>CM062838.1:16573138-16748645 GCA_031772345.1 Himalopsyche anomala
TTTTTATAAGAAATCAAAGATAAACAATAAAAGGCTCGGTCTCAGTAAACATGTGTACTACAATTTTTATTCAATTAAAGTACATACAACAATATTCATAACTACAATAACAAAAGATGTCATTCATCTTTCAGGGTTTCAGGGGGGGCGAATACATTTTCGACATAAGTTCGTATAACAAATAATAAGATGATAATTAAGTATTCGTAGAAGCAATTGAATTTATAAACTTGATTATAAAATTACATATAAATTCATGTCACTACTGTCAATAAGTTGACTGAAATACATTATGTCATTAACGACTTAACAATTCGATACAAACATTAATTATTTCATTAAGTTACTTCAATATTTACCTTAACTAGGACTAGGACTGAAGGGCGGCAGAAGGCCACATTATCATAAATTGCCGGTCGAAGGTATCCGTACACTTGATGGGGACTTTAAAACGTAGTACGCTGATGTACATCTAGCAAAGGGTTTACAACAATAAACAAAAATCACAACTCACCCAAGTGGTTATCGTCTACCTTCGAGCCGGTTCACAGAATTGAATGGAATGACTCGAAATTAACGCAAAAGTTATTGCCAATCACCAGTCACGTCCAATGACCTGGTTCAGCGTCTCTGATTTTTCTTTACATATTTATACAGTGCACAAGAATTAAAAAGAAGGAATCACGAAACAATACAAAATCAAATATAAAATTCTTAACTATAAATGGTTGTCTGTGAATTGGAATAGACTCCGGCCGTTCAGGGACCTCGGATCCAAGGATAAAGCTTAGCGGAGACTCACCTCCTACGCTACGCATACAACCACCTTGATCCCTTCCTGACATCCAGTCAAGAAGCACGGCCTCAAAGGAGATGGAGGCTCTATAACAATCATTATTCCCAAGCAAAGCGTCTGATCCAATTCCACAACCTTCAAACTACAATGGCTACGCTAACAGGTTTATGTCCTAGAGATATAGAAATGTGACCCAATTTTTGACTCCCGACAGTTGTCAAGGCTGAAGGTCATCAACCGTTGAAAGTTCTGCCACTTGAAGTGTAAACATTATCCAATGTTTACCACGCTAGACAAGCGTTTGGTTTTCTCTATTATTTTTCCTCCTGCATCGGGTCAGGATGCAGTGGAAATGATCCGACCGTATGCGGTATCGCACATACCGATCAATTGTTTTGGCCTTCACGGTGTTATAACCGTATCCCATTTGATACGCGCTACGTTGTCACATTCCATACCTAAAGTAAAACACTCTAACTCCTGTAGGCACCTCCTTACATCTCAGGATGTCCTACCTACCTTACACTAACATGGTATACGAGACACGGCTCACCCCATTGCTAACCCCACGACCAGGGCCTCTCGAGCTACTTCTGCGCACCTAAAGAGTAGGGATGACGGCGCTCTCGTATTCAAAAAATTAGAGGTGATACTACACTCTCTCTCCGGTGATTGAACCGCACTAGTTTACACATAAACCAGTTCCTACAACACATACCCGTGTCTTACAATCAACCCTCATAGTTGAAAAACAAAATAAAATAAAATTCCTTTACGCGAATTTTCAAAGCTAACACGTTAACAATAATCTTTTAAAACACGAAATTAAAATATTAGGTTTATACGTTTCTCTTTAAAGAACAAAAGAACTTAGCTTTCCATTTTGTTTGCCTGTCGTTTGTTTTTCGCTGCCGTTCGGTAGAAATTATTATAAGAAAACTTGTATACTGCCAACTAAAAATCCTTTGAACACCGAGTGATTTTAGTTATATTTAATGAATTAAGTAACTTTTCTGTTGCACCGTTACTTGAATTTATAATTATGAATCTGCCTTCCCGAACGACAGCGAATTTAAAACAATCAAACGTGACCTATATCAATCAAAACCCTTTGTATACTCCTTAATTCTGAAGAGGGAGGGGGGTTTTATAGTTTGCCTCCCACTCTAAAAACTAAATCACCTGTTTAACGCCGTCTCTACGCATCTAAACAAAAGGGGTGGAAGGAGAACTCGTTATCTATTATGTTTCTTAATTAAATAATCTAATCATTGGTAAACTACTTTCAGAAAGATCTGAGACATTTTATTAACATTTAAAAAATGCAGAAAGCTAGTCATTATTTTGTAGTAGATAGTGACAAAATTATGGATCCGAGATTTGAATTTCAGAGACCACAATTGATGATGTTAATTTTCTTTGGTTAAAAGTCTCCTGTTAGTTTACCCGCTGAATGATCCTTTTTAAAAATTAAGAAAAGATGTTAACTGCTAATTAAGACGTTCTCGCAAAATTTCATATTCATTCCTTGCATAAGAGAAATACCATGGAGCAATCAACCTCGCTTAGCCGTTAAATAATTTACTTCTTCAAATTCGATCCACCACTTTGTTATTTTTGCACGCGTCACTTAATTTCCGAGTGCAGAAAAAAACGAAGATGCGTGTCGTGTGTTTCCGCGATTATTCGTTACCATTATCCTGACTTCGATAGTTTTTATTCTTTTTTTAAAACAGTTTCTTTTTAATAATCATTAAATTATTATGTTTTTCTTTATTTCTATTACGAGCAAGTGGTTTCTTTAATGAATACTAGTTAGAAATCTGATCTATAATATCCAAGGCGTTTTTACATGACAATTCTATTATTTATTCTTTATCGAAAAAATGAGAAGGTGTCAAACCTCCTCCCTTTAAACGATCAGACTTTCTTTTACAGTATTCAACCACTAGCGATGCAAAAAAAAATTACAAGAATGTTATAAGAATGATACTACCCCAAAAAAATATATTCAGTAATGCTAAAGAAACTCTTTCATTCGAAAACGAATTCCACACATAGAAAAATGCTACTATGTTGCTATCTCTACGTTCAACTCGACTCGTGTACATGTAACTATTTTTTTTATTTATTGCTAAGTACTTCATCGTACTAAATAAAAGAACAAAACAAACATTACTCTTCATCAAAGAGATTCTATGGTGCCCCCTGACACAACCAAATCGGTCAATTATTACAATAATTGTACAAATAACAATTTCTTTCTACATTATGCTTTCTCGAGAGAATTTCAGAAACAGGAAAATTTTCTATGGCGACACACAACTTGTTCGCACTCTGAAGGAGCCTATTAATAGTTTACTTGAGTGGGTCCGGCTTCTTCCTCTTCTGGTCCCTCAATCTCGGGGGGGGGGGGGGATATCATCCTTAGGCTCGTGGACTGCCTTCAGGCTGGAAATGACCCTCACGGCGTCCATTTCTGGCTGCGGGGGTTGATCATCAGTCCCTCTCCGAAGAACCGTTCCGGGGAAGGTGGCTTCGTCACATGGTAGTGGCGTCGGTCGCAAGTGGTTTGCGTGCGCCTTGATCAGCTTACCTCGCCTATTGTCCCAATAAGTACATCGGTTGTGTGTTCAAGGCTCGAGCTGAATGCTGAGAGCCTATTTTTTTAATTTCCTGATTCCGTCTCTGTGATGTCGATAGTTCTAATAACAAGGTTATGGTATTGGTGAACAATCCTCCAAAGTCCTTCATCATCTCTTCTATCACTCTCCTGGCATTCTTGAAAACTGCTTCTGTCAGTCTCATTCATCATTGATAACAGCTGATCAATAATCAAAACGGTTTTCATGGGCTAATAACTCCCATTATTATTATTATTTAAATCAATAATCAAAACTGTCTTCATGGGCCAAAACCTCCCATAATTATTATAATTTAAATCAATAATCAAAACTGTCTTCATGGGTCAAAACCTCCCATAATTATTATTATTTAAATCAATAATCAAAACTGTCTTCATGGGCCAAAACCTGCCATCATTATTATTATTTAAATCAATAATCAAAACTGTCTTCATGGGTCAAAACCTCCCATAATTATTATTATTTAAATCAATAATCAAAACTGTCTTCATGGACCAAAACCTCCCATCATTATTATTATTTAAATCAATAATCAAAACTGTCTTCATGGGTCAAAACCTCCCATAATTATTATTATTTAAATCAATAATCAAAACTGTCTTCATGGGTCAAAACCTCCCATAATTATTATTATTTAAATCAATAATCAAAACTGTCTTCATGGACCAAAACCTCCCATCATTATTATTATTTAAATCAATAATCAAAACTGTCTTCATGGGTCAAAACCTCCCATAATTATTATTATTTAAATCAATAATCAAAACTGTCTTCATGGGTCAAAACCTCCCATAATTATTATTATTTAAATCAATAATCAAAACTGTCTTCATGGGTCAAAACCTCCCATAATTATTATTATTTAAATCAATAATCAAAACTGTCTTCATGGACCAAAACCTCCCATCATTATTATTATTTAAATCAATAATCAAAACTGTCTTCATGGGTCAAAACCTCCCATAATTATTATTATTTAAATCAATAATCAAAACTGTCTTCATGGGTCAAAACCTCCCATAATTATTATTATCAAAGTTAATAATCACAACGGTTTTCATGGGCCAATCCCATAATTATTATTATTTAAATCAATAATCAAAACTGTCTTCATGGGTCAAAACCTCCCATAATTATTATTATCAAAGTTAATAATCACAACGGTTTTCATGGGCCAATCCCATAATTATTATTATTTAAATCAATAATCAAAACTGTCTTCATGGGTCAAAACCTCCCATAATTATTATTATCAAAGTTAATAATCACAACGGTTTTCATGGGCCAATCCCATAATTATTATTATTTAAATCAATAATCAAAACTGTCTTCATGGGCCAATGGCTCCCATAATTATTATTATCAAAGTCAATAATCACTCAGGTTTTTATGGGCCAATAGCTCCCAAAATTATTATTATCAAAATAATAGTTTTTTACACACTTTGTCCAAGTATTATTATTTTTTACACTCCACAGTTATTATTTAGAAAGTATTTTATGTTTGTTTATTCAAAGTTCTTACGTCCCGAGACTTCTCGATTGTTACCGGCATTTTTCCGGGAATATCCGTACGTGAGGATATTTTGGAGACAAGGTAAAACGAAGGTGGTGGGAAAATGTGAAGATAATACGAAAGGTATGCGCTGGGGTATATCCATGCATCTTGAATGTGACCGCACGTCAGGATGACACCAGTCTCCGCTGACGCGACACGCTTTTTTTTCTCGTACTAGGAAGTTTCCGAACATCCCTCTTCGTGGCTTAACTAGAAACTCCAGTTAGTCGCCGTTCCCACAGCTCCTCAAGGGTGCTCTATTAGAGACGGCTTGTCTCATTTTGGACCGAAATCCTCCCGACTTGCCAACATAACTCCTTGATACTTCATGGCTCAATTATGGGGACTCTCCAGTAACATACAAACAAACAAAATACAAACAATACACAAAAAAAATACACAAACACAAATAAAACGTTTCTAACTACATTATAGTACAATTTACTTTCATCCCTGAAACCCTTAGACAGGATTTTTTTACAGATTGGGCGCCACTGACTTTCTCGTAAGCCAGAACGAACTGGGACCGAGTTCGCATTACTTTCGCTGAAAGCTAATGCAGTGAAACTAGCACAGACAGAGGACAAGAAACTTTTTGCTCAAGGCATGAATTCTGACTCACATTTTTAGTTTTCCGTTTTAAATTTATATTTTTGCGCTACTGAATTTATATTGGCATGATTCTATTTTTGTTGTGAACTTTAATCGGTCTCACTCGGCTTGCTGGTGATCAGTCAACATAACCTCGTAAAACACGATAAGGTTTTCCAAACGGACAGCGTTCGGTTGAAAACAAATTTTCACGCACTAAAAAGTTAGTGATCTCTAACTCGTTAGTTTGTGCAACGTGTGACTTTATTGAATTTACATTTACATTTATTTTAATTTTTCGGTTCACGTTGTCTAACCGTTATAGAAAACTAAGGTTCTAAGTCTGGCCCCACGTTGGGCGCCATTAACATAGGCAAAGCCTCTTAGGATAGAGCTGGGGAGGAAAACCTCTCCCGGTCCGATCTTTCAGATTTGGTGGAGCCTTGACAAGTCTAGGTACATAATTATTTTTATAAGAAATCAAAGATAAACAATAAAAGGCTCGGTCTCAGTAAACATGCGTACTACAATTTTTATTCAATTAAAGTACATACAACAATATTCATAACTACAATAACAAAAGATGTCATTCATCTTTCAGGGTTTCAGGGGGGCGAATACATTTTCAACATAATTTCGTAATAACACAATTAATAAGATGATAATTAAGTATTCGTAGAAGCAATTGAATTGTAAACTTGATTATAAAATTACATATAAATTCATGTCACTACTGTCAATAAGTTGACTGAAATACATTATGTCATTAACGACTTAACAATTCGATACAAACATTAATTATTTCATTAAGTTACTTCAATATTTACCTTAACTAGGACTAGGACTGAAGGGCGGCAGAAGGCCACATTATCATAAATTACCGGTCGAAGGTATTCGGTACACTTGATGGGGATTTTAAAAGATAGTACGCTGATGTACATCTAGCAAAGGGTTTACAACAATAAACAAAAATCACAACTCACCCAAGTGGTTATCGTCTACCTTCGAGCCGGTTCACAGAATTGAATGGAATGACTCGAAATTAACGCAAAAGTTATTGCCAATCACCAGTCACGTCCAATGACCTGGTTCAGCGTCTCTGATTTTTCTTTACATATTTATACAGTGCACAAGAATTAAAAGAAGGAATCACGAAACAATACAAAATCAAATATAAAATTCTTAACTATAAATGGTTGTCTGTGAATTGGAATAGACTCCGGCCGTTCAGGGACCTCGGATCCAAGGATAAAGCTTAGCGGAGACTCACCTCCTACGCTACGCATACAACCACCTTGATCCCTTCCTGACATCCAGTCAAGAAGCACGGCCTCAAAGGAGATGGAGGCTCTATAACAATCATTATTCCCAAGCAAAGCGTCTGATCCAATTCCACAACCTTCAAACTACAATGGCTACGCTAACAGGTTTATGTCCTAGAGATATAGAAATGTGACCCAATTTTTGACTCCCGACAGTTGTCAAGGCTGAAGGTCATCAACCGTTGAAAGTTCTGCCACTTGAAGTGTAAACATTATCCAATGTTTACCACGCTAGACAAGCGTTTGGTTTTCTCTATTATTTTTCCTCCTGCATCGGGTCAGGATGCAGTGGAAATGATCCGACCGTATGCGGTATCGCACATACCGATCAATTGTTTTGGCCTTCACGGTGTTATAACCGTATCCCATTTGATACGCGCTACGTTGTCACATTCCATACCTAAAGTAAAACACTCTAACTCCTGTAGGCACCTCCTTACATCTCAGGATGTCCTACCTACCTTACACTAACATGGTATACGAGACACGGCTCACCCCATTGCTAACCCCACGACCAGGGCCTCTCGAGCTACTTCTGCGCACCTAAAGAGTAGGGATGACGGCGCTCTCGTATTCAAAAAATTAGATGTGATACTACACTCTCTCTCCGGTGATTGAACCGCACTAGTTTACACATAAACCAGTTCCTACAACACATACCCGTGTCTTACAATCAACCCTCATAGTTGAAAAACAAAATAAAATAAAATTCCTTTACGCGAATTTTCAAAGCTAACACGTTAACAATAATCTTTTAAAACACGAAATTAAAATATTAGGTTTATACGTTTCTCTTTAAAGAACAAAAGAACTTAGCTTTCCATTTTGTTTGCCTGTCGTTTGTTTTTCGCTGCCGTTCGGTAGAAATTATTATAAGAAAACTTGTATACTGCCAACTAAAAATCCTTTGAACACCGAGTGATTTTAGTTATATTTAATGAATTAAGTAACTTTTCTGTTGCACCGTTACTTGAATTTATAATTATGAATCTGCCTTCCCGAACGACAGCGAATTTAAAACAATCAAACGTGACCTATATCAATCAAAACCCTTTGTATACTCCTTAATTCTGAAGAGGGAGGGGGGTTTTATAGTTTGCCTCCCACTCTAAAAACTAAATCACCTGTTTAACGCCGTCTCTACGCATCTAAACAAAAGGGGTGGAAGGAGAACTCGTTATCTATTATGTTTCTTAATTAAATAATCTAATCATTGGTAAACTACTTTCAGAAAGATCTGAGACATTTTATTAACATTTAAAAAATGCAGAAAGCTAGTCATTATTTTGTAGTAGATAGTGACAAAATTATGGATCCGAGATTTGAATTTCAGAGACCACAATTGATGATGTTAATTTTCTTTGGTTAAAAGTCTCCTGTTAGTTTACCCGCTGAATGATCCTTTTTAAAAATTAAGAAAAGATGTTAACTGCTAATTAAGACGTTCTCGCAAAATTTCATATTCATTCCTTGCATAAGAGAAATACCATGGAGCAATCAACCTCGCTTAGCCGTTAAATAATTTACTTCTTCAAATTCGATCCACCACTTTGTTATTTTTGCACGCGTCACTTAATTTCCGAGTGCAGAAAAAAACGAAGATGCGTGTCGTGTGTTTCCGCGATTATTCGTTACCATTATCCTGACTTCGATAGTTTTTATTCTTTTTTTAAAACAGTTTCTTTTTAATAATCATTAAATTATTATGTTTTTCTTTATTTCTATTACGAGCAAGTGGTTTCTTTAATGAATACTAGTTAGAAATCTGATCTATAATATCCAAGGCGTTTTTACATGACAATTCTATTATTTATTCTTTATCGAAAAAATGAGAAGGTGTCAATATGCTTTTTTGAGGCCCCAAGCGCGTTCCTCATGCCCTTATGAAATAATCCGCCACTTGTGAAAGTGCCTGAAATTCATGGCCTAATTTACTTTGTTTTCTGTTAGTTTGCGTACAATAAATAAAGTTTTCTCCTTCACACATTTAAATTGTAAATTAGTGTAACCTGTAGCTACACAAATAGACAACTTAATAAAAGGCAACAAGAGTTTAGTTTTATTGGGGGACAGTTAGGGCTTCCAAACCGGTTTAAACCGAAACCGGTTACCCGGTTTTTCGCCTGTTTTGAAATAAACCGAAAACCGGTTTATTTCCCGCGGTTAACCGCGTTTTCATAAATTCTATATTTATAAGTGTATTGATTTTTTTTGAAAAAAAATAGAATTTCGCACTAAATTCAGCGCATATTTTAATGAGGAAATATGCATTTACACATTGCTAAATAATATCAATTGTCACGTAGGTATTCAAATTATAGACATAAATGTCTTTTCAGGAAGAAAATTAACTTTATCAAACGACGAAATGTATCTTAACTGTCTGTAATAAATTCGGCCCTTGTTACACTATGACAAATATGACTTAACTGAAAACATTGAGAAGACATCCGTATTAATCTTAAATGAATGGCGAACAAGGATAGCATGTGTATCATTATAAAAATACGCAATCATTAATCTCCAATTTATTTGTTTTCAATTACATGTATGCCTGTTTTTAGATGGATTTTGCCTATTGGAATATTATTCCTAATAATTTTCATTTTAATCAATTACTATTAAAAAATAAAAATTGATGCTTTTCTAATAATTATTTCAAAGATACTATATTTATATATTGAGTCACTACTTTATTTTTATTTAATTACTTCATCGAAAGGTTTTACTGAACCCTCTTACGCTAGTAAAACTTGTTCCGAGAAATTTGTGGAAAAAAACGGATGTCATTTAGGCAATCAAACACTTACTTTAAAACTTTCGAAAAGTATATTAACACAATGTGTAAAGCTATTCATGTTTTTTTTTTCTTCTGTTCAACTGAGTTCAACTGAGAATTACGAACATACATTCACAATAAATCACATTTTATTGCGGTGCATTCATTTTTTTCATTTTGTAAAAATCTTGAAGAAGGGCGGAAGTTGGACAAAAAAATCTGCAAACCTTATGTATTTATTATAAGTGGTGGCAATCATTTCTCTAATATACACTGATTTGCTAAGTAAAAGATTCGATGTTTTTGAAGAAACAAAAAAATTAGGTTATTATTATTACAATGCCCATCGACTTGTTCCGATCACAATGTTTTTTTCAACAATACAAATAGTAAAAACTTCTGTACGAAATACAATGAATTAGGAAAAATTGGTAGCTTTGTCAATGTTATATATAGATAGAGATAAATATTATGAGCAAAATACTTAAATTCAACGAAAAAGTATTTGACCTGTTTTCAAGCAATACAAGATAAACAGATGGATTATATCATGAAATAAAAACAAAATTTTAATAATTATTTTGATTTTATTAGTTGTTAATTTTTTTAAAGTACTACTACTTTTAAAATAATAAATATACCAAAAATACATGAAATGTTTTCTTTTATATTAATGTGAAAAAAATTAAAGTGAAGTTAATGTTATGCGTTACCATGTTTAGTATTTTAATTAATTTTGTAAATGTGAATAATATCATCATTAATACATGAATAATACAATAAAATAGTATTTATGTTTATTATAATATTAAAATAATCTTCTTTATATTGTTTGTGTTTCAATAGTTTTGCATTTTTTAATCAATGGCAATTTGTGTATAAAAGTACATAATATATCTGCATGGTTTGCTAATACATACATATGTATATGTTTGAATCGTTCAAATTATGTACACTCCCACAAATTTTGTCACTAACGACCCGGGTTTCGCCTTTCGGCATCTTCAGGCGTTCAAGCGCACGGATGAACTTGAACTGTGGGAGTGTACATAATTTGAACGATTCAAATTTAATATTGAAATTCCACCAAGCACCTTCAGTCGAAATCTTAAATTATATGTATATGTCAAAAGTTTTCAATTATTTTTTGTTTTTGTCCACAGATTGACGAATTTGAAATTAAAATATTGTTATTTTTTCAAGGTTTTTAATTAATCTTCATTATTTTTGTTTTATATTTATTTTCTCATAAAAGTAGTAAAAATTGAGTAAATTAGTTTTGACAGTTGTGTCCTCATTACGGTCAGTCATTACGGAGAACTTGCATAAAATGTTTTTTTTCAATAATGTTATTCATTTTTTTTAATAATAGTCACCTTGTTTTGTATTTAAATTTTGTAAATATAAGTCATATTACATATAGAAACATTATGTTTTAATTCAATTATTATTCATAGCATTTTATTTTTTATTAATGTATATAAATTATATTTGATACGTTTGATAAGTGTTTTTTTTTGTATTTATAATGGATTCGAATGTAACTTTGTGGGAGTTCATTTAAGTTGTACAATTTTACTTTTATGCGAGAATTGTTTTGAATTCATTATTTTTTTACCCTTAATAAGATTTTTTATACTTTTCATATGAAAATATTATTTAAATAAATATTTTTTTTGTAATTTTATTGCAGATATTTTGTAATTGTATTGCCGACCATTGCTATTTTCATTTTTACCTATAGAAAAAGCAAAAATAGTTTGTATGATTTTTGCATTTTTCAGCAATGACTGATATATATGTATGTAAATGAAAGATTTCGGTTTAAACCGGTTAACCGGTTTATTTTGTAAAAATAAACCGAAAACCGGTTAGTTTATATCTCTGGTTAATTGGAAGCCCTAGGGACAGTAATATGTATAACAATAAATATACCATTTTACATTATAATTGCAAGAAAATAGTTATTATAAGCAAAGATTGCTACAACCTGTATTATTAATTATATTTCTTCATTCAAAGAAATATTTGTAAAAACCTTGCGTTTCTTTGCAGTAAACAGAGTATGTTAATGAATTTATTGGTTAATTATTTATTATTTACTCTCATTATTAAATCCTATACAATAAAAAAAAACCCTCCCAAAAAATACCATGCATGTGTCAATCAAAACTGAAAAGTAAGCTATACAGTTCACTGTTTTTCAATAAAATATTTTCACTCAAAGATAGCCTGAACCAAACATCATTATGGGGGAGGCAGAGAACCACTTATCAATATCAATGTTTTGCAAACTTTACATTATGTATAATAATTAGATAATATTTTTTTTTAGATTACATATTAGATTTATGATGCTTACATGAATTTTTAAAAATAGTAGGAGTAAAAGTATGTATAATTAATATCACCCAAATAACATATTTACCAGTGGTGTACATTTTTTTAAAATAATTAATATCACTCGAATAACATTAAATTTACCAGTGGTGAAATGAATAAACCTACCTACCTAAATTCTTCACTTTTTTTATTATTTATAAAGCATGGCACGGATGTAGGTTCACAACTTTCTCAAGTCATTTACACTTATTAATAATATGTCATCTACTGAAGCCCACCTAAGGGATTTGACTAGAAATAATATATTGTTGAGTACAAGTTCAAACGTGGTCAATATTGAATGCTGGATTTAAAAAATATATACATATAATATATGAAAACTTCTTTTTCAACGGTTGATTTCAAGTGGTTTTACGAATGCCTAAAAAAATCTCATTATGCCAAGTGATTTAATAACTGACTGCAATTCGTCCAACACAGAGAAGATTCTGGCTCCCATGATACCAGTAGCATGTGTCTAAGACAGGTCCGTCAATGATTATAATGGAAAGCAATATAAGGAGTTGCATTATTTGTTCTCCTATCTTCGAATTCATGAAAACATAAAACCACTACTGTAAACTAGCACTGTCTGAGTCATTGAAATGGTAGGTTTGTATTGCGAAAAGTAATGAAAAACAAGCCTTAAAATAGCAATTCTTTTAAAAAAATAATGATAATAATAGTAAAACCAATTGCATGAAATGTTTTTGACAAGCCACTGGGCTCAAAAAGATTGTATTTATGGGCGTTTCATGAAAAATTCATTTGAGAATATTGTTATCAATGTGTACTGTATAACTGAATAGTGTAGAAAGTACACAATTTTTTAGTGAGTGTTTTAATTTATCATACTTACAAAAGCCAGTATGGGTAAAAAAAGAATTTGCTTGTTTTTTATGTTGGCATTAATCATTCAAGAAACATGTAAGTAGACAATGTGTTTGATTACCTTGTGAAAAAAAAATCTTACAGTTTTCATATGTATGTGCCTAAACCTTCATTTCTTCCAAACGAGACTTCTCACTTCTCATTCTAAATATCTCTAGAATCAAAATCATTCATTATTCTATCTAATCATTTTTCTGAACATTTCTTTGATTAAATTTGCAGAATGCTTCTTATTCTTAAAAGGCATTAATTGGTTTCTTGTGCTGGCTTAGTTTGTTTTCTATTCACTATTTTGGATGGATTTGGAGCTGGCTTTGAGGAAATTCATTTTCATGTGAATAGTTATTTAAAGTCACAGTTACTTAAATTAGTTTATTATTATTTTTGTACATATTATTACTTTTTTTTAACATGTCCACTCCAAATGTGGAGCATATGGACTCCTAATGGAGTTTATCTCAACAGAAGTGTTTCTATGAGGACTGCTTGTTACTCAGTTGCTCAACTTCTTTGTTTCTTAATGGAGTAGGAATAGATGGATAGGGCTAGGACAGAACTAGTGGTTAGCTAAGCGCTCCTGCTTCACCCTGTTTTTAGGATATGATGGGCGGGAGAGAGCAATTCAAGACATCACAATCATCCATGCCTTCGAACTCATTCACAAGTCACTATTCGATTGAAATTTACAAATTGAAAAAAATCATGATTGCATAATGCTCCAGGGCAGTGCTTCCCAGCCTGGGGTCTGTGGAGCCCTGGGGGTCTGCAGGTTTTTTGTGGTGGTCAATCGCGGTCGCGAAAATTTTCATTCTTTCAACATTCTTTGTGATAAAATATAAACATGTGAAATAAAAAAAATTCGGGCCTGTGCAGATTATTTTTTCAGATTAAGGGGGGCTGTGGCATGAAAAAGATGGGAAGCACTGCTCTTGGGCACAGGTTCTCAACAGGTCGATTATGAAGCAAAATTTGATTGATTCTAATTATGATTGCATGAATAAATGAAAAACTGCATATAGATATTTTAATCTTTCTTGCCTATAAATAAAGAGGAAAATATTAAAATCATTTTGTTCATGCTGATATTAAACGATATTTTTCTTTTTTAAATGAATATTTTAAGCTTTGAATCGCCATAAAACATTAAGATTAAAAGTAGTTGCTTATCTCCAAAGGGTTAGGTAGTCCTGCTCTAGAGTCTCTGCTCCATCTTAATAGATGTCATAGTCAAGGGTCTTAAATCTCCACACAGACCTTTTATTTATTGATGTATGAATTTATATTCAAATGTATGGATTTATGTGATGTTTCCATCCCTTTTAGGTTATAATTTTTGATCTGAAAATGAGAATCTTGTATTATTAGTATTCATAAAGAGAAATGCTTTGTGGGATAACCTATTCTTGTCAACTATTGTTACACTACATTATATAAAGTTAAGTTTGGGAATGGAAAAAAGGTTTCATAGTTTGTTATTTTTATTGTTTAAAGATTCAGCGGAATGCAAGCCAGAAGACAATATGACGATGGAAAGGAAGTTGACTGCCAAGCTGCTTTGCAATTACAATAAAGATGTCAGGCCTGTTAAAAAAAGTGCGGATTCTATGGACATTAATACAGAAATTATGATTCTCACAGTAAAAACATCCTATGAGGTAGGTTAAACTTTGCCAAGAAACATAATTATCTAATATAAGTGGTAATATATAAGCTATAAATTATAAAGATTTTTTTTTTATTAGTACTATTATTGTTTGTATTTAGCCTTCTCCCTGTGTCTAGTAGAAATATAACAATCTAACTTACATTTTTTAATTTATAAGTTGAGAATTTGAATTAACCTTCCAGAGACGAGAGCTTTTTTTGGATAAAAAAATATTTTCTAAGCCATATCGAACTAACTTTTATTCCTAACAAAAATTAAAAAAAAAAAAGGTAAGTCGTTGTATAGAAACCCCGCATGACTATATGGTCATGCTCATCCTTTTAATACCGTGAAATATTGTGTACGAACAGTTGTAAGGACAAAAGTGACCGTATGGGCTCGCAAACATTCGGGGTTGAAATATAGCTAATCGTGAAATTTTTAAAAATATTTACAATTTGACTTCTTTAGATCAACATAATTTCAATACAAATATATTAGCAAAAGAACTGTAAATAATTTGATGTTTTGATAAAAAAAAATAACTAACAGTTTCAAAAAGCCCATTAAAAAAGATTGATGACTAACTGAAGTCTGTACCCTTCTTAACCAAATATGAGTAAAAGCAACGATATTCAGGTAGAAAAAGGATGAATAGTGGGATCAATAGACAACGGTGTTTACTGTGACCATATGGTCACGCTCGCCCTTGGAGGGTTAATGTTTATTTTATAAATAAATAACCTTAAAATAGTGATGATTAAAGATGATTCTCAGAGATGAAACATTTGCCACAATTTCCAACACAATCAGTGGAATAACAAAGTTATCAAACTGGATTTTATATTAGTGTATATTTTCACTGGTCTTTGAGTCTCAATCACTCAACTGGTAGTTGAGTGATTGAGATTATTATGTGCTTGTTGGTGTCCACGGGTTCAAATCCCGGTATAGGCAACTTATGCTACTTCATATGCAGTTTTGTGTTAAAAGGTATGTATATCTGTGATGATTACATTCTCTCCCACCCGTCTGCCCCTTATACTAGGCTGTAGCGAGAGCGACTAGCAAACTGCTAGACTTGTAATCTGTTCTACTCAAAAAGGTCACCCCGAGATGTTCATATGCACCATATCGGTAGCTGACATAGTTGAAAAAACAAAATATTTAAGCAATGAGATGTGTGCTCCATGATATCTAAAGCTGACGATATTGTGGCAGTAATAGTTATTTATGAACCATTCTTTTTATTTGCAGCGAGCATCAGTTGACGCAATCACACTTTACACAATGACAATATTGGTAAATCAATTTTTATTTCCACATTTTATAAATTTAAGCCATAAAAGCATAATTAAAAATATTCTTTTATTTTGGAGAACACGATTTTTTACTACGAATGTAGAGAATGAATGTTAGTTGCTAGCAGTGCTTTTTTTTGAAAAAAAAAGATGCCGGAATGCACTATTTTCGAGCATTTTCTAAGAAGGTATATTATTTATTATATATTTGAATATCATTTTGATAGAATTAAAGGCGGCTTTTCATATAATGCATAGAAAATAAAACAAAATATACATATTTTTATATTTATTTTAGAAATTTCAAATGAAAATTAAACAAAGAACATTACATACATTATGTATCGTAACATTAAAAAATTATTTAATTTATTAAAAACGCTATTCAAAATTACATTCCAATTGCAATGATTTCCACAGTTTTTCCCGAATTTCGTCAGGTAAATGGTCCCTATTTCTTTTTTTTTGTGTTGGTGTCTGTGGCCGAATGTCTTCCTTCCTCTTAGTAACCATTGATCAACGTATTTTGAAGGATCAAAAAGTATCAAAGGTGGTCCGACGAGTTTAATAAACAAAAGTGACGAAACTGTTTTGGTCATCAACGAAGTTCTCATTGGGCTGATAATTAAATTCATTTGTGAAAACCCGCGTTCACATTCACTTGAAGAAATGGGAATAGAATTCAGTGCATAAATTAAACGCCCTTTCCAAGAAAGTACATATCTGATAATCTTTTGCATGACATTAATTTATGGGTCCTATGATACCCCATATATTCAAAAGGGATTAACAGTTAATGGTTTCCAAGAAAAGAAACAAAAGTTTTAAAATAGAAAAAATAAAATTTTACGAACATTTATTAAAACTTCTTTCATTTTCAATTGTAAGAACTCTCCTAAGATTAAAGAAATTGTGTAAAAATTAGGTCGTTTATGTTTATTTTATTACTACAAACCAAAATCATTTGATTACTGGCTCTAGAGAGACAATGAAAAATTTTCCTGCAAAATCACCAAAAGAGAATTACAGCTTTCTTTATTACGGGTTTGAATATATACTGTTATTGAAGATGTTCCGGTATAAGTGTATCAATTATATTCTTCAGTTACGGTGCTGATAGGCTTGAATCCCAGAATGGACAGTTTCATAAATGTCTGTGATGTTTGATATCCTTAATCTGTCCAAACGTAAAATGGGAAATAGCGGGAGCGATTAGCTAACCACTAGTCGTGACATAGCCCTATATATCATTACTTATTGAAAAAGGGAGAATTTGAGCAAATGAGTAACGAGTTGTTTTTGTAAAAAAACTTTAACCACACTGGAAGAAGACGTGGTTAAAAAAAACTTTTGAAAAATAAGATTCTACAAAAATGTTTCAATTTCAGAAATGGAAGGACGAGTTTTTGACTTGGAACCCGAAGGAGTATGATGGTATTCACGATGTCATGATTGACAGTCCGTTAATTTGGACTCCTGAGATATCAGTCATCGATGTGTATGTTTTTACTACAAAACTACTGCTAAAAAAGAACTTGAAATCCAATCACATCCTTTTTGAGAATAAGCCTCGGTTCGAACACGGCAGATTCAGCACGGATGCGAATGGGGCGTTGTCAATTTGTACTAATTTCTATATATTCGTTTAGGTATTGCACATGTAATGGACGCGTGGAATCCGCCTTTTCTGAACTGAACCATACTCAAAGTGAAATATAAATTTTACTGAGGTTGTTACATTCGTGGTAAAATTGAGGCTTTTTCCCAACTGCTTTATTCTTTATTTTTACTTAACATATACAACAAGGGAAAACAATCAATTTTGGGAAAAATTCTATCTCTAAATGGGAATATTAAAAAGACTTTATTGAATTTGTTTACTTTATAGATAAAAATGTTTCAATTTTGAACAATACAATACTTTGATACATATTAGTTCATTGAATTATTGCTAAATTGCTGATGTTGTCGGCAACACTTGTCTTAATAAGTACTTGTTTTCATAAATCAACCTCTGTTGAGATGTTCCATTACAAAACGGTATACTCCACACAATGGCAAATCAAGCCAAGTAGACAGCCAAAGCGGTAAAAATTTCGGGGCCCTCAAACTCAAGTTAGAAAAAAAAAATGTTTTAAACATAGAAACTCTTATTAATTAATTAACATAAAATACAATAAAAAATATTTTTCGTCTTGCTTTATTTCTTGCAAATTCATCAGTTATTTTGGCAATGTCAATTTGTTTTAAATTTCTTGCTGTATATACAAAATGGCCATACTAATGGCGTATCTTAAAACATTACTTTAGTAGAAGACCCATAGCATTTTAATAATCTGGATACTCGAGGTTTTACTGTTTATGAAAACCATTCTATGGAGAGAGGACTTTGTACAAAATCGTATTTTTTTCGAATTCTAGTTTAAAACACTGAATCAACCACTAGTGTCACATGTAATGCCTACGAATGAGAACTAATACCACCACAAAAACAAAACAAAACCAAAGACCACGCACCCGCCTACGCCTAGGTAAATCCAGGACGCTACGCGCGAAAGCAACATCAAAATACACCAGATGAAAGGGAAATTGGAGCTCGGCTCCACCAGCCCCATAATTTGATGTATAGATAACACCCCTTGGTACTTCGAGGCCCAACGCGGCCGCAAGGTCCGCTTAACGCTAGACCCGCCCCTGGCTCCACATTAAGAGCAGAAATGCTGTATTTTTTAACATTCCTTCTTTAGTTAAAAGGAAAGCATTCCTAGCTTCTTCAGTTGAGGACCGTCTAAATAAGTCATACTGTGAGAGGTCAAGGGAGGTGGTAGTATTAGTTCTCATTCGTAGGCATTACAGGTGACACTGGTGGTTGATTCAGTAACCTCGAGCTGCAATTAATTGGGGGTATGCTTATCAATCTAGGGAGGTAGAACATATTTTGATTATTTATGACAAGGGGGATAATAGGTGAGATGTTTTGTAGATCGCACCTAGTTCTTGTGACTGTTCACTTCATTTTGATATAATTCAAGTGGTTTTACTTGGCAATTGCGACTTTTGCCTTGAGAGTAATAGGGCATTAGAGATTACAGACACCATATAATAATATATTTAATAATAAAACATGTCAGTTTATTATTGTTGTTCGGACAAGTGGCCATTTCATAGTCATTAGGGATCCATTGTAGTAGACTACTGAAACCCTAAGGAGTGTTGAGAACATCAATTGAAATTGATAAATAAATTTAACATATTTTGATATTTTCTTCTTGAAACGCTTTGAAACCAAAAAGTATTTCCAATGAAAAGTATTGAATGTTCATGGGAAACCAAGCATAGAGTAACATAAAACTTGGCTTAATGATTCTTCGTTAGAATAGGCATATCACACTAAATTTAACAAACTGTAATGATTTTGTATATGAGTTCTGGAAAAAACAGTTTTTGCAGTACGGCAATGAATTAAAAAATTTGTAACTCTGACATTAATCAGTTTATAATGACGGATTTCTTTTATTTAAAGGAACAAGCGGCAAAGGCAATATATGACAAAACCGTGCTCAGTTTTTTGGACAGGAAAAGTCTACTGTTATGAAAAATTCTCCTACAGCATGTCATGTTCCAAAACATACAAAGAGTGGCCCTACGATACACACAATTGCTCCGCGGTCTTTGGGATTTGGATGCAAGAGAAGCACTCCGACATTCGCTTTACAGATCCAGAGGTATGACTGTTTTTATTTCTTAATATTTATTTGCATTCAGGTTGTCAGAACAATGGAACAATTTATAATTTGGTGGCTGTTTTATAGGTATTTCTTTAACAGTATAATAAGCTTTTGAATGACATTTTCAGTGTATTTATGAGTGGCATTTGTAAGTGTTTTTAATTCTAGGCTGATGATATAATACAACTTAAGAAAGAATGGCAGTTATCTATTAACATGATTTGAAAAGTGACGTACAAACATGATAATACAGGCAGTGCAATTGTTTACAATGGCGGTCCAAACTTAATTTCACACTCATGTTTTTTTGCTATAAGACTGGCAAGCACTAGGAGTTGGTTTACACTTTGTCCAATGCAGGCGCCACCGAAATCCAAAAGTATACATGTTAAGATGAAGCTGTGATACTGAATCACGTAACTCTGTATATTATTCACCACCAGATGGTGCACACTGAAAGGCTTTCGACACACAATATTTTTTTTGGATATCTATACATCAAATTATGGGGCTGGTGGAGCCGAACTCCAATTTCCCTTTCATCTGATGTATTTTGATGTTGCTTTTCTCGCGTTGCGTTCTGGATTTACCTGGGCGTAGGCGGGTGCGTGGTCTTTAGTTTTTGTTTTGTTTTTGTGGTGGTATTAGTTCTCATTCGTAGGCATTACATGTGACACTAGTGGTTGATTCAGTAACCTCGAGCTGCAATTAATTGGGGTTATGCTTATCTGATCAGTTAATATATATTTAATATTACAATATTGTCTGAACATCAGGTTATGCCAAAATTGTATTTTTTGTCGATTTGGGATAAAAATTGAAAATTTTGAAAGATACAAAATTATAAAATTTGAAATCATTACAGATTCATCATATTGTTGCCAATGTTCCCTCTGAAACGAGAAGTTAGCTGCACGGAAAATTCAAATGCTGAGGAGGCCAATCCAACAAATGGGCGGCATAATTTTAATCTTTTTTCAAACATCGAAATATTATATTTGATTTTTAAAAATAGTTTTTTTTTGTTTTGGTTTGGAGAATGAAATGTAGTATCATTAAATAATATATAAGTACTTAAATGCGTTTTTAAATAAAACATTAAAACAACAGAATCTCTCTTAAATCATAAGTTAAGACAAAATAGACAAAGCCAAATAAATAATCAGTCGCTTATAAAGTTATCAACATGTTTTATCAATTTATATTATTTCACAGCGTTCCTTAAAATTAATACATTATCTTAATGAATTTCTTGTTCTGATAGTAAGTAAGATTAAATTATAAATATTTTACCTAAATGTTCGATTTCTAATTAATTTTGGTTAATTAGGGGCATTACAATTATTTTTTAAAATATTTATATTGTTGTTTCAGAATGCACGCCGTGTGCGTGAAGGTTTTCAGATGGCACGCAGCTTAGAGGGAATGTTGATTGTAACATGTAAAATGTTGAAAACAACCTGTGTGTAAACTCATTAATTTTTTTCAAATTTAGATTTCAATAGAGGGATCACAGCAGAACAAGTTTTGGAATTTGTTATCAGCTACGATTGACACGGCCGATGAGACCATAAAGAATTTGAGACATCCAAGAGTTAAAATAAATATGACTATCAAACGAAACTCAGTTGTACTGGAATATGAGTATCTGATGCCGATCTTTGGTAAATCACGATTATGAAATACTTTCATTTACACGAGAGATAGTTAATGTTTGAATTTCTTTGCATATACAAATGTTTATTAATTTACATTCACATTTCAATCAATATATTTGTTCTGTCTATATTTAAATATTGATATCATGTACCCTTCCACCTTGTGTAAATTAGTTATAGACCACGGGTCGTCAACCTGGTCCGTACCGCCCACTAGTGGGCGCTAAAGGCTATCGTGGTGGGTGGTGGACGATTTTTGCTTTACAGTGGAACCTCGATTCTACGTTTTTCAAGGGACCGTAATAAATGAACGAATAATGCGGGAAACCGATAATGCAGGAAATCTTCAAATAATACCTAAAAAATGTTTAATTTTCTAAAAACTTATTTATTTATGTAACTAAATGCGATGTAAAACTATTTGAGTGAAAAAAAAATATTCTACAAAAACGGTCAGTCGGGATAATAATTGGGACGGGACGATAATATTATTTAGATCAGGGTTTTTCAACGGTGGGCCATGTGGCTCCCCAGGGGGCCACAGAGATTTATTTTTGTTTTGGGGAGCCACAATACAGTTTAGGGGGGCCACGGGTATTGATAAAACGATACAGGAAAGAGCATAATGGCGGACGTCGCGCAACTATTTTTTGTAAATCCGTAAATAAAATAAATTACTGGCATTCTAGATTCGAAAATCTCGGAAGAGCTATGAAAAAAGGTGGGTTTTTGAAATTATAATTTTCATGGGAAGACAAAACAGTATGGGGGCCACAGAAAAATAAAGACACTCAAAAGGGGCCATGCTTCCAAAAAGGTTGTGAAACACTGATTTAGATGATAAATCGAGGAAATCAGTAAATCGGGGAATGATAAACGTGGAATTATTATATATTGTTATGACGGGGTCTTGGCCGAGTAAAATATAAACGATCCATGCAAAAAAACGAAGATAGCGAGAACGGTAGATCGGGGTTCCGCTGTACCCCAAAATCTTTCAAAACTTTTTTCACCCATATACTGGATTGAAATATAGCGATGTTGGTGGGTGGTAAGGAAATTTTACCATGAAAAAAAAGTAAAAGTGGGCGGTAGGCATAAAAAGGTTGATGACCAGGGATGGCGAACCTAAGGCACGCGTGCCCGAAGTGGCACGTTTGAGAATTTGTTTTCAAGTTTTAAAAAATAAAATTTTGATTAAATAATCCGTGAATTATTAATTCATTCCGTTTTATTAATTTTCAAATGTTTCCCAAGATAAACAAATATTTTTTTATTTTTTCTATTTCGTTAAAAAATGATTTACTTCTTGGGCACGCCACACAATCGAGAAATAATATTTGAGGATTTTTGGCACGCGGATCCAAAAAGGTTCGCCATCCCTATTATAGACTATCCAAGTATGACTTATATGCATTAGTTTTAGCATAAACTTCTGGAAGATGATTAGCTGTGGTCATTTTTTTAGGTATCATAATATTTGTAATTTATTTATGTTAATTTCATTAACATAGTTCAAACCTATCCTAATTTTATATTTAAAAAAATCATATAATTTGATAAATTTCTTATTGTTTTAGCTATGATTATTATAAGCCTTTCATCTTTATGTCTGGAGATAAAATCAGCCGAGAGAATGATTCTAATGGTTTATAATATATTTTTGCATTTCCGATACCTTGAACACATAGGAGTGTTCGCTCCGATAGTTGATGCAGATATGCCAGACGCAAGTACGAAAACAAGCTAACTTTATAACTTCCATAGAACTTTATTATAAAACTACTGTTTTGGGAATACCCTGACAATTTCATTGCAGACAATGACCCTTCAGAGAACAATCATTTCACATTTTTATGTCAAGCTGCAAAAAAGGCTATCTTCAAAGCTTATTGAGTTTCAAGATGAATGGAAAACCAATCTGTTTTCAATTACTTACTGAGAATAGCTTATCAAAACTGTTATTTGCCATACTCGAATGATCACCGCTATAGAACTTTCTTTCACTCTTTTACTTGGTTAATGAATTGAATCAATGAATGGAAACGTTGACTGTTTATTTATGTTTTATTTGTATTTTTTTTCCAAAAGGCGTGGACATCCATGATTTAAAGTAAAGTTTATTTATCTCTCTTAACCACCCCCACCCCCCCTTACTTGGCCGCAAGAAGCGGGACATAGACAAAACAATTCACTTATTATTATGCTCTTCTTAATCCAACTTTTTTTTCTTTACACTTACAAAAATAAAGGTAGAGCAATCCATTATAAATCAAAGCAAGCTTCAGAAAGAATATCTTTATAACACTTGATTTTATTGCTGTCTACAGAAATAGCATTTTGATACAATTGCTTTATATTTTCCCTTAAAATTTCAGTTATTTATATACGGGATTCATTGTTTTTATCATGTGGCATTCTGGTTGCCGGAATGATGTTGCTAAACATTTCAAAACAAACCTCCGCAACACCAAGTTGGATAAAGTCCGTCAATGGAATAATGGACAGCCAAATAGGAAGAATCGTCATGTATGGCGACTTTGAACCAGTAAGTATAATTGAAATCTATCTAACAATGTGATCAGCACATTATTTGCAGGTGTGTGACAATGACTGATGAGAATTGCGAAACATATTGACTTTTAGAAATTCATGGAAATACAATATGAAAATATAATCGTAACTCGGTAAGATGCAGGGTTCGTGATCGAATTGTCAAAGTCGTTAGTGTCAGTTCAGGACCTCACAGTTTCGAATCCCAGTACGAACAGATTTTTAAATCGACTTATCGATTTCTGTTTGAAGGCCTGGATGTTTTTAAAGTTTAAAATTCCCTTTCACCACCTTTCCGATTCTAAACATGGAGCGAAGGAGAAATTGGCAATAGATATGGTTAAAAACACGATTTTAGTGTAATAATATGCGAAGATTTTATTACTGTTTTATAAAAAGGTGAATCAAACATTTTAGAAAAATTCAGATGAATGTGAAAATACATCATTCACGTCACTCATATTGTTTTGTAAAAAGAGAAAACATGTCGATTCCTTTTAGGCTATCTTACTTGCTTGTATCTTGTTAGTAAATTTATAGCAGTATTGCATTAATAAAAACACAATATTCCTTTGTACTTTATTTCCACTACATTTAAAAAGGTCAGGACCAAAGTACAAAGAAATATGTTATTTTTATTAATATAATGGATGCCTTTCCATCAAGTATTGACAGTGAACTCCCTTAAAGTAGTATTGTAGTAAAATCATTGGTAGATAATATATAAATTAATGTAAAAAGTTAAAATTTAGTGATATTTCTATAAAATAGTATAATGGTGATTTTGCCTATTTTATTTAACACCAATGATTTATACTTAGTGTCGCCAAACGCAAGCACAATAAAATCCTGCATTGCGCACTAACAAACAAAACTAATACATTCAATTGTCATGTTTTTTATTTTCAATAGCAGACTGTTGTGATACCGCCAGCCGTTGAAGAAGAAGATGATATAGCAAAGACTGAGGCCAAAATGACAACGGATAATGGATGGCAAAGCTTCTCGCTTGTTTTGAATCGACTAACTTTCATCTGTGTTTGTTTAATATATGTATTTCTTATCTTGCGATTTCTGATTTGATAGTTGAATAAATATTTTTGTGAATAATTACAAATGAATCGTTTTATGTTTACTGTAACGAGGTCGGTGTAGTTTGTCTGATCAAAATTTTGCAACAGGAATCCAAATTAATATTTTACATCACAGTGTAAATAAAAATTTGTAAAAAATCCCATTTAGTATAATGATACTGAATCATATTGAATAGTTTCTGTTTTCAATCAATTTTATTATTACAAATGAATAGAACATAAAACTAGTTTAATACTTGCAATTTACAACTTCAAATATTTGATAAAAAATAAAATCATATTTAACAATCGTGTTTTTCATACCTGCTCTACATATTGAATATAATTTGTAACAATTTGATAGGAAAATATACATTTTTTAACAATTTGAAATAAACACTGTATTTAAATAAATGCGGTATTTTTCTTCTTTGATGATATTCACTCCCTATGTGAAGTATAGTCAGGTCCGTACCAACATGTGTCAATGTTGTTGGCTCCTGCGACGGATCTCACGTGTTCGAATTCCAGCGCAAATAGCATGTTTACAATTAATATATCGATTTCTGTTCAAAGGCATTTGTGATATCTAAAAATTCCCTCTTACCTTTCCGATACTAAAATAACGGGGCTTAGCGAGAGCGATTTGCCAAATGCTAGTCCTGTCCGATTAATATCCTTTCTATTCCTACTCTTTTCGATAAAATGCAACTGGAAAACGAGCAGTTTTCGTAGAAAAATTCTGTCGAGATAGCCCTGTTATATGGCCATATTGTCCGCATTGAGAGCGAACATAGATTAAAAAAAAAACAATGCAAACATACCGTCACTGTACTGGCAGAAGTTTCTAAGTAACAAATTGATAGTTCTGAATGAAGAGCAAATGAAAAACTTAAGCTTTTAGAGTAAAGTATCTGGCCTTGATATTTTATGGTACATGGATAATTATAATATCAAAATACAGGTTTTCTGTCAAATTTGTAGAATGCTTAATTTCATGTAAAACATGAAATTTAAAAAAAAAGAAAATTGGAATTAATTTAAATTATTCTTATTGAATTACACAAAACAGATATTCACTGAAAATAGTCTCTGATTTCCCATCATCAGTACATTGAGCTCATGAAAGGTGAAGTGAACCAAGTGGTAAATTTTATAGATTTCTGTTTCAAGACGTGGATGTGTGTGATGTCTGGAATTCCCTTCAACCCATGTGATCCTAAAAAAGGATACAGACAAGTGATTGACTAGCAAAAAGTCCGGCTTAGTCTTATTATTTTATCCCTACACTCTTCGAAAAAGCCAGGTTGAGCAACTGAATAACAAACAGTTATTTAGAAAACATCTGTTGAGATTAAATCTATTAGGTATTCATGTGCTTCACATTTTGATTAGTTAGTATTTTGGCTGCTGTAGAAAAAAGTACATCTGTACCTAGCACATTAACTATAATTTGCAATTATTAATTTAATTAGTTATTGATAATGTAACTCGTCTCTGGCATGTTGAGCATTAAAAATTTGATGAGATATCTCATCTGTGGCAGCCATCCAGTTCAGGTCAATTTAAGCAACGAGGAATGTATTTTAAAAATTGACAGCTAACACCGTTCAAGTGGCTTAAAAATATGTTTGAAAATAAATGACAAATGCTTTTTTACAGTTTTCCACATTAGAGTTCTTAGCCAAGTGAATACCAATTCAATTAATTTAAAAAAAATGTTTGTAAGAATGTACACTTGATATTTTGACAAATTAATAAATTATAATGTTATGATATTGCTTGTATCACTTTTTGTTAAGTATTAAATTACTAGGCGTGTTAGATTTTTACAAATTATTTTATCTTTTAGCCAGTTGGGTTTATGGCTGCCATTAGTAAATAGATAAAAATGAGCAATCCATCATTTTACTGCATGTTTCTTGTAATTCTTCTCATCTTTCAATATGCTGGTAAGTGTATAATATGTGTATTGTCATAATTTTTCTTCTACTTTTGGTAACTCATTGATTTTTTATATAATATAAAAATAGTAACGAAACAATGACCCAAAATTTTTGGACATTTAAATTGGTTGTATTTTTTATGTGAATTGTACATAGGGATTGCAACATCCGTCAAGCCATGAAATTCCTTCAAGCACCTTCAGTCAAAATCCTCAATTATATTATACAGTGGCGGGTCAAGCATTTGGGTGGCCCCAGGTGTAATATAATTTGGAGGCCCTGTTTTCAAATGGCAAAACAGCATCGCAAAGTTTATTCGAGATCTTCATATTGGTTATGTCTTCTTTTCATAAATATCTTATTACTATCTCATATGTGGAAATCATACATTGAAAAACATCGCATTGATTATTTCATCGGTATACTGGCAAAAGGCCATAAGTCAGTGGTTTCCAACCTTTATTTTACTACGCCTCCCTTTGAAGACAAAAATATCTTCGCGCCTCCCCATCCTTTTTATTTCATATAGTAAAAAAAACACGTTTTAAAGGGTAAATAAATATTTTGGACTGTTCGCTCCTCCCTTTCCAATAGTCCACGCCTCCCAGGTTGGAAATCGCTACTATAAGTCATAAAACCTTGTTTTGAGATAATTGTCATTTTTGATAATCATGAAATTTTAACATCTCTTTTTATGCACTATAACTATTACTTACTGTTCTAAGCATTTCATGAAATTTGGTATTGATTAACAAATTCAACTCATATATTCAAAAACATTAAGTTATTTATAGTTTCTTTTGTTGCTAAAAATAGCTTTAATCGGAATCATCTTGTTGTATTAAATTTTTGTAAAATTACACAAAATAAGGCTGAAGTTATTTTTTCAGAAAATACAGTATGTTAAAAATCTATCTTTCGGCTTTCGTCACACCAAACAGCCGGTTTTTGACATAACGCCTCATGCCAAAATACCGAGGTTATATCGGAAGTCTGGATTAACCAATCATTTCATCAGTTCTGTACTTTCCTTATTCATGAAATAAAAACGTATCTTGACAATGCATGATTTTTCCAAATTTTAGTTACACTATATTGATACGAATTTGATATGTTAACATAAAAAATGAGTTGATTCCATTATGTATTTCATTAGATGAATATAACTAAGCATTTGACATTTTATAGTTATTACGATTTGAAAAAAAAAATATGTAAAATAAAAATAAGTATTGAAAACTGAATAACAATATGTGAGACATATAGGCTTCTGTAGTTCATTATAGTGAGATAATTTTAGGGTATGTTTCATTAATTCTCAAGTTTAAAGTTTGTGTTTTTTCGGCTCTACAGAAATCCAACATCTATAATTATTGATTATTTATTTTATTCATCGGTTGAGAAAGTTTAACTAATGATTCACTGACAGAAATGATTTGTTACTGCATATGTCATCTCAATCTAATACATAGTGACTTAAAAGTCTTTAATAATAGTCAGAAGTCTACAGATTTTTAGATTTTTCTGTGAAAAATGTGCGAATTTTGATTGCTCTTCTGAGTGCTTGATCCGCCACTGGTAACAGAATATCAAACCATTATAGGCTTTCATAGAACATCTATTAACAAAGATAGAGCAAGCACTGGTTTAACCGATTACATTATTTAACATCACCTACAAATACTCGCTATCTGTTTGTGTCCCTTCCATTTCAGTTTGTTTTCTTCCTTTTTTCAGCATCACAGGAATGTAAAGTTGAAAAAAAAGAGATTTCTTTAAGGGATTCCAAGGAAAAAGAATTACATAAGAAGATTATGTGTAATTACTACAAAGAGTTAATTCCACTGAAGATGTTAAATGCGACTCTCAATCTCACCCTCGAGATGATTGTTTTGAATGTCGATGATGGTCTTAATGTGAGTAATTAAATTTTCTATAATGAAATGGCAAGTGTTCGGATGATATTCCTCGTGAAAAGTTGTTGCGATCCTTAAGTTCTTACCTACTACATAAACATAACAGCTACAGGTTACCAGATGTTACATATTGACCAGATGCTATGATTCTTTATAGTCAATACATTTGTGTCATCTAAAGAAACAAATAGTATTTAGTTTTGTTATTTAATCTTTACTAATTGAATACATGCAATGATTTTCGATTTGACAGTTTCACCAATTGATTTCATTCAAACACATGCAGGGTTATTCTTAAATTTATAAGGACCTAGACACTAATTAAGGAGATCTCTCGTACTGAAGATGGTATAATTTAAATATAATAATTGCAGTTATTGTTATTATCGATATGTCAAATTCAGACGATTAACAGAATTTTGTTTTATTCTTTCTAGTTTTTCTGATGTCTAATTATTCATGTCCACTCACTATACATATTAGCGTGATTGTAATGAGATAAATATGCTTTCCAACTAGCTAATTGGCAAGCAATTTTGACAGTTTACTTCAATATAACTTCTTTCTATAGCATTTTTTGTATTAGTCGAATATCGATATAAAAGATTAACTATCACAACAGTGAATATAGCCGCAATTATTACATTAAGGTTTTACCATAGTTTTTATAAAAATAAAACAAAAGATTAGGACCGGTGTGGACCAAGATTGTATTTTATTCGCTCGAGTCCATGAAGACACAATTTACTTGGTGTAAAATATTTTGGAGGAAATCAGCTCAGTTCTTTGAACTAATTCATTTTCATATTGCTTGTAGATAATATGTTTTATCGTAATTACTCACTTTATTTCAGATGAATGTAAAAGACGAGATACATCTATCACTGGTTATAACATTGGTAATTAATTATTTCTTTATAAATTACAATAAAAAAAATATCTGATATGAATTGAACCATATTGTTTTAGTGAATACAATCAATTGTTTAAGGTACTGTAAAGGGATTTCTTTACACCAGCAAAAATCTTCAGCTGGCAGAATCTTTAATCTTAGTCATTTCCACATTTTATATTGTTTATGAATAATGTAATGTAATTGCTGCCTACTTCAGCTTCACATCTTAGAATTATAATATTTTATAGGATATAAAACATATTTATTTTTTGAGTAAATGCCAATGTTTAAGTAGATTGTTTATATATTCTCTTAGGGTTGGACTGATGAGTATTTAACATGGGATCCTAAAAACTACGAAGATATACAAGAGTTGTACATAGAAAGTAGTAACATCTGGATACCTCCTTTTTCTGTTTTGAATTCGTAAGTAGCAATTATCCAGTATCTTTTAGTAAATACAGTACACAGAAAAGTTATTTGTATGTTTTTTATGGCCCCACATCTTAAAACGGGCCACCTGAGCAGGATGTGACTTTTTGTCGTGAACTGCGTTTTAAATAACTTTACCTGTAATTTATCTTTTCTCTTTTTCTTTAATCAAAACAAGCACCTGTTGAGTATCGGCATAAATAGACTAACTATAATAATAAAGCATAATAATGGAATAAAAAGTCAGTGCATTGAGACGACAATGTAATTTAAAAAATAGAATAATTATTTATGTATTCATTTATTGTTGTAAATATAAAGAACATTAACTGGCATTATAGATTATATGACAGTAAAATATTGCTTGGATAAAAAGCGTACAAGTTCAAAAAATAATATATCTTAAAAAACAGTTCACAAAGTTTGTTGCTGAAAATGTTCTCCTTTCTAAGCAACGCATCGATCAGTCGAACAGCCCTTGAAATTATAGTATAAAACTAATATTAAATTCATAAAAACAGCACTCGGGTAAAATGGAAATAAATCCCTGTGCCGAAAGCCAATACGAGCATTTACAATGTTATTACAATATTTACCGAAATAGCATTTTATATGTTTGTTTAATGGGTACACGCTATTTCTTTGTATATATAACATACAGTACAGTGGAACCCCGATCTACCGTTCTCGCATTGTTCGTTTTCCCGGCCAAACACCCATAAGAACAATGTAAAAGAATCCCGCATTAATCGTTTCCCGATTCACCGTTTTCCTCGATCTATCGTTTAAATATTTTAGTCCCGTCACGAATATTATCCCGATTGACCGTTTTCGTTGAATATTTTTCATAAATAGTTTTGCCTCGCATTTCGTTTCGCGTTATTTTCAGTGGAACCCCGATCTTCCGTTCTCGCTATCTTCGTTTTTCTGCATGGATCGTTTATTTTTTACTCGACCATGACCCCGTCATAACAATATTTAATAATTCCACGTTTATCATTCCCCGATTTCCCGATTTCCTCGATCTATCATCTAAATATCATCGTCCCGTCCCAATTATTATCCCGATTGACTGTTTTGGGGAATATTTTTTTTTTCGCTCAAATAGTTTTATATCGCATTTAGTTACATAAATAAATAATTTTTTTGAAAATTAAACATTATTTGGTATTATTTGAAGATTTCCCGCATTATTCGTTCATTTATTACGGTCCCTTAAAAAACATAGAATCGAGGTTCCACTGTATATGAAGGGGTTAACACTGTGTACTTCACTACATCACTGATTACATGTCAATTTCTGACACTTAAAAGCTTTTTCAGTTCCTTTCACTTTGTGGCTGTAATGGTTTCTTGAGTAAAACAGTTATTAATTAGACATAACCGTACTTTACAAACATGAAGTTTGCTTGAAGCGTAGTAGTATAATATGATATTAACTATTGCCTTCTATACAGAGAAATAACGCAGATGGCCACCTTCACAAAACCATGCACAGTGAAATCTTCAGGATACGTTCACTGCAGCGATGAATTTATGTACCAGGCTGTCTGCAAAAGAGACTTCTCAAACTGGCCATTTGACCGCAGTAACTGCACAGTCAGCTTTGGAGCTTTGGTATACGACATGGACCGCTTGAATATTCATTTAAACCATTCAAAGGTACAGTCAGTCAAGTTTTGAGTATCAGTGACTTTTCTATGACATGAAGATGAAAATGTTCCTTTCTTTGAGCTCCAATCCACTGCTGGTGGCGCACCGGTGTGTCGATTACTTACTCACCTCTCATGTAGACATCACACTAGTGGCGTAGCAAGGGGGGTGCGGTAGGGGCGGACCACCCCAGGGCGGCATTTTCGAAAATGAACATAGTAAAATTTTGCATTTTGACCATTTACTAATAATTTTTGACACATTTAAAAATAAATTCTTACCCTAAGTATGTCTTGATTTTACAATATTAGAAAAAAACACTTTTGAAAGATATTTTTAAAAAAAGTCAATATTTTTCAATAAAATAACGTTTCTACATAAAAAGAAGAAATCACTTCACAGAGAAATATTTTTTTTCTCTCCCTGTCCTTTTATTGACCCAACATCAATAAAATTTTAATGAAATCAGGGTTGTCAAAACTATTGATAATGCTGTTAAGTATAAATAATTTGCATGATAGAAGCTCACCTTAACCCTCCAAGGACGAGCGTGACCATATGGTCACAGTAAACACTGTTGTCTATTGATCCCACTATTCATCCTTTTTCTACCTGAATATCGTTGCTTTCACTCATATTTGGTTAAGAAGGGTACAGATTTCAGTAAGTCATCAGCCGCGGGGACAGAAACGGCCACCAAAAGCACATGCGATTTTTTGCATTTCCGTTTTTTTTTAATGGACTTTTTGAAACTGTTAGTTATTTTTTTATCAAAACATCAAATTATTTACAGTTCTTTTGCTAATATATTTGTATTGAAATTATGTTGAACCAAAGAGGTCAAATTGTAAATATTTTTTAAAATTTCACGTGTAGCTATATTTCAACCCCGAATGTTTGCGAGCCCATACGGTCACTTTTGTCCTTACAACTGTTCGTACACAATATTACACGGTATTAAAAGGACGAGCATGACCATATAGTCATGTGGGGTTTCTATACAATGACTGCGTTTTTTTTTTTTAAACTTTGTTAGGAATAAAAGTTATCTGTGACTTCAATATGGCTTAAAAGAAAAAAAAAATATCGATAAAAAGCTCTCGTCTCTGGAGGGTTAACGTCATTCTTGTGACACCTGACAACTCGAACTGGAAGTTTTTTTTTTATTGGGTGTAAACTGTCAACTACTTTGGTATTTGTTTTGAAATTGATTCTGTAACTATTTGACATATATGATTATGAAATTGTGTATGATATGAATCAATCTACAATAGAATAAATTTTAACACATTTATAATTAAAGTAAATTCACAATTATCCGGGTTAATGAAGGTGAGAGGTGGTACGGATAATCCGAACTATGTTTTATTTTTTAAATACCACATATGAGCCCTCAAGAAGTGAAGTGACCCAAGTAGTAAAATGGTAAAACTTCTCACGCCATTAATTGGTGTTGTGGTGGATTGCATATTTTTATTTTATGGATAGAACACAATTGCATTGTGTGTATTTACTAAGCTTACTTCACTTTTACAATACTTTTAGACATGTTGAATATTATAAAACATCTAATTATTGTTTTCCTAAAATATCTCTCGGCTCACTTCAACTCTCAGGGTCTCATACATTTCTTAAATAGACAATTATTTTAACATGTTTTGTGTGTACTCATTATATATTAAGAAAATCTGTGATTTCGGTTTGTTTGCAGGAATCTTTAAATAAGCAATGTGACTAATCGATTGAAACTAGTTCAGCTGACATCCCTACTATCCAAAAAACACGAACACGTGCACGTTAAAAAAATCCACATGATTATGTATTTTTTTTAAAATTAAATTTATGCACGGACAGTCCGCACACGGATTGTCAGTAGTTAACACTTTTAAAATTAACATTAAGTATACAACGCTCATGGAAAAAATCAAATATTTGTTCATTAAGCAGACAGGTCTTTGAGAGTTTTTTTTAAATCTTAAAAATAATATATTGAGAAATAAAAATCTTTACTAAGTATTCTCAAGGAAGATAGTCGAAGTTTAAGAAAATTTCTTAATTATCTCTATTATAACTGCAATTTTTGCTTTTTATGCGTTGATTCTTATTCCAATCATTACGAATCCATATCAGAACCATTTTACGTTGCTGGTGACACTACTTGCTCTTATATAATGTACATATTTCTGAATTCTATTGTTTTTTTAAAATATAAATGGAACTTTCATAATTGTTATACTTCTTTTTCAGGTAATAATAAATAGGCCACTTCCAAGTAAAGATTGGAACCTAGTTTCGGCAGAATATCTTGCGCATGCGCATAGATCATCTTTTTATCCTCCAAATGTTGAAATATTATTTGTTGTTGAACACAAAAATGGTCTACACTTCGTCTACCTGAAGTTTCCTTTTATTGGTATGGGAGTCTTACTGAATATGAACTGTATAAATCAACAACAAAAAAACATGATAATTGACTGAGATCAAGAATCTAGGAAAAACAGCATTTCATCAAAACAATCCGAGCAAACTTCAGATTCAAGCAAAGTTCGATACATTCGTTCAAAAAATCGCTAACAATTATATTTCGTAACTGATAGTGACAGCAGCGAATAACTCCTATAAGAGTGAATACAATTATCTATGTATACATAATATGTTTCTGTTTCTCATTTTATTTTTATAATCGATAAAGAAATTAAATTTTATATGTAAAAAAATTTTTTTGCGCGAATTTGAAGAAAAATTTTTGTTTTATCATACATTTTTGATATTTTTTACGCGATATTTTGACTCTTGGAACCGATTTATCAAAATTATATGAAAGTGAGGTTTTTTTTACGCGTCACTTTCTGGAACCAATGTATCGCATAATAAAAAGATTGGGTGTACATATATAAAAATAGTAAACTAAACAATTAAAGATCCCTTTTCACAATAAAGTTTTAACAAATTAGAAAAATGAAAATAAATTCTCTTAGGGGTATGGCCGCCATGCCCTCCCTGGATCCGCCAATGCAATTATTATTGGTCAAATAATTATTTAATTTCACATCTCTAAATTAAGATTTAGACCCCTCAATCTTTATTCAGTATAAAAAAATATCAGTATGTTGATATTATTGAACTATCATGTTAATTTGTCATTTTTTTACATTAATCCATGGCTCCATCCAATCCATATTCTTGATGTGATTAAATTATATTTATTTATTAATTAGCTTACTATTGATTTATTTATGTTGTAGGTATACTGGTGTTGGCTATTTCGTCAGTGTTTCTTGATATAGTGACATTCAAACGTACACTCTTGACGTTGACAAATATAGTACACCATTATAAGTACACCCAGTACATAAAGTATCTCATGCCCAGTATGGCCGATAGCCTCCCAGACGCAGGTAATTTCAATTGAATAAACTCTATTCTAACATTCGATCGTTTGTTTGCAAGTGTCATTTGTAAAATTACTAGTATTTTGAGTTGTCAATTTTTTTTTGCATGAAAGCGTATTTGGAAATGGAAAATATATAGTATAAGTCATAATATTTAGTTCAATCCTTCAAAATATTATATATTTCAATATTAATTATAATATGCTTCAATGTTGTCATATAACAGTTTGTAACGCCAAATACATATTTATTGAATTAAACATCCCTAGCAAAAGATTATTTTCTAGCTTTGCTCATAAACTATTTATATTGAATTTATATTATTCAGTAGATAATAATAACATTTTAGTGGTTCACTGTCAATTCTTGGTGGAAAAGCATTAAATTAAAAGAATTAAACACTTTTTACACCAATTTTCATTTTTTATAACATATCAGGACTGGTTTAGCTTGTCACGAGCATTATCAACTTTATGAAAATATATATCGATACAAGGCTATTTATACAATATTAAGTAAGACTAATAATGTAACAAACAATACAAGTGTAACAAACAATTTATATCAAAAATCTAGCAAGGTATAAAATGAATTTGAATGTGTAAATAAGTAAACCTACACATAATATGAACGATTTTACAATTACTATAATTTGAGTAAGTCACTACACCAGAGTTTTTCCTAAATTCAGTCATTCAAATATTATAGACATTTATCTTTCAAATGAATTTCAAGTAAAATTTTATCAATAATAATGATGTCAAAGTTTTGAAAACAATTATTGAATATTATTTTTCTATGATTCTTTTCCAGCTGTATATTTCCGAGACTCATATGTTTTGTCATGTATATTGCTAATGTTTGATGTCTTTACAAGACATTTAGTGAAGAAAACCCAGGCGGTTCCTAAGTGGATCGACTTCTTCATCAGACTTATGGATAGTGCAGTCGGAAGAGTGATTATGTTTCCTGGACTGAAGCCTGTGAGTTGCATTGTAATTTTTTTTAAAACAAAACAGTTTAAAAACAAAATTTAATTTTTAAATATAGAAAACTATTAAAACATCACCTAAATACCGATTGTCAAATGTTTTTTTTTAAAATCTTCTGGATCATAAGTTGAGTGCAGAAAATTTGACATTTGAAAGTAGAAAACTGCTCATGCATTAAATAAATCACTACTGTGATTACAACGCCAATTAAACGTGTGGATAACTTATCACCAGATTATTTCATAAATTTATAAATTGATTTATTAACTTTGTGTTTGAAGAATTTGATCAGGTTGAAATGCGATATTTGGAAATAATGTACTCCACAATGAAAGTAGAGATGGCTGTAAAATATGTCAACAATGGTGACTCTTGACCGAGAACAGGAGTGATTAACCCTACTTCCTTCTTGATAAAATTTTATTTACACATTTATGATACAAATAATTTTTATTTAAAATTTTCGATAGAATCAGAAGAAACTTTTTGTAAATTTATTTTAAGCAGCAAATTTTATCACTTTATACTTTACTATAAGGATTAGTTTAGCTCAGGTATGGGCAACCTTTCCTGGGTCTGGGGCCAAATTATCATTCAGTCTCCGAGTCAAGGGCCGGACCAAATTATTAAACAATAAAGTAATATTAAATAAAATAAAATACGTTCCTACTTCTTATATATTTTTTTATTTATAAAATGAACGACATAATATTAATATTATAAACTGATTACAAAATTGAGTGTGAAGATTGGCCTTGAACTTGAATTACGAGACTAGCAATATTGGCTCCCTGGAACTATTAATTTTTTCTCTATTACTTTGCCGAGATGAATCAGGGCTGGATAAAATAGCTTGGTGGGGCGGATCCGGCCCGCGGGCCGGTGGTTGCCCGGTTTAGCTCATTACAAGCATTATCAACTAATCAATTTAATAGTTTTACTCTGTAGGTTGTGAACTATGTGTGACGTGTGTTTTATTTCTATGTTAAGCATCTTCTGACTGAAATGTTTTCTACGGACTTTGAGGGTTCTCTGGGAATATTATTTTTTATCATAAAACATGATTTTTCATTCTACGGGTTGTAAATAGTTAATTGTGTACTTAAGTAAGTCAGTAGATGTTTCTCAATGAAGCGGAACAACTAATTACACAACTAGTGGAATAAATAAGTTGTCGATTTTAATTATGTACAAAAAATGTCAATTTAGATTTGACGTTACGAAAATATGTACCTAATATTTATTTTTCTTTTAAAAATTAGGCAACTGTGTACTCTAAATATTCTACAATGGCCGAAGACGATGGAAAACTGTCTGCTGAAAAGATTGACACTTCCGCAAATGCAGTTTGGATACGATTCGCCAGGATTTTAAATCGATTTTTTTTAATTAGTATCATAATGTCTTATGTAGTTATGCTAAGTAAATTTTTAATACTTGAATAAAGTGATTGAAAAATGTGCTAAATTCTGTTATTTTCATTAATCTTCCAAGTAGGGCTTGTCGGTTTTTAAAAACCGGTGTTTTGGCTAAATTTGTGACATTCGAAAACCGGTTTTTCAACATCGTAACCAGTTGTGCCAAATTTTCCATAAATGAGGCTATAAACACAAGGACAGAAAATTTGGATCTTTTATTTGATGACTTAAAGACCATATGCCCCACATCATTACCCAACAAAAGGGTATTTTTGATATCAGAAAATTTTGTTACAAAACGATCAGTGGATGCTTTGTGTTTTCTTAAATCATATTCTTCTCTGAAGAGTAACACCAAATAATTTCTTGTCGTGCATTATTATGTATATAAATAAATAACATAATAATAAATATTGAACTTTTTCTCGCAATTTTATTTGAATTATCCATTATTTGTAAAACTTCAACATTCGACATTCGACAACCAGTTTTTTCAAAAGTCAGTTTTTGTATAAGCCCTATTTTCAAGGACAAGTGAGACCATATGGTCACAGTAAACACTGTTGTCTATTGATCCCACTATTTACCGCTTTTCCACCTGAATATCGTTGCCAATACTCAATATTAGTTAACCTTTTAGCCGCCAACGTCGATGTATTCGATCTACGGCTGTACGCCAGCGAATTTTAGAGAAAATAGAAATTGCATTAAAAGTGATTTAACTTACATAATTTATAGTTTGAAGATGTTTTCTTGTGTCCTGACACATGTGTGTACAATAAATTCTGTGCTGTGGGACGATTTATGGGCTTATTCGATTTCGTGTTCGGGGTTGTCACAACACTGAATATATTTTTTAAATTTAAATTTCAGTTTAATAATTTATTCACTGGTATATAACACATTATTTTATGGGCTTTTTCTATATCGTGTTCAGAGTTGAGCCATACGGGTAAAAGCAACTTGAATTTTTTTTCCGGAATATATCCAAAATTAGTCTAATTTTTTCCAAACTTTTGCCACGCTCCTGTTCTTCATTTTTGGAAAAATGCCACATACTTAGTAACAATTGAAATCGACTTCGGGGCATTGTTTCGGAAAAAAATGGTGAATAAAGTAATGGATTCGTTGACCAGTTGGATTCGATTACATTCCTCAAATTTAACGGGAATAACAAAAATATACATTTCATCTAAATTAGTATCAATCCACGCTTTCAAGCGTTTGCTCAAAAATGGCAATTTAGAAGACACATAACGAAATTGACGTTTCAGTAACAATGGTATTTACAATATCATCATTCACAAAATATTTAAAATATTCAGATTCGCTTCACTCTCATCACCGATGTTTACTTTGATTCCCGATAAGTTCTCATCAAACGAATGAAGTATAGGATTTTTTATGAGGTGTGCCAAATACGTATAAAAAATTACGATTCTCTTTCGCGCGTATAGAATACTTTCAGCGGGCAGCCCTAGCGACATCCAGTATATTTATTTTAAAATAATACCCAAAGATTAAGAAATTTTAAACTTTTAGAACGTTATTGGGTTCAAACATAGAGGTTGCTAGCATAATAATTTTTATTTATTAAAAAAATCTATATTTTCAACGAAAAAACATTGCGTCTCACCGGTGAGACGTTGGCGTATGGAGTCAATACGCATGCGACTCACGGGTGAGACGTTGGCGTACAAAGGGTTAAAAGGATCAGATATCAGCTAGTCATCAGCCGCTGGGACGGAAACAACTTTATTACTACCAAAAGCACATGTGATTTTTTGAATTTCCGTTTATTTTCAAAGGACTTTTTGCTATCAAAACTTTAAATTATTTACACTACTTTTACCAATGAGCCTATAAAGATGAGCATGACCATACAGTCACATGGGTTTTCTGTACAACGACTATGCTTTTTTTTTTATTACACCCATATTCATACCCTATGACAGGGGTTCTTCGCCTTATTGTGGTAATGGGCGCATTTGATACATTGTATAATAGTGGCGGGCACAAGCGGAATTTTCTAGAATAACACAATTTCAGTTATATTCGTGGTACATTTTTTTTTATCCATGTCCGCTCTCAATTTGAAGCATATGGCATCCTAATAGAGGTATCTCAACAGAAGTTTTTCTATGAGAGCTGTTTGTTACTCAGTCGCTCAACCTCTCTTTTTCCAAAGAGAGTAGTAGGGATAGAAGGATAAGGCTAGGATAGAACTAGTGGTTAACTAATCGCTCTCACTGCGCCCAGTTATTGAAGGATAGGAAGGGTGGCAGGGAAATTAAAACACAAACATCCATGTCTTTGAACAGAAATCGATAAACCGATCGAAAAAAAAATCTGTTCGTACTGGGACTCGAGCCCGTGAGATCCGGCACAGAAGCCAACAACGCTAACCGCTGCGCCATAGGACCCGACATTGTGTTACATTTACTATTACTCTATTAGTATTAATCGGAAAATTATACATTTATTAAAATTAAATTACCTATGAGGACATTTACAAAATGGAAAGAGATAAAATACCATAAAGAGTATAAAAATATCTTTAAAAATAACAAAGCACAATTAGTGCGATATTTGACACTCTATTGCACTAACTAATTTCTTTATCTTGGAAGTATAAGATCATCTGAATTGTTAACAATTGTAATATTTTGTTGTTGCATACTTTGTAAGGGCGCATGTAAATGGCTCCGAGCACTAGTTGCTCATGTGCATTTAGGTTAGGGCCTTTACCATAAAGATGTAAACAGATTGATATTAAAATTTATGCTATGAGATATTGAGATAAATAATTGGCATAAACTTCATACATTAAAATGTTGGATCCGAGTTGTATCAACCCTAGGATCTATACACTTATTAAGGGGGTGGTCAATACTTAATATGATTTTTTATTTGGTTTTTATGGTTGGTATAACTTAAATATGATGATTGCGGCTGTGTTGTTATAGTTGATTTTTAATGATCGAATGTCAGTATGGACATCTATCAATTGATTAATGGATGTTTGTGACTACCTAACCGCCCTTTTTCCTCACACCCTACCAAAAAGAATGCTTGGACAACTGAATAACATACAACTACCGTAGAAAAACTACTACATATATTAGAAGTCTATAAACTCCACATCGGGAGTGGGCATTTTATAAAAACATGTAATTTTTAACTCTAAATGTTTGCATTGATTGCTGCACAAGATAAATTATTACAACTAGATACACTTACATACCAATATCCTAATTGATTCTGTATGTTAAATATAATATGCTGAAATTTGGCAATTAGATATTGAATTTCTGGGCGGATATTTTGCTTCAATCGTTTTTAGGATACCACAGTTTATGTTGATCAGTCATCCATGATCATATTGACTTTTTAATTAAATTAATACAATGAATATATGTGGATTTTCTTTATTATTTGTTTTAGTAATAATCTTCCAGAATGTTGGTAAGCAGTTTTATAATTTTAAGTTTAATAAATTAACATGAGATGAGATGTTAATTTAGAGATGCCACATAAAGACGCAAATAGACAATGGTTAAAGAGACATGCAGGGTATAAGTGATATAGTAAAAACGAAGTTTGTTTAAATATCATCACATACTCTAAAATTGGCAGTGGCACGTGCCTTGAGCCTTGTCCAACTCTGACAAGTGCAACGGCCACTGCAGACACCGCCCTGGTTCACGAAGTACTATTCATTATTTGTCAGAAACTGAGTCAATTGAACTCAAGATACAGTTCGTGAGCCAAAGAGTGATACTGAGAGGCTTTTATTTTTTTTTGCCACACAAAACATTGCTGTGCTAACATCTCTTAATTTCATTCTACTATATGTTGTAATTGTGCCGATTTCACTCATGAGTCAGCTCTCTTTAAAATATTGACCTTCCACTTTTATATATCCCTGCTGAAGTGTGTGCGCCCTGTTTAAGAATCAGCAGCGTAACCACCATACTGTTCAAGTTCTCAGCTAGAATCAGATAAGAATGCATTCTCTTCGTCTTTCTTACGTAAAATTATTGCCTTGAACTAAATTCTTCAGAATCCATTTCTACTGACCGAGGCATAGCTGTAGGTCTATAATCTAACAGCCCATGTGGCGGTGATTGTGTCTTTAATTCAGAACTGTCTGGGACACATGCTGAGATCTAACCAGTGGGATTCTATTCAACAGAAAGATGGCATCTACATATACTTAATTAAAGTGCAAATAAACATGATGACATCATCATATTATAATACAACTATAACTGCAGTTTAAAAATAGAAATAAGAGTTGCTTAATGCATTCAGTAAAAAATAATAATTCTTTCAGTATGCGACGAGTGTAAAGCTGAAGACAATCAAAATACTGAGAAGCGGCTGATGGCAAAGCTCATGTGCAATTATGACAATAAATTTCGACCTGTCTTAAAACACAACACTGTCCTCAATGTGACTACTCACATGAAGGTTATATCGATAAGATTGAAAGGCGATGTGAGTTATCATTTTTTTAATACTTTCCAGGAGTGAATTAGGTTAATCTTTAACGTGCCAAACCTGGATGTCTTTTACATTACGGCATGTTTTCAGATCTAAATGTTTGTTGTAAAAGGTAATTACATATTTTACACAAAGATGGAAATAGACTCACTAAACAATGACTCAACATCTATATATTAATAGTCGATAATGTCCGTCCGTCCGTCTGTAAATTGTCCCCGATTTCCCCTCCCCCTGCACCTCCCCTTCCAACCCATCCCCGCTGTCACCATTTTTTTATTCATACTAAAGACACATTTTTTCAATACATTGTTTATTTGACGAAACAAATCCATTCGTTGAAAATTTGAATTCTCATACAAAAAAGTGCCGCGACCGTCAATCGAACCATCGCCTGCAGATTATGAGTTGAGATCGTTACCGCTCGGGCAAACAAACAACTGTCAGGATCGATCTTATTTAAATATATATATTAAGCACGCATTTAAATTATTCTAAAAATTCCAAAATAATTAATACTGCATATATTTTTCGTGAAATGTATTTTTTTAGGAGAAAGAGTTTTTGAAGAAAGAAGTGTTTATATCTTCTTCTAAGAAATATATTTGTTGCCATTTTTTTATTCATACGAGACATATTTTTTCATTACACTGTTTATTTGACGAAACAAATCCAATCGTTGAAAATTTGAATTCTCATACAAAAAAGCGCCGCGACCGTCGATCGAACCATCGCCTGTAGATTATGAGTTGAGATCGTTACCGCTCGGGCAAACAGACAACTGTCAGAATCGATCTAATTTAAATATATATATTAAGCACACATTTAAATTATTCTAAAAATTCCAAAATAATTAATACTGCATATATTTTTCGTGAAATGTATTTTTTTAGGAGAAAGAGTTTTTGAAGAAAGAAGTGTTTATATCTTCTACGAAATATATTTGTTAGCAAACTTCAACATTATTCCAAAAATTAAAATACTACAGGGCAGGGCTGTCGATATATAACCCGAGATATATTTATTTTATTTTTAGAATTTCTGGCTTATTCAATAAATAGGTTTGTAATTTTCTGACTACTTAAAAATGCAACAAAAATCCCCCCGTTGAGGTCAACGGGCTTACAGCTAGTCATAAATAAATGATGGAACTACCCTTTTTCGAGACATGACTATGAAAACATTGGAATCGTGGATATTTAACGGTATCATCACTCATAAGAAATGTCTCGGAATAAGTGTCTCTTATGCTATGTCTTATGTGGGCAAAGTCGATGCGAACGCGATTGTAACAGTGTCAGCGTCGCACATTTATTATGGTTTTTTTTTTGTTCATTCAAAATTCATATCTAAAATACAAAATTCTAAGAAACAAAAATGTTATAGAAGTGAAAGTAATAATATGTATTTAGAAAGACACGTTCATGGAGAATTTCATAATTTCTACACCTGACGAGATGTAATAACAAACAGGGCTACCGATTGGTGTGAAAATATCAAATGAACGCGTTTTAGCGCTGCGCCGCGTCGCTTTGACTTCATCCATCTATGACTTAGTGCTACACTGCTAATTTAATATTTTTTGGTTCATTTTTTTAAAATGTTTTTACTATTTTTCCGGTCACCTCATAAAATAAAATCACAGTACCCGTACCGAGTTCCTAAAATAATTAATACCCTTGGCAACTAATACAAATGAAAAATGCACTTTCCTATCTAAGATTGCAAGAGTGAAGAGTTCCAAGATTAAAGCAGAAATAAATGTGTACTACTCTTTCCATTCAAATTCCATGCTTCATACGGTATGCTTGAACCGTCATAGATAGAATGCGAGTCAAACAAATTTAAGAATCATCAAACTTACGTCATTGCGTTTTTAAATAAAATGGATACACTATTTACAGCATAGTTTCTCAACTTTCGAGTCTCATATCTTTCTGTGGCCTCCATATCCGTTTTTTATTTAAGCATATAAGTTTTCGAGACAAAGTGAGAAGTTGAAAGATTTCAATTCTTAGAAAATTTTGCTCGGTGGCAGATTTTTACTCAGAAATTTATAATTTCACAAAATGAAACAATGCGAGACTTTTTTTATCTCTTACAGCAGCGGTTTCCAACCTTTATGTTACTGCGCCTCCCTTTGAAGAAAAAAATATCTTCGCGCCTCCCCATCCTTTATTTCATATAGTAATAAAGACACGTTTTATAGGGTAAATAAATATTTTGGACTGTTCGCGCCTCCCTTTGCAATGGCCCACGCCTCCCCAGGTTGGAAATCGCTGTCTTACAGGATTTGCTCGTGGCCTCCCGAAATGTGCTGTGGATCCCTAAAAATTTTTTTTCTCTGTGGCCCCCAGGGGGGCCACCTGGCTCCCGTTTGAAAAACCCTGATTTATCTCATAGATCTCAATTTTTTTTTCTTAATTTAACAAGGGGGTCACATGAACCCCATTCAGCCTACCCCTACTTCTAGGCCTTTATTTATTCAATATTTAGTGGAACCTATCTAACGAGGAAAATTGAAGGATTAATTGAAAAATATTTTTCAGGGAAGGGGAACTGAAGATATGGAGCTACGAGCTGGAGTTATGTTGGTAAATATAATTAGACTGTAAATTATGTGCGACTTTTCAGCTTAATTTTTGGTGACAAGGCATTATTTTTATAAAAATAAAACACAATTTTAAAGCACCGATTCCACCGATTTATGTTTTTATCCTGACCAGTTTCGCTTATAGAGAGTATTTTAAACTGATGAAATCAGTTACCATCATTGATTGTTACTTCTATTAGCTCTATTCAAAGCGACCAGCAGCATAATCAAATTAAATAACATATGTGGCAATTATTTGCAATCCCGGCTCGCTCCAAAATTGTTGAGAATGAACCATGAATGTAATTTAGTGAATGAATATTAGTCTAAAACATGGCTTGATAACATACAAAATATAATTCTGAAGTAACGTAAGACTAAAAATACTTATAAAATTACATTTATATTATTTTACGTGTCTCATTTTTTAATAATTTTCCGAAAATAATACGCTTATATTATCTACATAACAGGTGTGGAAAGATGAATTTTTAACGTGGAATCCTGATGATTATGATGGAATCGAGATGATGGTGCTGGGAAGGTCGAAGATTTGGACACCTTCGATAACTGCAATCAATTCGTAAGTAATTACTATAAATCTATAAGGTATATATTGCTGACTGTGGCCCAGTTGGTAAGAGCTTGCTCTACCGATCATACAGGTCTGGGTTCAATTCCCGGTAAGATCACAATGAATTTGAAAACTATTCAGTTCAAAGTTTTAACCGAAGACTGGGTGTTTGTGATGTCAATTCACATTATTTCCTCTTCTCCCACCTTTCTGATCCTTTAATAACTGGGTGTAGCAAAAAAGATTAGTTAACCATTAGTCCTGTTCTAGACTTATCTTTCCTTCCTTACTACTCACTTTGAAAAAAGTGAGGTTGAGCGACTGAGTAACAAACAGTTCTCATAGAAAAAACTTTTGTTGAGATACCTCTATTAGGAGGCCATATGGTATGGATAATACATATAGGTATTATACCATAGGTTCCCAACCTTTTTCGGGTAGCGACCCCTTTTTATAAAAACCATGTGACTAGCGACCCCCCCCCCAGAAATTTGAAATCCTCGATTTGCTATACTTTTTGCCCGGATTGTCTCCGAAACTCCTTTTTTTTTTTAGCTCATCGGGGAATTTCAAATCCTCGATTTGCTATATTGTTAAAATCTAAAAAAGTTGGCGACCCCCCAGGAAACCTTTCGCGACCCCCAGGTTGGGAACCCGTCTATTATACGATACTAAAATTTTCATTTACGTATTACGTACAAAATTACTAACATAATATTATATTTAAAAAATCATAGTTCACAGTGTGTTTGTTTATCTATTGCTCATGAAAATAATTCGTAAAAAAAAGAATGCATCTAAAATGTTATATTTCACGAAACTAGAAATTTCAATTAAAAAATTGTATCAATCAAAAATAAGCACCAAGCAAAGCTGTATTTGAATATATTTTTTATATTGTTCTAGTTAAGATAGATATTGTACTATTTACCTGAAAAATATCAATGCCTTCTTAATTTCCTATAACCTGATAAAAAATATGACTGCATCTTTTGTCAAAACGGCAAAGGGATATGTTTGAAGTTAACAAAAAGTAACCATATAATTCAACAATACAGTAAAAGTGGCACGGGACAAAGTTCTTGGAATAATTTTGACCCCCCCGTTAGGTAAAACATTACAATTAACTCTTGGGTATTAGTTTTCATATATTGCATTATGATGGAGAATAAAAGGTTGATACAATAAATAAAAATATCATATTTAAAGCAGCGATTTTTTGCATTGTTGATTTAAAGACAAAATCAAATATGCTTACAATAATTATAATCCAATAATCATGCAAAGGAAGAATATATCTACTAACAAACACACAAAAAAATAACAATGGGTAAGAAGATGTAGATTATTAAATTGTATACGTTTAAAAATGGTACATGATAGTTATATGGTAGATATCTTTATCAATAGTTTTTTCAAGATTTATACGGATGATTTTTCAAATTTACAATAAAGGTTATTGAGTGACGTGCATGTAAGAATCATTCCGTCTTTTGATAAATAATTGTCAATAATTACGAAAAAATATTAAATTATTTGAAAAAGTCATTTCTGTTCTCAACATGGGCAACTTTGAGACATAAGTAGATTGTTTTATAAAATTCATATGCATGTTTGTTGTGTTATGTAAATTGTCTCCGCTTCTACGCAGTAAATTAATAGTACAAGATTTTTCTTTTTGAAAAACAAAATGAAAAATAAGAAAAGAGTACTTTTGATAAAACGCGGTTAACCAAGTGAAATAAACTGGTTTTCGATTTTTTTCAAAACATACGATAAGCTGGTTAACCGGTTTCGGTTTAAACTGGCTTAGAAGCCCTACTAGTCACTCCACACCTCAGCCTCGTTCGCAAGCCGATGCTCCTCAGAATCATCCATTCAAAGGCGTCAACCGTAAATGTAACATTTACAAAACTACTAAACATAATAATCAACCATTATATTTCAGTGAATTCCATAGAAGCAACCCCCTAAAGAGGTCTTGCATAGCCATGAACTCGGGCCACGTTCACTGCTTGAACATGTGTGTATTCGTCAGCAAGTGTTCAAAGGATTATAAATATTGGCCGTTTGACAAACACTCCTGTACACTATCCATCGGCGAATGGATGTCCAAAAGTTCACAACTCAATTTTCATATGAACAACTCCGTGGTAAAGTATTGGATCATTTTGATGAGGAAAAAAAATAATATTGCTCACTGTCAGCTATGGGTGGAGAGAATCTAAAATATTTAACGAATTTTATCTAAGAATTGGGCCGCTATTATTCAGTGCTTTTTTTCTCCCTAAATTAAGCTGTGTTGTTTGACCAGGGACCAGTGGCGTATTAAACAGTTGAGGGGCCCGAGGCGCAATTAAATTTGGAGGCCCTTTTTTTTCGAATTACTAAAACATAATTAAAAATATTATATGGGTTTTGTAGAATATATTTTATTTTGGGGGCCCTCATGTTGGAGGCCCGAAGCGCGCGCCTCTTGAACTTATGGGTTAATCCGCCACTGCCAGGGACTGATGGGATCATTCATTCATTCAAAGCTTGCATTCCGATGGTGCCGCTTTACCGTTACTAGCTATGGCACCCCACAAACTCCTCAGTATACTCTGAAAAAAGATACTTGCAGCTAAAACTAGGGGTAGAGTAATTTGATTTGTCAGATAATAAAAAAACGGCAATGAAAGCAGCATGGACAAGTGCTGCAGATGCTCTTGTGCTCAAGAAGAATTAAGTTTTTTCTTATATTTCGATTATTTGAACTAGGCATAAAAGTAAACAGACATTTTTTTGGATACAGATCAATCTAGGAATAATATTTATTATTATTTCAATATTACTTTGAATTTGGGCCTAGATCTTTTTTTGACCTAATTTTGTAAGTAGACCCACCGTAATTCAATATTCATTTTTAGATTCGAGTATTTGAGCCTTTGTTTAACAATGCATGGAGAATAACTGCAGCCGAATTGTTGGAGCAAAATAATACTTACAAGTTTACAACTTTTCCAAGTCTTGAAATGACGTTTAAAATAGAGCGCATTCCACATCTATCAATAGTGGTAGACTTGATGCCAGCCGTCGGTGAGTATCACAATATTTAATAAAGCAGATTTTTTGTGCATTGTTTTATGATTTGTTTCATTAACAATTTCCAAATGATTTTGTGGCGGTCACTCTCAGTGGTACTGGGGGTCAGCGCGCAACCAAGTACTTTAGCAATAATTAGTTGCCTAACTGAATTTAGGCAACTAATTATAAAGGAGCCTTTAAAATATATACAGTGGAACCTCAATCTACCGTTCTCACTGTCTTCGTTTTCCTGCATGGATCGTTTATTTTTTACTCAACCAAGTCTCCACAATAACAATGTTAAATAATTCCACGTTAATCGTTCCCCGATTTACTGATTTCCCTGACCCATTATCAATATCCCAAATATTATCCCGATTGACCGTTTTTTTAGAAAAAAAAAATTTGCTTGTAAATTGTCTTATTTCGACCGATGGGATTCCGGCGCCCCATACGTCCCGGATGTACTCGGCGGAACTTAGGGATGCTGGCATGTCAAGGGAGGAAGCAAAGAAATTGGCGGAAGACAGGGAAACATGGAGGTGCCACGTGGCGACCATATGCTCCACATAGGGAGCTAACATGGCCAAAGAAGAAGAAGAAATTTTCTTACCTTGCATCTCGTTGTGCGAATTTTTCTAACTCAAAAGTCAGAAATAAAATGCCTAAAAAAGTCTAGCTGAGGAACTGAAAACAATTCAAGACGTTGGAAAAAATCCAGGAGAAAAACGAATCGACATAGCATAAAGAGTTGATTTAGAAATGTACGCGATTTTGAAATAAATAAATAAGTTTTTTTGGAAATTAAACATTTTTTTGGTATTATTTGAAGATTTCCCGCATTATTCGTTCATTTATTCCATTGAAAAACGTAGAATCGAGGTTTCACTGTATTTTATTACAGATTTAAATTATTTAGACGTCTTTTACTAATATATTTGTATTGAAATTATGTTGATCAAAAGAGGTCTAATTAAAAAAACAAAATATTCCTTTGTACTATTTCCACTTTTCTTTAATAAGATGAGGATCAGTTTCGCTCATGACGGCATTATCAACTGATAAGTTGATAATGCTCGTCATATGGTCACGCTGCTTTTCTATACAACGGCTTTATGATTTTTTTGTTATTATTTTTGCTATAAATAAAAGTTATCTGTGAATTTAAGATGGCTCAAAAAAACATATTGAACGAAAATTCTTGTCTCTGGAAGGTTAAGCTACCAGTCCTCGCTCCAGTCCTACACAATTTAATAATTGAAGAATTTAATAATTGAAGAATGAAGGATGGTAATAAGGTTTTAACGATATTTTTTTAAAGTTTTCTTTGTTACAGGAATGATCATTGTAGGCATATTATCAGTTTGCTACGATATTGGATCCATTGAAAGGATGCTGCTAATTTTGATAAATTTATACATGCACATGGGATTTTCTTGGATGCTCAGCTCTATTTTACCTTTTGAAGAATCGACCGTTCCAAATGCAAGTATGTATACGTAGTTTCACTTACGTGAAGCCTTTATCGCCATAACGCCATATCGAGTGGTCTTCTAACTTTGTTCCAAACGCTACACTGATTTCCCTACGATGTTGGGTGGGCTAAAACAAATGTAAAACAGAAAGCGAGTTTATTTTTTATCTAAGCATGACAGGTAGGTACGCAACATGCAGCAAAGTAAAATAATTTCTTATAACGTCCGTATACGTTCATAATTAAAATATTCATATAATATAAACGAAGATTTTCCAGTGATCAAAATAATACTACATTTAATGATACGCACCTTATTAAATCACTAGGCTTTCCCATGTTATGTCCTTTCAAATTACCTTTTAACTATAATCATGTGTAATTTCAAAGACGTACAGAAATTGTTCTTGTTGAAATTCAATTGATTGAACATCATTAAAATCAAACTGTGAGTAAAATTAATCCAGATTGCCATCAATAGCTCTTAATTTGGTGATAATTTTATTTTTATATACACATGGTAGAACTATTTACCCGAGCATCAGTTCAAGTTCATCCGTGCACTTGAATGCCTAAAGATGCCGAAAGGCGAATCCCGGGTCATTAGTGACAAAGACATGGAAAATTCATTCTTTATCTACCGCTCCCTATTTGAACCTGTAAACAGGACGTAGAGAAAGCAACTAGCGGCTAGTATATTCTTAAACGCCTCCTTCTATCTTTGTCGTCTACAATGAGCGAGTGAAGTTGAACAACTTCCATCATGAGGCTCTAGTAGCATATAATAAACATGGAGAGCAGATATCCCAAACTAATTCAACCTAACCTATCACTATCTTGGTAACATTTTAGTTGTCAGAAGTATAATATTTCTCGATTTTTAAATTTTTTCTAGTACAATATTTCTGCAGCTCGTGGCTGTTGAATTTGGCCATTTTAATTCAAAGCGTAATACTACAAAATCTTATTCTGAAGAGTAATCCATTACCACTTTGGGTAAAGAATACCATGGATAAACTGATGGGGAATATATTTGGAAAAATCATTATGTTTAACGAAAACGAACTGGTAAGTACAAAAAATGTTTATTTACAGACAGTATACTCTTGGAATTATTTGGTATTTTAATAGCAGAAGGAGATAAATTCTTTCAAATTGCATACCTACTGGCACCTTAGAGTGCAATGCTTGTAATTCAATGCAGAATATTTTTACACATGTTAATACTTTAATAGCATTTTATCCACCAACTAAGCCGTAAACTAATCAATGTAATGTGTATCGGGATTAAAGATTGCAATACCTGTATCACCGTTACCAGGATCTCGGTAATGAAAATCGACCAATATCATTTTTTTTACGTAGAGGGTCTTTCAATAGGTATGCTCGAAATTTGTTAGGTTATAGCAGCCATGTTGTTAAAGTGACTTCTGTCAATTTTTTTGTAAATTGCTTAGTAGAGTACAGCCAATCACCATGGAAGGTTTATAGCATTGAACAACGTGTGCAAATCATCAAATTATACTATCAAAGTCACTGCTCCGTTCGAGAAATATTTCACGCAATACGTAGCTTTAATCTTCACCATAGCTGTCCTGCCGAGTCGAATATTCAACGTTTGGTGGCCAAATTCAAGTCAACCGGTTCGGTAAATAATCAACCTTTCTGTTACTTCATATTGGCAAATTTGGGACTTGGGTCTGCACCCGTATAAAATTCAAATAATCCAGGAACTTAATGTTAGATAACTCCGTGTATTCGCTGATTCAGCTCTGGAGCAGTTTGGAAGTTGACCCAAATTTGGCCAAAAAATTCATCTTTAGCGACGAGCCTCATTTTTGGATGAATGGATATGTGAACAAGCAAAATTGTCGCATATGAGATACACCAGCACCAAGTACATCCCGAGCAAGTCACTGTTTGGCGCGGATTTTGATCTAGCGGAATCATCGATTCGTAATTCTTCCAAAACGAAACTGGCATTGCCATAACCGTCAACGGCGAGCGCTACAGATCGAAGATAAGCAACTTCTTGTGGCCTAAACTATGATATGAATACCGATAACATGTGGTTACAACAGGACGGCACTACGTGCCACACAGCACATGCCACGATGGAAATTCTGCACGATTGAGCGTCCCTATTGAAAGACCCTTTATATAAACCATGACATATTTTAATAAAAATTTTCGCAGTGAATTGAAATATTTTAAATTTTCTGAGAGTTTTGTCAATATTGACTGGTTTCAGGATTGATGAGCCGTTCAATAATGTTTTGTATTTTAAAAAATCATATAGTATTTGTGAAAATTATCAGCTTATGACATATTTTTAGATGATACTATTTTATATGAACAACAAAATACCGACTTTGATTTACTTGTCTAATAATGCAAACCTAATTAGAAATTGATTTTATTTATATATATAACATTTTTTTTTTATATGTGTATGATTATAGTATTATATATCCTATTCCAGTGATGGCGAACCTTTTTGGGTCCGCGTGCCAACAATTTTTTTTTTTTTTAGCTCACCGAGGAATTTGAAAACCTGTCATTTTTAAACATTTACATAAACGTGCCATCCAAATTCTCAAACGTGCCATAGGTTCGCCATCACTGTCCTATTCTATTAATCGTTTTGTGTAGGTATTCTAACATTGACAACTCGTATTGGGATTTTTTTATTCTCAGCCATCATCATCGTAACATTATATTGTGAATATATATGCAAATTTTTTCACTCATTTTTTTAAGATTACAGTGGAATTACAGTACACTACAGTACATTACAGTGGATTACAGTACACTACTCCGAATTACGCACTGGCTTGAAATATTCGCTACGAATCCCCCAATTGAACTATCGCATTCCATTGTCGTTGCTACGAGACGGCCGTTTGTGTAGTGCAAACAGGCAACTGTTGGCTAGCCTTTGTGTATTCAACACGTGCCAGGCTATACACGCATAGCCGGTCGACTGTCTATATTAGATTTTGCACGCGCTTTGCATTTTATCACTTAGTAACTAAATATTTCGTCAAAACTAAGGAAAATCTTAGTTTTACATTTTTTGCAATCTTAGTTTTGCAATCTTAGTTTTGAAAAACAAAATTGCTAATTTTGTATGAGATTCACACCCCCAATTACACTACTCCAAATTACACGGTCTCGACTTTAGTGTAAATGGGGATTTTACTGTACTTAGTTATTCCAACTTATTCCCTATTCCCTAGTTTGTTTTTGTTTTAACAAGGTCCACTGAAAAAATGACAAATGTCAGGTGTCATGTTAAACTATCGATGGTTGTGCTTAAACAGTATCCTAATAATTTTTTCCTCAAATTACACAAATATTTGTAATAATATCTCTTATTTTTTTTGCATTCATAAATACTACCATCACAATCTGAATCTTTACTGGCACTTTAAATGTATATTTATCATTTTTAAAATGTATAGAGCTTGAAGAATGATAAATCATGTATCATTGATTATAACTCCTTTTCCAGGTTGCATTGGCATTAACAATTCGAAAAAACGTAGAAAACGTATCGAAAAAGAACGTCAAGATATCAGCTCAGAGAGAATGGAACTGCGTGGCACTTATATTAAATCGAATATTTTTAATATGTGTTTGTCTTGCTTATGCTATATGTGTTATTAAATTCTTTGTTTAGAATTTAAGGCATGACAGAGATCAATTTAAAAAAATAATTTATTTTATCAATTACAGCTCTTTAAGAGTTTTTGATACAATTACAATTGAGATTTATGGACCTACGATGCTAGTTGGGCCCATAGTTGAATGGTCATCAACATTGTCGTCATTTGTTATAGAGTCAGAAGATCCAATTTTTTTAAGCAATCTAATTCATATTTTATAATTGATTAATTGGTTTGTGATTTAATAGAAATCCTTTCTACTCATTTAATCACTAAATAATTGTGCATAGTGACAGCAACTAGCTAACTACTTTTCCTCATTGTAAAATAGACGGTTGAGTTAGAGTTTTAATAAATTGAAAAGATGATGTTTCAATTGAATGTGTGTGTTTTAATTTTACCTAAGCTAAACACCCTCATCTAATATAGTGACCTTTATCATAAGCAAGCCATTTGCAGTGCATGTTACAAAAACAAAGTTTTAAAAGGAAACGACAAAGTAATTAAGTACAATAATTTTAAGGTATTTTAATAAATATAATAAGAAACAATAACAAATTAAACACAGCAAGAGGTTGTTTTGGCTCTTAGGCTGAATTTTTCTGTTCACAAAACATGAAACACATAAACTTATAAAAACAACCATTACTTACCGATAGAATAATAACGAAAACAAATGCTGGGTATGCCTGTGACACAAAACTTTTAGATCCGTGACACTGTACCGTCGGTATTCTGCCAGAAAAAGGTAAGTCAAAAAACCTATTTTTGAGATAATCAACTTTTTCAAATATCCTGTCTGTGTCTGTAAACGTGTCGTAGGAATGGGTCCTTGAATTTGCCGCCCACAATATTTCCTCTAATTTTGTTTTTTAATCACTTCTAATATTTTTAACTATGGAATAGGAGTTTTTACTACAGCTGGCTTAATTTTTTTTTATGTATAAATATAATTTCTCGAAAAATATTGTATTTATTTTTCAAAATGCTGACTGGGGTGGTCCGCTAATGCCGCGCCCCCCGCGCTACGCCACTGTCTGTAAATAAACTGTGTCTAATCATCTTTGCCTGGCGTGGGGAACCTGAGGCCTTTTGGCTACTCTGGTACCCACGCTGGTAATTTTGTTAATTCCGCAAATTATTTCCGGCAAAAGATTCCCTAGTCAATGCTTACTGTGGAAATAAATGTCGAATCAGAATTTTGCAGTCTGAATGCAGTCTTTAGAGAAGAGAAGGTTCCTACCCCTGGTCTTAGCTGTAGAAATAAGAAATCCTTAAAAAGTTATATATGTGGTCCTGCCCCCCGGGGCGGTCCTTGAATTTGCCACCCCTAATATTTCCTCTAATTTTGTTTTTAAATCACTTCTATTTTTTTATCTATGAACCAATTTTTTTTATGTATAAATATAATTTCTCGAAAATATTGTATTTACTTTTGAAAATGCCACCCCCACAAATGTGTCGCCGGGGGTGGTCCACCCCTGCCGCACCCCCCTTGCTACGCCACTGCATTTTGGTAAATTATTACAACTAGATACACTTACATACCAATATCCTTATTGATTTTGTATGATAAATGTAATATGCTGAAATTCAGCAATTAGATATTGAATTTCTAGGCGGATATTTTGCTTCAATCGTTTTTATGATAACACAGTTTGTGTTGAGTAGTCATCTGTGAACATATTGACTTTTTAATTCAATTAATACAATGAATATTTGTGGACTTTGTTTATTTTTTGTATTAGTAATAATCATCCAGAATGCTGGTAAGCAGTTTTATAATTTTAAGTTTAATAAATCAACATGAGATGAGTAGTAACATGCCAATGTACCCACATAAAGACACAAATAGACAATGGTTAAAGTCTTCGCTCTAGACCAGCGGTCACCAAACTACGGCCTGCAGGCCGGATGAAAATCCTCGGCGGTCCGGCAGACCAAGTGCAAGCCAGTTCAAGTGCATTCGTGCACTTGATAAAACCAGAAGATGCCGAAAGGCGAAACCCGGGTTGTTATCGACAAAATTTATGGAAGTGTACAGAATAAAAATAATTCAAATTTGACATTAAATTTCCATCAAGCACCTTCAGTCAAAGTTCTAAATTAATGAAATTAGTATATGAATATTTAGTAATTTCATAGTTTTGATTATCTATATTTCCATAATGACAGGTAATTTCAATCTACTATATGTTATAAATGTGCTGATTTCACTCCTGCATTAGTTGTCTTTTGAATATTGACCTTCCACTTTTACAAATCCCTGCTGAAGTGTGTGCACCCTGCTTAAGAATCAGCAACATAACAACCATACAGTTCAAGCTCTCAGCTGGAATCAGATAAGGATGCATTCTCTCTTCTTTTATACATAAAATTATTGCCTTGAACTAAATTATTCAGAATTCATTTCTACCAAGGCGTAGCTGTAGCTCTATAACCATACAGCCCATGGAGCGGTCGTCATATCTTGAATTTGGAACTGTCTGGGACATACGGTGGGATTGCCTGCGTCATATTTCAACCAATGGGATTCTGTCATCCCATAAGATTGAGTGTTATCTCTAGAGTGTATTCAACAGATTGCTGTCGTCTACACTTAATTAAAGTGGAAATGATCATGATGTCATGACCATATTATAATATAACTGTACGTGCAGTGTAAAAATAGAAATAAGATTTGCTTAATGTATTCAGTAAAAAATAATAATTCTTTCAGTATGCGACGAGTGTAAAGCTGAAGACAATCAAAGTACCGAGAAGCGGCTGATGGCAAAGCTCATGTGCAATTATGACAATAAATTTCGACCTGTCTTAAAACACGACACTGTCGTCAATGTGACTGCTCAGATAATGGTGGTATCGATAAAATTGACAGGAAATGTGAGTTGTCATTTTTTTAAATACTTTCCAGGAGTGAATTAGTTTAATCTTCAACGTGCCAAACCTGGATGTCTTTTACATAACGGCATGTTTTCAGATCTAAATATTTGTTGTAAAAGGTATTATATATTTTACACAAAGATGGAAGTAAATTGACTAAATAAGAAAGATGGTTCTACTAATTTATGAGACATAACGATAAAAACATTCTTATCATGGATATTTAACGGTTGAATCACTCCTATAAAATGACTCGGAATAAGTGTCTCTTATGCTACGTCTTATGTGGGTAAATCGATGTATGTTTATGTAGTTATTTTACTCGTGATCGGGTGTAGCATTTTAACCCCTGTAAAGTGGTTCTTCGACATCAAGTGGTTGACAAAAGTCGACATGTCTTTTTTTAATCTAAAGGCGGCCATGTGTTCCAAAATTATAGTTTTTAAGGTTCTTTCTGTTTTACGATACATTTATTTACTAAACATCAGTTCAAGTTCATCACTTGAACAGCCTGAAGATGCCGAAAGGCGAATTCTGGATCGTTGGTGACAAAAATTGTGTAAAAATACATAATTTGAACAATTCAAATTTTCTCGCAAAGAAATTCTAGATCGCCTTCAAAAAGGCAATGTAAAATCATCTTTTCAAAAAATTGTCAGAAATATCAAATGTACGTACGTCATTGCGCTTTTAAATATAATAATATTTTATAAATCATAAAGATCTGGGAATATTTTGTTTTATCTTAATTTAACAAGGGGCTTAAGTGAGCCCCTTCCAGCCCTTCCCTAGTTCTAGGCCTTTATTTATGAGATATTCAATGAAACCTATCTAACAAGTAAATTGAAGGATGTTAAACTTCATTAATTGAAAATTATTTTTCAGGGAAGAGGGACTGATGATATGGAACTACGAGCTGGAATTATGTTGGTAAATATAATTAGACTGGAATCCATTTCAATTTGGTGGCAAGGCATTATTTCTTTAAAAGCAAAATATAATTTTAAGGTACTGATTCCACAGATTTAAGTAATGATACGGACCAGTTTCGCTTATAGCGAGTATTTTAAACTAATATCATTTACCATTACTGTTTGCTATTTATATCAGTTTTCAAAAGCAAACAGCTTAATATTGTTGACTCTCAATTCTTGGTGTAAATATTATGGGTTTATAAAAAAATTTCTACATTCTTTGTGAAAAAATATGAAATAAAAAAATTTCAGGGGTCCACAGGTTATTGTTTTCAGATTTAGGGGTCCGTGCATTAAATAGTTTAGGAAGCACTGTATTAAATGACACAGACAGTAATTAAATACATAATTACAGAATTTAATTTTGCTTTCTACAATAATTATTTGTTTTTTATTTTATATTTATGTATCCTAAAATGAAACATATTCCCAAAAAAGTTTTATAATTTGATTAGATATTGTCGATTGATGTATTGAATACTCAACTAAGGAGAAGTACATAATCAAATTATATAACATATTATCTATATAATAGGTGTGGAAAGATGAATTTTTGATGTGGAATCCTGATGATTACGATGGAATTGAAACTATGGTGCTAGGAAGGTCGAGGATTTGGACACCTCCGATAGCTGCAATCAATTCGTAAGTAATTGCTAGAAACCTATGATGTATATATTATATTCCCAGCTCCTCCGCCGCTTTCTGTTTACCGTACCGCTTATTAGCTCTCATTATTGGATTGAAAGCGTGCCGGCATCCATCACCACATTGTTCTCTCATTGTATCTGAGGCTTTTTTGCTGGTCGCTTTCATCAAATTGTACGTTTGAGCACGATTTTTGTAATAAGTGCAGTAAGACTTGACATTATAGCTGTTATTTTACACTCCAGGCTCATCCATAAGACGATGCGCCACAGAATCTTCCTTTCAAAGGGCTTGACTGTAAATATAGCATTTACAAAAATACTCAACATATTAATCGACTATTTATGTTTCAGTGAAATTCATAGAGATAACCCGCTAAAGAGGTCTTGCATAGCCATAAACTCGGGCCACGTTCACTGCATGAACATATATGTATTCATCAGCAAGTGTTCAAAGGATTATAAATATTGGCCGTTTGACAAACACTCCTGTACACTATCCATCGGCGGATATATGTCCAAAACTTCACAACTCAATTTTCATATGAACGACTCCATGGTAAAGTATTCCATCATTTTAATGAGGAAAAAAATAATATTGCTCGCTGTCAGCTATGGGTGGAGAGACTTTAAAATATTCAGTGATTTTTTTTGTCATTAGCTAAAATGTGATATTTGATCAGGGACAGATGGGGCAAGGTTCAATAGAAAAAAAAAATTGTCACGCACTCGTTCCCAATTTGCTGATATTGATTCTCCCTTAGTTTCACTTATGCAGCATGAATGTACGTACAACTTTTGCGATGATGCGATAATAGCTTTTTCCGTTGGTTGAAACATAATATAAGTCACTTCATCTATCAAACATGGTATCACTTTAAAAGCTCGAATAAACTATTGCTATCTCCTCTAAGATGCCGACTGATTTCCGATCTATTCATTCTACATACCACAACTTATTCGAAACAGTTTTATTTGTGCTTTCTTTACTGAACTCGGATTTCGGAAACCCAGCAACCCAGATTCAAATACTCGCAGCTCACAGTTTGGAAATTTCCAGGCTAAGCGAAAAATTGTAACTAGTAGAATGATGTGATGTATTATATTACATTAAAAAAGATAAGTGGAAAAATTTGGAAATCATCATTTATGTAAAATTCTTAAGCAGTGGGTCCTCTAATTATACGGTTAATGCGTTTCGAAAGATTCAACGTGAGTTGAAAACCACATAAGTGCATGTTAATTATATATGGAAATTTAAGTAAATACTTAAATTTCCATATATTGTAAATTGTATTCACAGTTTCAAATCATGAGATAGTTATACTCGGGGGCATTTTTTCCATGTAACACAGTGAAAAAGTATTCGGGCACACTTTTCTCAACATTTTTAATGTTTCAAATTAATATCGTCCGTGGATAGGAATAAGGACGTAACCCACACGTAACAAATTTTACAGGAGACCCAAAAAACGTTTTGGGATGATTTTGGGATGAAGGCAAATTATTAAATATACACAGTCTCTGGAAGGTTAATTACTTAAAAGCTGGAGTCGGAATCAGAGTTGAAGTCTTTTTTTTTACACAACTCCACAGCCCTGATTGTGATTATCAAAAAAGCTGTTTTGACAAAAGAGTGGGGGTACGTTCTTTTTCCTTTCCACAGTCGATATGTAACGGTGATTTGACTTTAATTTAACAAAAAACGACTTCCGGAAATCTTTATTGGTATTTTTCATGCTGAGTGTGTGGAAGTGGCTAGGCTATTCTTAGAACAGAGTGTGTATTTTGTGTATGTCAATTGAACACACAAAGTCCATATAAATCTATATATGAAACAAATGAACAAAATCGTTTTTTTTCAATTCTCATCCACATATCTACGAAACTGCGTGAGACTCCCCTCTAATTCAATATTCATTTTTAGATCCGATTATACGACCCTTTGTTTAACAAAGATTGGAAAATAACGGACGCTGAGCTCTTGGAGGAAAATAGTACCTTCAAGTTTAATACCTTTCCGAGTCTCGAAATGAGGTTTAAAATAGAACGCATTCCACATATATCGATAGTGGTATACTTGATGCCAACCGCCGGTGAGTATCACGATATTTAATATTATAAATTTTTGGTGCATTGTTTTATGAATTGTTTTATTAACAATTACCAAATCATTTTTTGACACTCATTCTCAGTGGTGCAGTGGGGTCGGGGCGCTACCAAGTACTTCATGTTTTCAAATGAATATTTCATCTGATTCTAAGTAGTCGATTTTTTCCCTGCAATGGTTGGATACATCTATTGCTAACCCTATGTACACTTTTTAAAAACATCTTGAAAATGGACTTCTTGAAATTGTTAGTTATTATTTTATTAAAGATTTAAATTATTTTTACACTACTTTAACTAATATATTTGTTTATAAATTATATTGATCAAAAGACATTTAATTAGTTGATAATACTCACCATGAGCAAAGCCGGTCCTGATCTTGCTAAGTAAAAGTAGAAATAGTACAAAGGAATATTTTGTTTTTTAATATAACATTTTTCCACTGAACTTCTTCAGAACATTGACTGTGAACACCCTAAAAGAGGTCTAATTGTAAATACTTTTTGATGTTTAGCTATATTTCAACTACAAATGTTTGTGTGACCATATGGTCATGCTTGCTTTTACCACTGTCTTTATACAATATGACACATGTCCTATAAGCACGAGCATGTCCATACGGTTACGCAGCTTTTCTATACAACGGCTTTATAATTTTAATTTCTATTATTTTTACTATTAATAAAAGTTATATGTGAATTTAATATGAATAAAAACTATTTTTTTTATTGAACATAAACTCTTGTCTCTGTAGGGTTAAGGAGAAATGTAAAACGACTCATCTACTACCAGTTCTCGCTTAACAGTATTAGTTGTCATAAAAATCTTGGAAGATGACACAATTTAAAAAACGAAAAAGATGGTAACAAGTCTTTAAGAGTATTTTTTCAAAGCTTTCTTTATTACAGGAATGATCATTGTAGGCATATCATCAGTTTGCTACGACATCGGATCCATTGAACGGATGCTGATAATTTTGATCAATTTACATATGCACATGGGATTTTCTTGGATGCTCAGTTATTTTTTACCTTTTGAAGAATCGACTGTTCCAAATGCAAGTAAGTATACATAGTTTTACTTACGTGATGCTTTTCCCGATCAGGTGTCAATCTACTCCCCACTATCTCATATCGCAGGAATTTTCTAACTTTGTTCCAAATGCTACACTGACTTCACAATGATGTTGGGGGGGCTAAAAAAAATCTAAAACAAAAAAAGAGTTTTTTATCCAAACTTGACACATAGGTACGCAACATGCAGCAAAATAAAACAATTATTTATGACGTTTGTATACACTTTATAATTAAAAGATTCATACAACATAAACGAGATTAAAAAGAAAATTAAAATTCTACATCAAAATATGGGTGACCGTAAATTGTTTTACCAAAAAATCTTAACCAGTAATATTGCCAGCCAAGTAGGTAAGCAGTATCGAAAGAATAAGTTAATCTTCCTAAATCACCTGCACGTAAATACAATTAAAAGATTTTCCAGCGATCTAAATAATCTAATTCTTGAAATAATATTTATAGATATTCAACGATACCATCTTTATAAATTAGTAGGCCCATGTTATGACCTTTCAAATAATAGTTAAGTGTAATTTTAAAGACCTAAAGACATTGTAATTGTTTATCTGATTATTTTCCCGATAAACATCATTAAAATCAAACCATGAGTAAAATTAATCCAGATTGCCATCAATAGCTTTTAAAATTTCATTAATATATTATATACACACAATACAACTATTTATCGAGCATCAGTTTAAGTTCATCAGAAGATGCCGAAAGGCGGGACTCGTAGTGACATTTTAGTTGAGAATATTGTGTAAAGATGATTTAGCATGCATATGATAAACATAGAGAGCAGATATCCCAAAATAATTCAATAACTTAATGGGTAATATTTTAGTTGTCAGAAGAATAATATTCCTCAATGTTTTAATTTTTTCTAGTACAATATTTCCGCAGCTCGTGGCTATTGAATTTGGCCATTTTGATTCAAAGCGTAATGCTACAAAATCTTCTTCTGAAGAGTACTCCTTTACCACTTTGGGTAAAGAATACCATGGATAGACTGATGGGGAATATATTTGGAAAAATCATTATGTTTAATGAAAACGATATGGTAGGTGCATAAAATATTTATTTACAGATAGTAAGTACTCTAGGAATTATTTGGTATTTTAATAGCTATGATGAATTCTTTCAAATTGCATATATACTAGTACTTTAGAGCAGGGTTTCTCAACGGTGGGTCCTGTGGCCTCCCAGGAGGCCACAGCGTGTTTCAAGATGGTCACAGTGATTTATTTTTGTTTTGGGGAGCCACGAGCAAATTTTGAATATTTTTACCGTAGAGAATACTTCAATAGCATTTTATCCACCTAAGCCGTCAACTAATTAATGTCATGTGTATTGGAATAAAAGATTCCAAAACCTGTATCACCATTACCAGGATCTCGGTAATGAAAATCGACCAAAATCATTTTTTTTATGAATATAAACCATGTTTACACAAAAATGTTTTAAATCTTCTAAGAGTTTTTTCAATGTTTCGGAATTGATAAGCCTTTCAGTCAGCGGCAGCCGGTCAATGTGGCATTGGATCAATGCACCCCTTGTTAGCGATGGCAGGGGCGGTTATATTTCATGAAATAATATTCAAACATAACATTTATACCATTCACTCATTTTAAATTCTTCGTGTATTTATTGTCTACAATAAATATTTAAAAAATCGATATTAAAATATTTAGTATAGACAATAAATACATGAAGAATGGTATATATGTTATGTTTGAAAATTATTTCATGAAATATAACTGCCCGTACATATACAAGGGGTGCATTGATCCAATGCCACATTGACCAGCCGTCACTGCTTTCAGTAATGTATTATTATTTTTAAAAATCATAATACCAACATTGATTTACTCATCTCATATAGTAAACCTAATTGGCCATACTATTTTGCTTTTTTTTTTAAATATTGGTATTAAATGTGTGTGATAATTATGGCATACCCTGTTCCATTAACCATTTGGTGTTGGTATTCTAACATTGATAACTCTTTTTGCGAATATTTGCAAAAGATTTATCTACTTTTTTTTAACATTACTGTATTCCCTAATTTCTTTTCGTTTTAACAAGCTGCACTGAAAAAAGTCAAATGTCAGCTACAAGGTGTCAATTTTAGTCCATGATTGGTTGAATAGGGTCCCAGTGAGGCGCTTAAGCAATGACCTAATATTTTTTCCACAAATTAATTCATATCAACTAAATAAGTTCCACAATTTACACGAATGTTTGCCATAATATCTTTTATCTTTTCTTGCATTCATAAATGTCACTGTCACAATCTGAACCTTTATCTGCACCTTTAAACTATTTTCAATGATTATTTATCATTTTTAAAAAGGCATAGCTTGAAGGGAGATAAATCATACGAGGAAATTCAAAGCGAATATGAATGAATCCATGGATTTACAAATATTTTTTACCAGATAATCAGTTATGTACCAATTGAATTGAATTATAATTTTTTGTTAATTTAATTAAGTTTCCTTAAAAATATATTACTTATTTTCCAGGTTGCATTGGCATTAACAATTCGAGAAAATGAAGAAAATGAAGAAAACTTATCGAAAAAGAACACCAAGATATCAGCCCAGAGAGAATGGAACCGTGTGGCCCTTGTATTAAATCGAATATTTTTAATATGTGTTTGTCTTGCTTATGCTATATGTGTTATTAAATTCTTTGTGTAGAATTTAAGGGAAAACAGAGATCAATCTAAATAAATGATTTATTTTATCAATTACAGCTCTTTAAGAGTTTTTGATACAATTACAATTGGAATTTATGGACCTACGATGCTAGTTGGGCCCATAATTGAATGGTCGTCAATGTTGTTGTCATTTGTTACAGTGTAAGCAGATCCAATTTTTTTAAGCAATCGAATTCATATTTTATAATTGATTAATTGATTTGTGATTTTATAGAAATCCTTTCTACCCATTTGATCACTAAGAAGCTGTGCATAGTGACAACAATCAGTTAATCACTTTTCCTTATTTTGAAAGTTAATGAATAAGTCAGTGTTTTAATAAATTGAAAAGATGATGTTTCAATTGAATGTGTGTTTTAATGTTACCTGAAGCTCCAAGCACCCTTACATATATATTTTTTGATATAGTGACCTTTATTATAAGCAAGCCATTTGCAGTGCATGTTACAAAAACAAAGTTTTAAAAGGAAAAGACAAAAAAATAATGTACAATAAATTTAAGGTAGTTCAATAAATATAATAAGAAACAATAACATAATAAGCATAGTCCAAGAGGGGATTTTTTTGGTTCTTCGACTGCATTTTTCTGTTCACAAAACATGAAACTCATGAACTAATGAAAACAACCATTACTGTTGAAAAAAAATGTTGAGAAAACATCAGGCTGATGTGCCTGTGACACAAAGCTTTCACATCTGTGACACTATATTGTCAATATTCTACCAGAAAACGTTTAGTCAAAAAACTTTGTTTTGAGATAATCAACTTTTTCAAATATCATGAACCGAACTAAAATATAGAGAGGCTCTAGAACAATAACAATTTCTCTTATTATAATTGACCTCATTTTTTACAAATCAAAAAACAACAGTCGTCTAATCGTCTTTGGGTAGCGGTAGAATTAAGGAATTTGTACAACAAAAAAGCGCAAATACATGATTCTGCCAGTAATAACTGCCAAACACACTTAACTCAAATTACTTCTGTCATATTGAAACAAATAAATGTAATAAGATTCAGCTTGTTTTTTGAGACTAAATAAAGTGTGTTTAAATCTATCGAACTCTAACTCAAAACACCCAATTTCTGACTTGATATTTTCTGGCAGTATACCAACGATATACTTCAAGTAAACTACTTGACGAGAATATTGTAATTTTATTCTCGATTCTTTAAATTTACCAATTAGCATTTCGAATTTTTCTGCATAGCACACATAGTGCGTAAGATAATTTAATGATTTAATGATTAAGTTTTCATGGAGTAAAATGTATTTAATGAGATTAGGGGCAATTCAGGCATTATAATTTCAGTGGTTTTGGAGAGACATTTGCTAACATGCTGCCAATGCCTCCAGAGACTCTCAACCATGCTTGCCTCGTCTTGAATTGTCATGCTCGTACATGGTACGGAGACAGTTTACTCTGGAGACGATTTCACCATATACCCCACAGACACGTCTAAAAAACGGTTATATTTTACAAAATAGCCGCAGAGCTGTTGGAAATCCACAAAAACAACACAAGCACATCGCATCGGGTCAGTACTACTACGAAATTTATACAGATAGGTCATTTCGGATGCATAGAATATGTCCGAGTACATCAATAGGAAAAGTTATGATAAGATATCAGAATTTCTTAGTACGACATTAGTGTTGGCGTATTTTAATAAGCAATAAACGTGTTAATCAAAATGACTAGTGGTGTAGTGCTGACTAAGAAAGTCTGAGATCACTGATTAATTATAATATTTTAATGCTTTCTAACCGCAGTGATCCAATTTTCGCATCAACAAAAAGTTTCCTACAAAACGTTCTTCCAATACATTATTAAAAAAAATCATTTCATTATATTTACGTAAAAATAAACATTCAATGCAAAATTTCCAAATCGTCCAATAAAGGTGAGGGAGCGTCAACCTCACACACTGGGGTGTGTGAGGTCGACGCTCCGTCGTGGGGTGGGGACCCCACTACACCACAGAATATGACACGGATGTCCTTTATAAAAATCCCACCAATATTATTAGACCCTTCATAATATTGTTAGTCCTTAGTAGGGATTCCAACTATTCGTCATTTTCAACTATCCGGATATCGAATAATAAAACTGAAACTATCCGGATATATCCAGATATCCGGATAGTTTCAGTAAGTATGAAAATAAAAAAACTACATATATAAATTTATGTACTAAAATAATACATTAAAAACGAGTAAATTTGTAATATAAGTCATTTATTAAGATTTTAACAATTCATATTTTTAAATGTCTCATATTTTAAATTTGGGCTTAATTTAGTTTTAACTTGTCCTGCTGTTGAAAATACTCGTTCCGTTGCAGTTGATGTTGGTTTTATTGTTAGAAGTGTTTTAAGCAACACGTCCAACTTTTCCGTCCTTTTTTTTAAATTGATCTAAGTATTTAAAATCTTTTTTCAGATTATTTTTATTTTCATTTGTATCGTCGTCAGTTTCCGCGAGAGATAAAATAGAATTATGCATTTTATGTTGCAATTCGGAAGTCGAAAAAGAGAGAGGTGTTATTTCTACATCGGAGTCCTGAGAGATTTCATCATTACTAGATAACAAATTTGGGTGAATTCTCTTAATAATACTCTGTGCTAAAGCTGTGGTCGGCAAACTTATTCGCCAAAGAACCAAATATGAACATAACAAACAATTCAAGAAAATATTGGGAGCCATTGGGAGCCGGAGCTGCACTTTGCCGACCAATGCACTAAAGAAATGGCCTCATATTTATTTGAGTATCGAAAATGTTCATTAGAACTGGGAACATTTTCACTTTGTAGAGTATATCTCGAGTGTTATTTTTTTTTTAATGTCGGCGTTCGTTCATTCTCTTTTTAATCGCATGTAAAAATTCTTCACTTAATGAACTTCTAACTTTTTCAACTTATTGAATACAAATTTATAAACTCACTCGGCCGTTATTAACGTTGCATTATTATTCCTAAGTTCTTTATTATTATCCTCACTAAATCATTTCCCACTTCTGAAATGCCTTAGATAGAGACAATACACATATCAATACTATTCCATCATATTAAAATATTGAAAATTTGCAGCTGCATTAGATTACTGCAACGGCATTTTTTCAATGAATGAAATTTCGGCATTAAAAGTTTTTTTTGCCTCGAGTCCGAGCCGATTCGTCGAAATTTTAAGTATTAAGATAACAAGATGAGATATTTATTCATAATACCCGAGTTTGGGGAAGGTAAAAAAAAAACACTACTCTAAGTAATGGTTTCTCCCAGGTAGTAAATGCTCCAGTATTTATATCATCTTTCGCCGATTTTGTAAAATATTTCATTAAGAATTATAACGAATAGTATCCGGATATTTACCCAAATATCCGGATATCGAATAGTTAAAAAAGGTCGGATATATCCGGATATCGGATATCCGGATATCCGAGTTGGGATCCCTAGTCCTTAGCATTGCATTTTTTTTTGCAAAAACTGATTAGTGTCCCCAATAGAAAAGAATTTAGAAAAATGTTTCCAATCAATAGTATGAATTTACAAAAATAGTATTAAATTTAATCTCTGAAATTAATAGCTTAAGAGAAAGTATTAAGTTTCTGGGCGTGTGATTGGAATTGTACTTTGGTTTTGTTATCAGTTGACCAGAATTATTCATTCAAATTGTTCAGCGATTATTTAATTATTTTTTTATTTTTAAAAATGTTGTTTATTCAAAAAAATTTAATAATACTTAGTGCCGTGGTGATCAATTACATTGGTATGTATTCAAATAAAATGTTTTCTTATATATAATATGATTTTATCTATTACACATTAGTTATAGATTTGTTAATATAAATGTTTGAGTCCAGTATGTAAAAGCAGATGACAAAGAGTTATAAAAAATAGATTTCTAGAAAGCGACCAGTCTACTTTAAAATTGTTAATGCTCAATTATTCTTGTAAAGACTCACAAAACCTCAGTCACATGAGTGTTTCTGTATTTCATTCTAAAACACTATACAGTGGGTTCTCTATTAACGCGGCTAATGCGTTCTGAAGGATTAAGTGTAAGTCGAAAGCCGCGTATATCTATTATATTAAAGCATTCTTTTAGTTACAAAATCCATAGAAATCGATATATGAAACAAACGGACATTATTGTTTTTTTTTAAATTATAACTACCACGTAACTACGAAATTGCATAAGATTGTTGATGATTTATGCGGACTTCTTACATTGTGAATAACTTTTTTTTTCTATACCTTCTTTTAATCTGGAGCATATAGACTCTACATAGTGAAGCTTATATCAACAGAATTTTTTTCATAAGAACTGCTTGTAACTTGGTTACTTAACCTTTCTTTTTTGAAGAGAGTATAAATAGAAAGATATGGCTAGAATGAGTAGGAGATAATTTTCGAACAATTTTCGAACGATGTCTTCGAACACAAATCCATAAGTTGATTGAAAAACCTAATTACAAAATTGTCCTTACTGGATTTCTGCAGCCGAAATTAACATACTAAACTAAACCTTGGTATGAATATAAATAATAAATATTTCATTATTAGTATTGAATATTTTATGTGTACGCCGAGATGGTCAAAATGTTAGACATCCGAGATCTAATATAATTGTTTCTCTTAGGTGCGCAAGAATGCAAGCCAGACAAAATCGACGAGAACACTATAACACTGGAGAAACTTCTTCACCAAACTATCCTCTGCAATTATAAACCCGGTGTAAGACCTGTCTTAAAATACTCCACTTCGACTAATATAACAACAGAGATGATTGTGTCTGGCCTGCGATCATCATATGACGTAAGAATGAAATTTTTATTATTCTTTCAAATACTACCCTTTTGTATTAACTACAGTTATGTCTCTCGGTCAAAAAGCATTGATAGTTCAGGAACAGATTAAGGGCTGGAAAAAAATACATTTAATTAATTGAAAACGTCCCCTTACCAAAAGAAATGAATTCTTTTATTTTACAAAATTAAAAAATGTTTTCCATCTGTGTAGTTGGTGACTTTGAGTGTGATAAATTATATTTTCCATGTTAATGTCTTGAGGTCTCCATATTGGCAAATTCAAGGACCGCCCTGGGCGACACAACCCCTACCTACGAAACTGCACTAAACATAGTATTTATGGATATTAATATATTAACAATTTGTTAATTTTTGGTTTCAGCGTTCTGAAATTGACACGGTCACACTGGAAATCGATTTAACGCTGGTAATTTTTTTATTTAAAGTTATTATATCCATCACTCCAAAAACAAAAAACTCCACATCCACAAACAGGTAGTAGTCGCTGGTGGATGGGGAAGCAATTCAAAGTGCAATTCGTGCAATTTTATCATTGTTGCGATCAACTTGTGACATGGTGAATTGTCTTGGTGAAAGAGCACTTTGTTGTTCTTCATTAGGGGTCGTTTTTTTGCAATTCCTTCCGTCAAACGCACCAATAACGCCATCAAATATTTGCTGTTGATGGTTCTTCTTTTCTCAAGGTCGTCGATGAATAATATACTGTGTGCATCCCAAAATACGGAGACCAAAACCTTATGAGCTGACATTTACGTTATTGGTTGCTTTGGGCAGCTTTTGCCTGTTGCTGTCCACTCAGCTGATGGCCGATTTGACTATGGAGTGTGATGACGGACCCATGTTTCATCCATTGTCACATACCGCTTGAAAAAATATTTTTTATTGTGCTGAAACAGCTCCAAACAGTGCAGCGCTATGAATTGCCTATGCGTTGTTGTTTTTGATCGACTGTGAGCAAACACGGTACCCACTTCGAACAGAGCTTTCTCATGGACAAATATCTCACGCAACTTCAATTTACAATTGACCAAAACTATTGTATGGACTTTTTTTATGTTTTCTGAAACAACAGCTGAATTTGGGTGACCAGAGTGTTCAGTTCAGAAATCATGAAATGAGCGTTCAGAAATCAGTAAACCACTTCTCTACCATTTGTATAAAATAACACTTCTCAACCCATTGTTTTGCTTGAACGGTATTTTTTCCCATTAAAAAACAATTATTTATCAACACACAAAATTGAGACTTTTCCATTGTTTTGAAAATTACAAAAGTAGTAAAACCACTGTAACTTGTGAACTAAACAGCAGATTGTTAAGAAAGTTTGACACGTATTATTTGAAGGTTGGTACTTGGCTGGAATCATATGTATTTGTCAATAGTGGCGCCATCTATATGTCATCCTACCAACTTATTGAGTGATGTGTTATGCAGATGCATGAAAAAATAAAATAAAACACTTTACATACTAATTTTACATTACATATAATAGATCATAGCTGGCTTCGCTTATCATGAGCATTATTAATTGATTAGTTTAAAGTAATGCTTTCCATAAATAATTTAAACAGCTTAAAAGTGATATGTTGCATATAAAATAAACAATATAGCAATATAAACATAAAAATACATCTCAAATCTCAAAATGATGTTTGCAGAATTGCAAAACTTGTTAGACAAATGCAATAGTCACAAGTTGAAAGAGGTTGGATGTAAATATTCTAGATATAATAAGTAAGCCAGGTAGCAAAACGGTGAAACTTTTCTTTTGTACTTTTAAGGAGAATCAGAGTGTTTTTGTGGATGACAAATTTTTATTTTATGAAGAAAGCACTATTGCAATAAGTATTTAATAAGCTCATTTCACTTATAATAATTTAAGACGTGTAGAATATTATAACATATCAAACTATTTTTTTTAAATACCACTTGGCTCACTTCACTTATCAGGGGGTCATATATACTAGAGTCACACTGGGATTTAAGCCCGTGGACGCTGTAACTGAAGATAACAACGTCGGTTACTCGGCTAAATGCTAGACATAATAGAATGCTTTTAGATTCTTTTTAATAAAATTCTTCTTGCAAATAGAGTTGGAGAGATGAGTTCATGAATTGGGACCCAAATTTCTATGGCGGAATAGAAGAAACATTGATTCCCAGCTCCAAGATCTGGTATCCCCACTTGACGGTAATGAACGCGTAAGTTTTAAAACCATACTCTTTCATAGCTTGACTATCATATTACATACTTAAATATTTTAACTCCGTAGTGCCATTTCAATTTTTAATAAATTTAACAGAAATTCTTAAGCCAAATGAAACGTCCCCAATAATGCAAATTCCATTTACGCATGTGATTCCATCACCCTATTTTGCATTTATACACATTGGCTGCTTAATCTGTGAACCGGCCAACTTCACTCGGGTTTATTTTTCAAATAAAGGTAACGAAGTATAATTTTGAATTGTCAGATTCCGCCGGATGGTTATATTATTAAGTTTTTCTATGTCCCGAAAAATTAACCCATAGATTTAGCAGGTTGGCCGGCTTGCAGAATAAGCAGTCGATATGTACCAAAACTTGTCACTCCAGAGATGGTCCTTTACCACAAAGCTGAAGACGGTAAGGGTAGTGTCTAGGACAGGGCAAGTTCAAATTTAATGGAACCAATCTGCTGTCCTGTTCACTGTAACTGAAATTCATCTATTTTGGCTTGAATATTTTTTGTTTATTTGCATAAAATCTAGTAGCAATATAAATTTTACATTTGCAAAACATTCTAAGTTATATTATAAAGAGGAAAAAAGAGAATGGACGAAGTGAGGGACAAATATGTGAAGAGTTATGATGATATAACATAGCAAAGATTACACACAAAGAAATACAAGGAAAAGTTTACAGACACAAGAAATTTCCCATTGCAGTAATTTCTCATTATCCATGATTTCTTGCATTCTATAACCGCATTTGTCATGGACTTTTTATATTTAAATTACATTAAATTTGGGCACTATAAAACGAAGAACTTATATCAATACTAATTTCTGTATTTATTATAGAATGAGTTTTTCTTCTCTTTCAAGTTACTTTCTTCTAATAATTACTAATTCTTTAGTAAAATATTTTCTTATCTAATTAATGTGATTTTTATTACTGAGAGAATGTATTAATCAATGAAGAGCTACAAATGTTTCTGGAGAATGGCAATTTACTGCAATGTAAAATTATTTGCTTGTATAATTTTCTTCCTTATGTAATTACATGCTTCTTTTGACTACACTGCTTTATTTTAAAAGTCAAGGCTTTTAATATTGTTTAGGTGGTGATATGGTCGATGACAGCTCCTTTTGTGTTTGTTTTAGCAATTACGATTATGAAAGCAATTTTAATTCTCCATGCGTTGTGAAATCAACGGGCCAAGTCAGCTGCTCTGGTGAGTTTGCCTTTTCAGCAAAATGCGCAAAGACATTCAAACACTGGCCACATGATCTCCACAATTGCACCGTCGAATTCGGGATGTGGATGAACGATGAAGAGAGTGTAAATGTGCATCTCAGCAGTTCAAAGGTATGTAGATTATCAAAATCTACAGATAAAGTGTGCGTGTTAATCAAAATATATATAACCAATGCTTTCGGCTGTGGACAAGTCAATATCAATATCATATTTGAATTGTTAAAATTTTTAAATCATTTACTACCCATAGATTTGCCAGTTGGTAACTCTGCTGGTTACGGTTTTACGGTTGGTATAACTTAAATGTAATAATTGCAGGTTTGATCATTGTTTTTATAGTCGGCCTTTTATGATTTATTCAACCAATCAAATGAAGTTATATTGAAACAATCTGTTAAAATTACCACAAAATCATCAAGTAGCGTGTTGTAAAGCATATTTATCTCATTACAATCACTCTAATACGTAGGTATTCCATATAATAAAAAAAGAAAAATATTTATTAACAGTTACTTACATAGTTTAGGATGCAGATAACCAACCGAGTGAGCTCAAAACTCAAACTAAATTTAGAGTGTCTCGCTTCATAACAATGACAATGTCAATATGATATGTATGTAGTAAAAGGAAATATTATTGTTTCAACTTACTAAAACAATATATGTATGAATTCGCTATGGTTTTAAGATTCCCTAAGATTCTCTGGAGAAACTTGGGTAATCTTAGAGGAACCATGTGGTGGTCACATGTTCCAACTAGGGAGCGGATATGGTGGAAAAAGTGTCACTCTGTGCTTTTCAAGAATCAAAAAAATATACATACATATATTTACAAAAATTTTAATCAAAAAAAAAATTTAACAGCGGAATGAATAGAAAAAATGAAAATAATTTTTTAACTTTCTTAAATAGATTTACTATATTTTTTAATTACCCAGCCTGTAGGCCCGGCAATCTATACTTAGCCTTTTAGCTGCCGTAGATAATTAATAGTAATTACCTAGCATGCCAGCTATAATTTGCAATTATTAATTTAATTAGTTATTGTCGAGATAACTCGTCTCTGGCGTGTTGAGCATGAAAATTTTAGAGAGATATCTCGTCTGTGGCAGCCATCGAGTTAAAATGTTGGAATGCTTCAGTCAAAGACAGCATGTTGTGTTATAAAACATGTAAATAAATAATAAAAAGTACATTTATTTTGGCTTTATAAAGTGAAATGATGTCAACTGATGCCCGGTGCAAATAAATAGTAGGTCTTTCAATTAATAAAGGTTTTATTTGTTAATTGAAACATTCATGTTTAGGTTTTTAGAAGAACACAGACTATTGTGTTGTCAGGGGTATAGACGTTGTAAAAGCGAGTGGTTTTTCTGCAAGGTTAATAATGTATTTGTTTTGTTACAGATATCAGTCTCGCCTTCATTAGTAATGAAAAAGTGGAAACTGTTGGATACCAAACTGATACAAGAAGAAGAAAAACTTACCTTTATAGAATTTCCCGGCGTATCATTAAAATTTGCTATCCAACGCTCGCCGAGCCAAATCAATCTTCTTCAAATATTTGTGATGCCTCTGATAAGTAAGTTATATTTTATTTGACAATTGTGAATCATTTGATCGGCGTTTTTTTTCCATCTATATACAGACATGTATCGCTTTGAAAACGTGCTACATGGGGAGGACATGGGTTAATATTTCATTTCAATTATCAAATTAACACGTTGACTGCTAAGCGCGAATATGGTACGACTATAATGTTTCTCAAAATACGCACTAACTGAATACCTTACAGACACATCCAAAAAAGTTATAATTAAACAAAATAGCCGTAGAGTCGTTGTAAATCTACAAAAACAACACTAGCACATTTCATCAGGTCAGTACAGTAAGTCCTCAACTTATATAATAAATCGTTTCAAAGGTTTTCGCAAGTCAAATGACACTTTCAATCTAACAATTTTTGAAATAATATGTGTTAGTTTCAAAAGATAGATGAAATGTAAATGGACAAAACGAAATTATTATTTAATTAGATAAATATTTACACACATTTTAAAAACTACAAAATACTTATTTACTACAGCAATTTTGTTACTCTTTTCCGTTGATTAACAACTGTTAATTAAATTAATGGAATGCTTACTTTAGATTTACATCCTGTACTTTGGTCATTTTGGCTAAATCACTAATAACATTGTCAATTCTTCAGTTTACATACTTTCCCCAACCACTTGGAGAATGAGCTTATTCCATACGCTATTCATTTAATGTATTAAAATTTCATTCCTGATTTCACCAATAATTTTAAAAGCTTTATAAATATCCAAACTCTTTTTAGATTTGCCCATTATGTACTAGTTTTGTCCATTAATATTTTTTATTGCCTGCGTAAATGTTTTCCGCAGATAATACTTGATCGGATATCGGTAGAACGATGGACATATCTCTCACACATCAACGTTATATTTATTATTGTTTTAAACTAATGCTCAGCGGAACAAAACGCAGCTAACTAAAAAATACTCACGTAACTCGAATCCGTCTAAGCCGAGGGCTCGCTGTACTACTGCAAATTTTATATAGTTAGGTTGTTTCAGGTGCATTAGTGTGTAGCCGTGTATAATATAGTGAAAAGGTACAATAAGAAATCAGAATTTCTTAGCACGGCATGAAAGCTGGAGTATATCAATGAGCAGTAAATATTTTAAGTTATTTTCACCAAGATGCACGGTCAAAAGTAAAGTTGAGTACAAATAATTGAAGCGACTCCTATAAATATTTAATTTTTATACAGTTCGACATTGTCAAACAGACTTTCTTTCAAAATTGGTTACCTGCTCTTAATTTTTTTTATTAGTTACCACTTGGCCTCATGAAGCAATAGAATTTTTTTACCATTATTAACATCAGTATAAATCGTGTAACGGGATTTTATAATGATATGCAGTGAGTAATAAAGTGAAAAATTTATATGGAGTCGGCAGAAACATTGCGGAAGTTAACTTTGTTATTATTCCACTTGCGCTACAAACCAATTACAATGTTTCTAGTAATGAGTTTTACGAATGTAAACCTTGCAACGTTATGTCTGATGATGCTTCTCAATGAGGCAAAACACGTGTTACGTGTTGTAACACAAGTGGAATAACAACGTTATAATTTTAAATTTTATATTTAGTTAAAATAATATAATTTAAATTGGTTATTTTAATAATAATTAGTGTTGTGATCAGTAGTAAATTATTGCCTGTTATAGTGTGCGCCGTAAGCTGAGCTAGATGTCCATATTCTTCACATTTAGAGAAGACACAATAAAAGAAACAAATCATTTAAAACTGTAGTGATGAATACTCTTTACCTTTTGCAGTGTCTCTTCTCGCAACTGCGGCATCAGTATCTATGGAAATCGAGTCTTTAGAGAGAATTATAGTCGTTCTTTTGAATATTCATTTAAACATGGACTTCCTTTCATCTGTAATGAGCAGATTGCCGGCTGTTGAAGAGGAGCTTGCAACCGCAGGTATTCTATAAAATGATTATTCCTGTTTTACAATTGACTCTCTGAACTTTAATTATTTTTATTAACCGAATTCTTTTGCACTTTTTGCACAATAAAAAATGGTGAAATAAGCTTTCATATATACATTGACCGTAGTTTAGTTTCAATGAATTCTGATTATTTTTACTTTTATTACTGTAACCTCACTGCTAAAAGTTTTTTCTCTGGTTCATCGTAATTTTTTTCATGAAATTTGAAAGAACATTGCAAGCAGAGTTAGCTTAAAATAAAATGTTTGTTTTTTTTCTTTCAACTTCACAAAAAAAGTTCACAGTAAAAAGGTAGTTTTTAGATTTTAAAAATTATAGATAAACAAAACAGATGGAAAACATCTTTCAAATGATAAACATATAAGCCTAAGAACACTTCTGTTAAGTTAAACACCTAAACGTCACACAAACTAAAATAGTTATCCTATGAAAGTCAATTAAATAGATGTCACAAATCTGTGTTATTGTCTTTCAGATTAAAGATGATAGTTTGTACCGACAGAAAAATTTTGATTGAAATAAATGTCAAACACTATAAATAAAAACTGTTTACTATTATTTACTGTATTCATGGACAGGTAGTCCCCGACTTACGACGATTTACAGTTACGACCGAAAAAAAGTAGCATTTTTTAAAAATCGAATTGCATCACGGGAGCCACAGCAGATGCATGCGTAAAGTAAGATGACAATAAGAATGATGCAATACATATTTGCTAATTAATACAAATTTAGCAATAAAAAGATAATATAAATATGATTTATTTTAATACATCGTGCACATCAAATATGATATATGAGACCCTGGGTACAATCTGAGATAATCGATAAAAACTGTTAAAAAAAACGAAACGAAAAAATAACACTTCTATTTATGCACAAATTAGAAAAAAAAAAAAATATTCAGTACAAGAATATATGTATTGCAAATATTTACTATTTTGAACAAGAAAATGGCATTTTACTGCGTTTTTTGAACTATTTTTAATACTAATAATAATGTGCAGCGACAACACACATATTTTGAATGAAATTCGACTTATGACCAACGTTCCCTCTAAGTTGAAGGGTTAGCTGCGCGGAGACTGCGCGGACTGATCAAATATTAATTGAACAACTGTCTTGTAGTGTGCGCCAACCCAGAATGAGTGTGCGGGGAATTCCCAACTGCTGCGCAGCTCAGAGGGAACGTTGCTTACGATTAAAGCTCAGGAATGTATCTCGGTCGTATGTCGAGGACTACCTGTGTTGAGTTTTGAAGATTTGGAATAAAAAATTGGTTGTCTGTAAAGTCGGTTTACGGTGACGTTTAACGTGACAACGTCATAAGAAAACATTGATGAAATGATTGCATACTTTTATGAATAAAATGGAATCATTTTTATTGAATTATCATTATTTTGTATGGATACGAAGAAGGAGTGAAATGAAATCTACAATTTTTTATTCGCACTCATTAATTCAAATATGTTTATTACTTTGATGAACAGTTTATTAACAAGTAACAATGTGCTTTTAGCAATTTATTTACAACTTTTATACATGTGTGATATTTAACGTCTTCCAATCTGCCGCTGTCTCTTTTCTACTCAGTCGCATCGACCAATCGAGTGGAAGAGAGATAGATGCGGCACAATCCGAACGGTAGGCCGATCGTGCCTCTCTATCGCTTATCCGCGCTCTCGCTCGCACGCTTGCCTTCAGCGTAACGCGACAAACGGGACAATGAGTCATGTTTTTTCGTGCGTGCAGCGGGCGTTCATCGATTTATAAGACGTTGTCACGTCAAAAAATGCAAAAGAGTTGTTTCATGTTGGTTTTTATTCAAATATATCTTTATAAAAAATCTAAAACATTTTTAAATTACTCTCTCAATTTTTATCATATAAGGGCATGGGAAAAAATGTGTAAACAAACTTGACATTTCATTTTTATCCAACTCAATATAATACTCCTATTATTTTAATTTGTACATCCATAGATTCGGGTCTTGGATAGTACCACAGAAACCTCCAGCATTACTGATCCCTATATTATATTACTTCCATGTGAACAGCCTAGAATTAAATTATTGTTGCAGTGTTCTGAGTAATAAAGTACCTAACTAATGTTGACAATCTCTTACAGTGGTGTATACCCGCCAGTCTTTCTCGGTAGCGTGTGCGATTTTGATTATATCAGTTCTGTCGAGATATTTTGCCAGAAAAACAACTGAGCCACCGCAGCGGATTAGGCAAGTCATCGGATTAATGGACAGTGGAGTCGGAAAGATCATTATGTTCCGAGAGTTTGATACTGTAAGTAAAAATTCTATTGACTTTTATATTATATTTTATTCTAATAGATTTAATTTTTTAATTTAAGATTTCAACTGAAGGTGCTTGGTGAAATTTCAATATTAAACTGACATTCAAGTTATCATTCAAGTTCATCCATGCACTTGAACGCCTGAAGATTCCGAAAGGCGAAACCCGGGTCGTTAGTGACAAAACTTGTGTGAATGTACATAATTTGAACGGTTCAAATCTAATAGCTTTCATTACAGTGAATAGATTGATTACTGGTAAGTAGGGCTGGTCGGTTTTCTAAAACCGGTTTTGAAAAAACGGTTTTTTTGTAAAATTTGTGACATTCGAAAACCGGTTTTTCAACTTCGTAACCGGTTGTGCTGAATTTTCCATAAACGAGTCTATAAACAAAAGACAGAAAATTTGGATCTTTTATTTGATCGCTTAAAGACCACATGCCCCACATCATTACCCAGCGAAAGGGTATTTTCGATTTCAGAAAATTTTGTTACAAAACCATTAGTGGACGTGTTTTCTTAAATCATATTTTTTAGTAAGAGTAACACCAAATAATTTCATGTTGTGCATTATTATGTATATAAATATAACATATAAATAACGTTAATATTCAATATTGAATATAATAATATTCAATATAATAAACAATATTGACATTCGACAACCGGTTTTTTCAAAAGTAGGTTTTTGTATAAGCCCTACTGGTAAGTGATCATTAACTTATAAAAAATAAATTTGACGAAGCGCTTAGAATAAAAAAACTGAACTTGTTTCTAAAGCGAATAAAAAAAGCGATTTTCCGTGGAATAAATACAGATTTACTACTGAAATATCAGGTCCAAAGCTGAAGAATTTTTAGTACTGTGATTCTGCAATCGTGGATTGAAAACTTTAGTTTTTTAAGACTGACCAATTTGCTTCTAACCCCTTTATTTGTTTCATGATAAAAAAAATGCAATATCAAAATTGAGGGGGCTTCCTAATGTTCCCCCTCTCTGGCTGAGGCAATGTAAAACATTTTTCTTTGCAGTTCATATTTAAGAAATATTTTCTCCTGTCTGATAATTCAATTCAACTGATTTTGAAATAATTGCATTTCAGAGTTTCCTCACGGCTCCTTTTTTGGACGATCTCGAGGGCTTGACTGAATATGAGACAAAACCTGAAGCCAACAATGAATGGAATCGATTTGCCCACATTTTGAATCGGGTATTTGGGATTTGTGTTTACGTAGCATATTTCTTTATGCTTATAAAGTTTGCAATGTAAGGAAAGATAATAAATTAAATGATGATATGGAAACGCCTTTTTTTTCTCGTATACACTCACTTTAAAAAAAAAATCTCGCCATCCTTTATTTCATATATTAACTACTAAAGACACGTTTAAAATGGTAAAAAAAATATTGAAAATTGTTTGCGCCTCCCTTTGTCATAGTTCACGCATTCCAGTTTGGAAATCGCTGCTCTAAGACAAGGTTAGCTGCATGTAAAATTGAAAGGCTGAACAGGCTAATTCAGCAAATACCTGGCATAATTTAAATTGTTTTTCAAAAACATCAATATGTTATTTTTGATAAATAAAATAGTGTTTTTTTTTTGTTTAATAATAATCATAATTAAAATTATTTTCATTTAATAATTTATACTAATATGTGTTTTAATCCTTTGAGGAGTATTGCCGTACCAGTACGGCGAGGTGCTTTGTAATCTATTATCTATTGCAATTTTCATATTGTTTATTGAATTATTGATATTTCCTCAGATATTGATACTACACATATCGATCAGTGATTTTTGGCAGTCACATTATTTTTAATATTTGTTGCAAATAAAATTGCGAACCAAATACGCAACTTTGGATGTCTCCTTCAGCGGAGACACGAGCTTAACAGGTCCCTCTCTTGCTTTTATTTGAACTACAACATTTTATAGTTTGCACCGTCCTTTGCTACAAAAGGTGGGATTCCGTCAACGATTGTGGCCATTTTCAAAAACCTGCTGGAAAATAGTGCATGCAGTCTTTACATCAGTAAAGGAATCAACTCTGTGTTCGTTTTTTTGTTATCCAGAACTATTCATAATAGTCGGTTCTATCCATAACAAAAAGATGTATCTCCAAAACAACAATGGATATCGAAATAGTCTTAAGTATATCTTATGGTTTAAATGTTAAAATAAGAATAACAGCTGATAAAACCTTTTGTTTACTGTATGATTTTCAACAGGCTAAAACACACACAAATGCCAAAATGAGTATTAATTTGAATTCATTATATAGATTCAAGTTTTTCTCAAAAAATCTTGTTCTCTAGAGCTGACAACTCGACAATTTTTCTATCTGTATGAACAAACCTGTTAAAAATAACAGCGAAGAAAACTGACGAGTCAATCTGTAATTAATTAAACATTTTTTTATCCATGTCTGCTCCCAATGTGGAGCATATGGCCTCCTAATGGAGGTATCTCAACAGAAGCTTTTCTACGAGAACTGTTTGTTACTCAGTTGCTCAACCTCTCTTTTTCAGAGAGAGTAGTAGGAATAGAATGATAAGGCCAGTACAGGACTAGTGGTTAACTAATCTCTCTCGCTATGCCCAGTTATTAAAGGATTGTTTTAACATCACAAAAAAGCCATGCCTTCAAACAGAAATCGATATATCGATCGAAAAAATGCTAAGCATTAGCGACACATAAAAACAATAGTTGTATATTAAATGCGAAATAAAAACAGAATAAATTGAGAACTACTTAAAACGTAGCATATTAAGATTGAAATACAAAAAAACTGAGTGAATTACTTAAAATGTCTATGTCTATCGGGAGTGAATTGAAAAGTCACAATGCTCTCTGAAGATAGAATAAACGACGGTTGGAAAAAGAGGTACATACATGGTGCTGATATTCTTTGATTACTCGCGAGCTGAGTACTTACTACAAGGTTCTAAGTGTCGACTTTTGGCCAAACTAAAGTAATAATGATGCAGTCTTAAACATAGCATTATCTACATGCTGTATTAATATGAAGTCGAAATTTTGCTTAAATTTCCAATAAGCCGTAGTTTTATGTGCGCGTCGCAAGATATCTGTGGTTTCAACTTGATCGCCTGAAGATTCCGAAAGGTGAAACCCGGGTCGTTAGTGACAAAACTTGTGTGAATGTATGTACACAAGTTTTGTCACTAACCTATGCAGGTTTAATAATATCTTTTTTATTTTGATAATTTTATTCCCGTATTTTTTTTTCATCTATCTGATTTTTATTCTTCAGCACAATGGTGTTATTTTTTACCATTATGATGTTTTGCATTTTTGCAGTGTGGTATTATTACAATTTACAATATTAACTTAGTACTTAATGATATCAAACACAAATTACGAAAAAAAAAAAACTCCTTTTCCTATTTATCCTCCTTTTTTTTATATTTTCTCCAATAATAATGATCACACTAGATATCTTCCATAGAATTCTTTTTATTTTAATGTAAAAAGCGTAAGTATGTTTTTTGAATCAACCGTGTTTTCATACAAATTTCAGTTAGAACTTCAATAATTGGAATTTGGAATTTCAATATTAAATTTGAATCGTTCAAATTCAGTTAGAACCTTGTAGCACTGGCGATTTGTTTGAATTTCAGATGGACAAGGTTCTAATTTTTAATTAACTATGAAGAACTATTTTCAACAATATTTTATTAATTGGTATATCATGCCAGTACTATTATTGATATATACAATCAAAAAGAAACTTGGAAACATTTACAATTTTCAAAATTTTTAAATGCCCATATCTTTTTTGATCCAGCTGTCCGCATAGAACCTTGTAATACTCGGCTCGCGTACTATTTATGAAAATAAAATCATTCGTACCTCGGAGCAGAAACATAATAAAGAATATCCGTCCCCAGGGTATTGATTAAATCAATAGAGGATAATAAAAAAAATAGGGCATGCATACAACCTCGTACATTTTACATAATCCCAAAGACATCAAGGTGATATCAAATTAATGGGCGGTTTATGAAATCAATACCTAGGCAGTGTGCGTCCAAACAAAATCAGTTGTGTTTTAGAATACAGTTAAGTTAAGACAAGTATATGTGTTATGAAAACAGTATGTTATCATTTTCTAAGATAATTTTGCTACTAGCAATTTTACACCGTGTTGGTAAGCAAAACAAATATCTTTCCTAAGATTATAATTGTGATGGATATGAGACTTTATTTGAAGGCTAGTTGCGGTATATTTATTTGAACCTATAATATAATATAAATGTAAAGTTTTTACCCCGACTATGCGATTTTCATTCATCCCACCTTACGCGTAACTTTAACGTGTTAATGTACAATCTAATAAAAAAAATATATGCCAAATGTAATGTAAAGTAAATTTAACAGTAATTTATCAATTCAAGTCTTTATTTCAAAAACTGGTTTTGTCATCGAATTCAAATTTTACAAGAGACTAAAAATCATAGAGCGAGAGGAAAACAATCAATGTGCGATGTTTTTAAAAAAAATGTATTTCTCGAGAATATGAGTAAGTATGTTGATACCAGATGTACATTTGAAGGGTTCCCGGTAAATTGCTCGAATGGAAATTGCTCGAATAACAAGGTAATCAATTTGTTTCCGTTTGTTCTGTCCGTTTGTTTTGTCTTAGCCCTAGTCTTCTATGTGTTTTGGAAATATATAGAAACAGTTTGAGTTACTAATTAATAAGCATTTCTCGTAGAAACACTTCTGTTGAGATAAACTCCATTAAAAGATCATATGTTCCGCATTTGGAGCGAACACGGTTAAAATAAATACTTACGGAAATTATTTTTATATTTCACTATCTAAACAAGTGTCTCACAAGATAAAAATGAAATTCGTAGAAAAAGTCGTGAAGAATCGTTTAAATAACCAAGCAATTCGAATAATTTGTAATTCGAGCAATTTCCATTCGAGCAATTTACCGGCTCCCCATTTGAAGCCCACCGGAAGTTATGAAAAAAGAATGGAGGAGTCAGGTCTACCCTGACATTGTCGGTTTTGTTTTTGTCTTGTGACATGCTGTGTTTTTGTAGAACTATATTAAAGTTTGTGCCATAACACAAAATATGCTCAGTTTTTGTGAATTTAAAATATGTAGTTATGTAGTTTACTCAATTTACTTACAGGCCGTGGTGTAGTGCTAACTAAAAAAAGTCTGGGAGCTGATTAATTATAATTTATAATGCTCTCTAACTACAGTGATCCAATTTCCGCATCAACAAGTTTCCAACAAATACAATTCCAATTCCAACAATTCCAATACATTAAAACCAAAATTATTTTATTACATTTATGTAAAAATAAACATTTATCGAAAAAGTGTGGGAACGTCGACCCCAAGCACCTCCCCCCCCCACTACACCACTGCTAACAGGTGGCATTAATAACTCATTTCTCAATCTGGACCAATAGAGCCTGTTTTTGGAATTGTACCTCTTAAGATATTGGCATAATCGACAATGCAAGGTGTGGCGGATGAACTAAACTAAACTAAATGACAATTTTTCTGCTACAGTTGCAGAGGAATGTAAAACTGACAGTAGTGACAATTTCGATAGGGCGTTGCATAGAAAATTGCTCTGCAACTATGACAAGTTTCAAAGGCCTGTCAAACATCATTCCACAACAATAAACCTCACCATAGGAATGGCGTTGAGGACTTTACAGACTACGTATGATGTATGTATTATATATTCCTAAGAAATAGATATCAGCAGTGGTGTAGTCATAGAGTGAATATATCATCACTGTACATGCAAAAGTTGAGTAAATAGCAAATGATTTTTTTTATTATTTAGGACTAGTTTATCTATATTAATTGTATAGATTGTTACTTTTATTCTGTATTGTTTCTCAACAATATTAACTGTAATATTTATTTATTCTAATTTTACGCTAATTTATATTCTAATTTATCCTAATTTACCTTGAAAAATCCCATATTGCTTATCGTTCTTCGAAACACTAAAGTCATATTTAATAAATGTAATACTATAATTGTAATATGAATCAGGATGTTAGAGTGAATAACAAGATGTATTGCTTATCCCTTTGGAGCCAGTATATATAGCTGAACAAAATGTAAGTTTAAACATAGTTCTGACGATGGCGAAAGCCGAAATAGCTGTTAGCTAATGTTATAAAAACTGTAGAACTAAATACGTTGCTATTTTTACCCTATTATAATAGAGTTCTACCAATTAAATGCCAATTCAATCAATTAAACCAGTGCTCCCCAAAAAATTTCATACCACAATCCCCCCTAAATCTGAAAAAAATAATCTGTGGTCCCCCTCAATACAAAACATGTTCTGAGGCGGCCCCGGGAGAAAACCTACGGCTCCCAATTTGGAAAGCACTGAATTTAACAATGTTATCTACAAAAAAGTGTTTTTCGGTTTTTGGTACATGATAGTCAAATAACATTATGTCTATCTTTTCTAGTTTCTAATTAAATCACCATTAGTGAAGTGTAACATTAAGCATATAAAGTTGTCATTTTTTAATGTTTTTTAAGATAATACTTTAAAATTCTAGCATCAACACAAGCAACATAAATAAATATCCATTACGCAATAAATTAACATTGGCTTTGTAATGTCATGAAATAGTAAAAAGTGTTTTTTGGCTCTCCTGAAAAGTTACACTTTTGTAGATAGTGTTGTCTGACTTTAAGCCTTCGAAATGTTCCTTTTTCATACACATAGAATGTTATTTTGCACTGCCCGAACGTGCCAATATGTTACATACTTAAAATATGAATAATTTTTGGCCACTACCGTACACTATGGAACCAGCAACGTAGCCACTTCATAGCAGAGTCATGAAATGCACGAGGGCCCGGCTAAAAAGGGGGTGCAACATTTTAACTTTTAAGAGTTCACTTCACTTTGTTATGTTTGCATGAGGGCTTAAAATTTCTAGCTACGCCATACCTTATAACAATATTATTTAACAATGTTATTTTTTTGTTCTCTCGTGATGTAATTACAATCGATATCAGTCGTACACCATTAATAATTTTATTACATAGTTGCTTTTAAAAAATGCGGCTATTCCTGTTATAAACATTGGTATGCGATAATAGCTACCCGTTGTCAGGTTGATGACTAAAGCACAGGATTGTTATCAATCTAACCAAAGCATTTAAAAATATTTATTATTTTCAGAGAGCTTCGTTAGACACTTTAGAGTTGGGAGCGTGGTTGAGTTTGGTGAGTAACAATTATTCTTATGCTCTTAAGTATGCTATAATAGAAACTTTTAGGGTCAATGCTTGGTGGAAAGGCATTATATTAATAAAAACACAATATTCCTTTGTACTTTATTCCACTTTATTTAAGAGGTCATGACCGGTTTTGCTCATTGCGAGCATTTTCAACTGATAAGAAATATAATTTAACAGTGCTATTTATACCTGTCCTGACCTTTTAAATAAAGTGGAATAAAGTAAAAAGGAATACATATAGTGTTTATATTAATATAATAGAAACGTTAGGGAATATGCAAAGAAATCTATTTAATAGATTCCTACACAATTTACCTAAAAAAACAGTGTTCATCTGAACTCACTCACGTCCAAATGGGGTATTGACATCCGAAACACACTGTTGAACAATGATACAATGTTTAACGGGGAGAAGCAATTCATGCCCACAATTATTCAGATTCAATTTCCACTTAAGCTGCGTAAAAGCGGAAAAACTCATGTGTCCATTTCACTCTTAAGTCTGCTTCAGGCTTAAGCATTAGATATGAATACAGTATAACCTTTATTATGCGCACCAATTGGGGATGAGGGTAGCGCGGATAAATCGAAAATTCGCATGATCAAAAAAAATATATATTTATATAATTAAAAGTGTAAAAAAAATATATCTACATATTGTGCTTTTTTTAAAAAAAAAATAAGGTAGCCGAGATGACTTCTTGTCACGAAATATTTTTTTTCTAACCTTTGTCCGTTCTCAATGTGAAGCATGTCTTCCTCATTGAGGTATTTCAACGGAAGGCTTCTTACGAGAACTGCTTGTTACTCGGTTGCCCAACCTCTTTTTTTTTAAAAGAATAAGAATAGGGCTAGGACAGGACTAGTTGTTAACCAATTGCTCTAGCTTTGCCGTTTTAATTTAATGATTGTTAACGTGGTAGTCCAACACGTGGGATGGAATTCAGGTCAATATCTTTGGTCAAGTACGCAAATGCTAACTCCACATATTTTCTAGCTAACATCCTTTTTTTATTTAACTTTTTTAACGTGGGAATGGATAATTTCGTTTCAGTAAGAAGACTATTCTTTGAAACTTTTTCATGAAGGGTAATTCCAATAAAACACAGATCGCCCACAGCAACTGCAGGACCTTTGTAAAGGGTCTAAAAAAATTTTTCATCTTTTTAAAAACATAAACTAGTGCACTTAATTTTTGATTTGCAATATGCAGATTGAAGGTTCAGTGAAAGATTCAATAAGAAGGCTTTAGATCAGTGTTTCTTAATGTGAGAAAAACAGCCAATGGTTTCCTAAAAAAAACCAAAAATTTTAAACGGAAATATATTTTTTACAAATGTTGATTTGAAATATTAAAAATGATAGAAAAAGGTACCGGAAAGTTGTTTCACCACGTCACATGGTAAAATAAAATCCTGGGAATAGGTATACATGTTTGACATATCTATAGAATCCCAACTCTCTGCTGACATCTAACAACAATATTATATACTTTAAAATAAAAATTACGTATGCAATCACGTTTTATATAGGGTGGCCAACTAGTATCTTTTAAAGAGAACATGTTCTCTTTTTTAACACAATTATTTTGTCCTCTTTCTTTTTTCTAAATTAGCAAGAATGTCGTCTTTTTCAATTTTGGCAATAATTTACACAAAATACGAAACTTTTGCAGCAAATTAGTTCTGTTGTTAAAAAGATTTATTTTGATATTACATAAAAATGTATGTATGTAAATTATGATTCCGGATACAATCTTTTTTGTTCCTTGCAAAATAATGGTTTTTTGGTAGCCGGCACAATTATAAAGAAAAAATGTACAAAATAAACTTTTTTTCCTGACATTTATTTTGACGACCATAGTTTTATACATTATTAAATTAGCGAATTTTCTATGATAATGCGACCCAAACGACACACTGTATATTTATTTGGTAAGCCTTTATACACTTTCAATGTATTCACAAAAAAACGATATATCTATTAGGTTTTATTATTCGATTAAATTCGCGACCTATAAGGTACTGCCATACTCATACCTTGTGGCACTTAAAAGGCTAAACATCGTATTTTGTAGAGACTGAAGATATTTCACCGTCGGGGAATATTGACACTAAGCTTCTTAAATCAATGGCGAAAAAAAAAAGTTAAATTTGGATAATCAAAAATTCGTATAATCAAGTTGCGGATAATCAAGGTTCTACTGTAGCTCAAATTTAACTGAGACAAAAAATATAAAATTGAGCAAGTTGATAATAATGCTGAAAAAAAGTATTAAAATAAAATAATAAAAAGTAAAATTGTATTATATACGTCAGGTATAACTTTTAGGTATAACTAAGGGAAACTTTTTCTAGTTTGGGAGCAACATTATCATTTTGTTTTCAAGGTAGGGGCCGGACCAAGTTATTTAATAAAGTTAATCAATATCAAGTGAATTAAAACAAATGTGAAAATGATACTTGAATATCATTTTCTCTAACAATATAAATTTTTAAAATGTTTTTAGTTTTACATTACTTTGGAATCATATTTTGTACGTTATCAAACCAGGTTTGAGACTTGAATTTGAGGCTCGAGTTTGAGGAAAATACATTCATGGTTTATGTTTCGACAATTTTGGAACGAGCTGAGCTTGAAAATAATAGTCTCATATATGTGTCCGAAGAGACATGATTTTTCTTAAAAATGCGTATAAACATGAATATTTTTCTTCAGACAAATAAAATTTTTAAAAAAATCTGTCAAAGTAATGTTGATATTCTATAAGTTGCTCGAGTTGAAAAATGATAACATCTTTTAGCTCTTATCTGCCTTTCCAACTTTTTTTAGTTCATTTAAAAATAATTCATGAACCAATTGTCGTTTTTTTTTCAATTTAAGATTCAGTTTAGGTATCCGGTAACATTGAAAAGGAGTGCTAAGTCTCACCGTCATTCACTATACTTTATTTAGTCAATTGTGTTTATTTGTATATCCAAAAAATCTGAGAATTTTACTTCGCTGAAATTTGATCAGGGCCGGATAAAAAGAAGCAGTTTACAGGGGTCTATATATGATATAAAACAGTGTTTGCCAAACTGTGTGCTGCGGCGCACTAGTGTGCTGCAAGAAGTCTCAGGGTATACCGCGAAGGAAGAAGCCGCAGAACTGTTCATCTTAAATAATGCCTATTTATTGAAATTGTCTTCAATTTTAAATATATCAAATAAGTATGTGTCACGTTCATGCATAGTGGTCGACGCGACTCAGGGATACAACATTTGTGGAAATGAATTTTAAAAAAACTCAGAGAGCGGTTATATAATTATGGTAGATTAATAGTTCCGTGTTTGTTTCTTTAATTTAATGCCGCGTTTTGACAAAATTCTTTCTAATAATCAATCGCATTCTTCTTACAAAATTATTACCATCTATGCACAAATACATATCGACCGTGGAAAAGAAAAAGGACGTAACCCACACGTATCAAATTTTACAGGAGGCGCGAAAAACGTGTTTTGATGATTTTGGGCCATATGCTAATTATGAAATATACACAACCTGGAAGTGCACGGAGACTTCTAAACTGGTGTTTGATTGTCAAAATCTAATATTAATTAAATAAATTATCTAGGAAAAAAAGGTTTTATTTTTTACAGGGTCATCTTTTTCAAACTTTAAAGCTTAATTTAGATACTAATTCGGCATTTGAAGCATGCACCCTTTTGATAGAACGTGTATCAAGTTTGATATATTGTGATTATCGAAAAAAGGTGTTTTTATAAAACTGTGCGTTACGTCCTTTTTCCTTTCACAGTCGATATGTTGATAAAATATTTTTAAAAATGTTATCTACGGTATGATTTTTTTATTTATATTAATAAAGTACATTTCCTTTTTGAATGAATTTTTATTTTGTGTGCCGCGGAACGAATCCTATTAAGCAGTGTGCCGTGAAGTAAAAAAGTTTGACAGACACTGATATAGAAGATAGCACATTTAATTTAGGAAAATAATTCTTTTTAACAGTAGTATAAGGTGTTGTTTATTCATTTTGATTTGCTACAATAATGTTTGATGGTTATAGGGATGGAGAGATGAATATTTAACTTGGGATCCAGAACTTTATGGTGGTATATATGAAACAAATATTCATAGTTCTAAAATTTGGACTCCTGATATTGCAGTTTATTCTTCGTAAGTATCTACATATTATTATGTTATATTTAAATGCATCATTCTTTTTAACATTATTTCAGTTAACACCCTTAGTTTACATTTTAAATATAATTTAGGATGTCAGAGTAGTATAATCAGTGGTGTAGTGGGGCCAGGTCAGGCCAGGCCAGGTCAGCGACCTGGCAACTGAAAATGAGCCAGGGCGCCACCCTGCCACTTTTTGACTTGTAACTTAATTTTCAAGTACATACATACATATATTCAAAATACTGTTCATAAAATTAAAAAAAAATGGAAATTAATTCCCTAAGATTTGGAAGCCCCAAGTGCGCGCCTCTTGCGTATTGCGGTAATCCGTCACTGGGTATGTTGAAGTTTCATTTCGACAGTGGAAAGGAAAAAGGGCGTAATCCACACATATAAAATTTTACAGGAGGCTCAAAAAACGTGTTTTGATGATTTTGGGCCATATGCAAATTGTGAATTATACACAACCTTGAAGTGCATGGAGACTTCTAAACTGGTGTTTAATTGGCATAACCTAATGTTAATTAAATAAATTATTCAGGAAAAACCTTTATTTCAGTCTTTTTTCTTGATTTTAATTTTTTACAAGGTCATCTTTTTCAAAATAAAAGCTACATTAGCAAGCGGTTCTATGTACGGGGCAAGTGGGCTATAAAGCCCGACCCTGCAATTTTTCACCCCAAACATTAGATGCTGAATAAAAATGAACAGCAATTCGCCGCTGAACATAATAAATACAATTATAATCGTACCAACCTTTCACAAATTAATACAATATCTTTGGTTTTATATTTCCTCTGTCCAATATAAAGACAATGCATTCAACCTACAATAATATTCTCGATTGTGTTCTGTATTACAATTTTAAACCGAGGCCGGCATAAAAAAAACATAGACCCATAAATGACTTCACAGAGAACAATCAACGTGACGTCATCTGCACAAACCCCTACGATTAACAAAGACTAGGGGGCTAAATCTTTTAAAAGTCCGAGTTCTTATCTTTACAACTGGGCGCAATCAAGCACGATTTAGCTTTTTTAAACGTCATCTAAAACTCACAACGACTGGATTCAAATATCAGGCTACTGTCATATGTAAGGGCAAATCGAATCAGCCCATGGCCCAAAACCTTCGAACACAAATCTCCACTATCGTTGCATTGTATGAAATGACAGATTAGTCTCTCAGTGACGCCATATACAAATAGTGACAGTTCTGTATGCTTTTGAGTACGGTTACGTTCACTTATGAAAGAGACGAATTTAAGGTTCACTATATTATTATATTATGTCTTACTTACATTAAGCATTGATTTATTAAATAATAATTTATGCTGTTGCAGTAGTGTCGTAAGATTGTTATTTGCTTGTAATTTGGTTTAATGTATAAGGTGAAGTGGAAACATACACAATCGTAAAGTATACAATTCTAAACTTTTCTCTACCCACCCCAGATTTTTTTAGTTCAAGAACCGCCTCTGAAATTTAGATACTAATTTGGCATTTGCAGCTTAGATCCTTTTGATAGAACGTGTATCAAGTTTGATACATTGTGATAATCGAAAAAAACCTGTTTTGGAAATACTGCGGGTTACATACTTTTTTCCTTTCCACAGTCAATATATATCTGCCCACATTACATTCCTCTCAAAACACAAAAAAATATACCATAAACCATTTATACAATAAAATATTCACATATTTTATATATAAACAAAATCAATAGCTTATTTATGTTTAGGAAAGCATGAACCATGTGATCCCTTCTTCACTTGCAGAGTGTGCATGATGTTATGCTCTTGAGACGTGCTCCGTATACAACACTGTTTTCCGTTATCGTCAGGTTTTTCTTCAAAATCTTATGTATCGAAAACAATTTTCCGAAGTACTTTTTTGTCGGTTATTTTAATGTTCTGATATTCAATATAAAGTATATAAAGCCTCTCATCTTTTTTATTGCCACCCGTTTCTATGAGTTGAGTGGGACAGAAACTCAGACTCAAAATATAAATATTAGAAAACACAAATATTAGGAAAATAAAGTATTGCAATTGGGTTTTTTTTATTGAAAATAGGTTATCCTAGCGACCCTTTTTTGTTTCACAATGATTCCCATCGCCATTTATTGCCTTCTACGTAATACACCCAAGTATGAGTCGACAGGCACTATGTAATTCAAAGGAACAAAAAATCAGTTATTTTATGTAAAATAATTTATCGAGTTTCACAAAATTCATTGGATGAATAAAATTAATCTATATCAAAAAAACCATCTCTGTCAGGTGTGGGGTTCGAACCCACGCTCCCAATTGGGAACCAGAGCTTAAATCTGGCGCCTTAGACCGCTCGGCCAACCTGACTTTCGATTTGGCGGGAAAATTGTGCCTACTTAAGCCCTGCATAAAAAATATTGATTATAATTTAAGGACACATGACACAATACATAAGAAAGAAAAGTGTGTATCAAAGTGTAGTATTGTAAACAGAATCATTATTTTTTTGTGAATTGCATAAAAGTTTTATTTTTAAATAGATTTTTTTATTATTTACAATTTTTTTACATAAAAAAGACCTATAGTTATCTAAGAATTCCAATATTTTCAAATGATCAGGACTGGCTTTACTCATCACAAGCATTTAGAACCGATTTTGAACATGCATAAATACAGGGGTGGGCTGGAGGGGGCTAGAGAGGGCACGCCCGAGCCCCTTGTTAAATTAAGAAAAACATTCGTCTCATATCAAATTACAAACTAACTGCAATTTCTGTTAAATTGTAATACGAAACAGAAAACTCTCTCCCCTTCATTTTCTTTTAATATTTCATTTACTTCGGCATCATAATAAAATATACCCTAGCTGTTTATTGCCTATTGTCCGACAATATTTAAAAATACCGATCTTGGATATTATGAATCAACTTTCATATTTTCACCGTTTCATCGCGGGCTTCATGTTTGGTACTTCGTTGTTTTATGCCAGGCGGTGAAACCTTTCCATATGACCCGTCACATATGAAATGTGGCCATGCGTCCTGTTTTAACAGCTTAACGACCGCGGACGCGTGTTTGAGTCTTTGAAAAACAAAGGTTGCTGGCCGGCGGACTCATATATGCGTATAGGCGAAGTATCTGGAAGCTAAGAAAATTATTTTTTTTAAAGATATCTCAATTTGTTTACAAATTATAGTGAATTTAGTAAAATTACAATTTTTGCGAATTTTTCGCAAAATTTTATTTCGCCTTGTGAAATTTTATATAAAAAAAAATGAGCGGTCGTTAAGCTGTTAAGGTAGTCTATAACTATATTATCTGTTTTATTTTCACTGGATTACAATTACTTGGTACCTGTTTTATGAAATACCAGTGGGAAAAAAACATATATTCATTAATTTAATATACGTATATTTCGAAAAAAACACCCGTCCCTTAACTGGCTGACTGCTGGAACAATCGCCCCATATTGTTTTTTCTTTGGCTACATGTTAGTTCAAAATCTCGCATTGGAATTATATTAGATAAGTTCATAAAAAAATATTGTTTTCTTTTCATTATATTATGTACTCCAATAATTTATATAGTCCATATCAATGTTCCCTCTAATTTTACAATGGTTATGTGCGCAAAAGACATTGACTGTGCAACTTTAAAAGGAAATTTAAAAAATTGTGCGCCACATAACGATATTTAGACCTACTAAACGCAACAGTAAATTTTTAATAATTTAAATACTTAACAACGCTATATAATGTCAATTAATTTATTTTGGTGGTGGTATGTATTATGTATAACGTTTGTTAATGTTTTAATTAATGTGCGCTAGAGGTCTGCACGGGCCCGGGCCTGGTCCTACCCAGCCCGGCCTGCGGGCTAGTTTCAGGCGGGTAAGCGCAATTGAGATCCGGGCTCGGGCCGGGCCCGGGTAGGAAATTTATTTCAGACCGATGAATCCACCAGACCAAAATCCGCACTAAGCAGTGACTTTCTCGGGATGCATTTGGTGCTGGTGTATCTCTAATGGATTGGTATCGCCCCAAATTCAACAATTTCCCTTGTTCACTTATCCATTCATCCAATAATGGGCCTCGTCACAAAGGTGATTTTTTTGGCGTAATTTGGATTAACTTCCAACTGCTCCAGAGCAATGTTCTCGCTAATTTTCTGGAGGTTATGTACGCAAAATACATTGGCTGTGCAACTTTGAAAGGAAATGAAAAAATTTGTGCGCGTCTATATAATTTCGATTATATTTAATGTACAACATACATAAAATAACAGAATTAGCATAATTTCAGTTGGAAAGTAAAGGTCGGGAAAAAATAAAAGCATTTTTTTGTGCGCTCTGTTATGATGTGTGTGCGCGCGCACACGCGCACAGCTTAGAGGGAACACTGCTCCAGAGCCCAATCAGCGAATATACGTCGTTGCCTATGGTCGTTTACCGTAAGTATCTGGGTACGTTGGATTTTATACGGTTGCAGACACAGACAGAAGTCCCGACGCTAAATTCGCCAAGTTGAAGTCACAGAAAGGCCAAGTTCTTGTGAACAACGAGAATTGACTGCTTTGGGTTTTACCGTAAACTCTCACGCACATCAGAAATGTTTTCAGCAGATCTTCCGTTTCGGTGACATACTAAAAGGTTTTTTTTCACTTTTAGAGACACTGTGGATGTAGTAGCGATAACCAATCATTGCACGCTATATAATGAAGGAGAGTTAGCTTGCGTTGAACAAGTGAAACACACGACACTTTGTACGAAAGACTATAAAAAATGGCCTTTTGACTCGCAGCATTGCACACTGACTTATGGATCTTGGATGAATTACGGGGAAGTAATCAATTTGACTTCACAGTGGGGAAATACTGTTTGTACTTTGCTTCTTTCGAAAATATTTTCTATCTTTACTAAATGCGCCAATGTTCTCAATTTATTTGAACGAGCCAATCTGAAATCCAGACAAAATTTAGTCACCGACGCCTGAACCTATCAAATTATTCCAAATATTTTTTTTTGTATAAACATAAATTTACACACGATTACAGATAAAATAAACAATTATTTTTATGCCTAGTGGTGCTTTTTAGTTAGTCGGCGTTTCTTCCATACATAAATTCAACGCTGAAGAGAAAATTGCTCATCGATTATCCTGTTTATATTTAAAAACAAATGTCCAATTAATATAATATTTTCTATCGTGCTTTCTTGATTCAGCATTAAACTATATTTTTTAAAGAAATCATTATTTTAAAGATAATCAGGAGAATTTGCGTATGGGAAAAAACGTTCACCAAACTCATGGTATGTTGTATTATAGTCAGTGGCGGATTATCCTATAAGCAAGTGTGGCGCGCGCTTGGGGCCTCCAAGCCCAAGGCCTCAAAAATAGCTTATATAATGCAACCCACATACTAATGATTAAGATTTTAATATATTTTTACTATTGTAGTTGAAATTTTCTGACGTTTTTATGTCATCCGTAAAACAGTGCCTCCACATTTTATTGCGCCTGTAACCTACCATTTGCTTAATCCACCACTGATTATGGGACATCCAATTACTCGCCTGACTGCATTTATTCATAAGATAACCTGGTACCCATTTCGGTTATTAACTACTAAAAAGCTTCTCTACCATTAGACTTTTTACCAGTTGATTATATATTCACTTAATCCAGTGTTTCCCAACCTTATTTGTGCCATGCTCCACTTTAACGATTCAAAAATCTGCATCCCCCCCAGTATCAACATTTTATAGTTTAAAAAATACATATTGTCAATATTATTTTTGACTTTCGTAAATACATATATATTTTATGTTAAGATGTACAGATCGGAAAAAAATAATATGCAAATTAGTACAACTCATGTGCTTGATGTGAGCTACGAAAGATATTTTCGTGAAGTACAAATGTCAATTTATTTCGTGAAAACCTCCACGCTTGTGATATCGAGATGACTTCGTTTTTCGTATTACAAATCATTGACATACGCCGCATTGAACTGAATGATGGGAATGGCAGGAGAATTTTTCGTGCTGTTTGTAATAATTGGGTATTACGATTCTTGTTCGACACAAACCGCACCGTTATATTTTTAATGCTGATTATATTGCAATTTTTAAGAGTTCTTTTTGATACTTTTTATTTTAAATCGTAAAACCTGCCTTTTTCTTGACAAAAGTACTTAATGTTACAAAAAATATATTTAAAATTTGTGCATTCCCCCCAAAACTTTCAAATTGCCTCCCAGTGGAACGTAGGCCTCACGTTGGGAAACACTGACTTCATCTATAAATGGACTTTTCATATATCCATAGATTTTTTCGTTTTGAAAAGATACTTGATTTTTGAAATGATATATGAAATATTTCAGGAAATTTTCTGCCCATAATTTTAAGTTAAAACCTTTTGTTTAAATGGAATAATTTTTAATGAAGATAAGAGTTAATTATAAGCTCTTTTGAATTTTCACAACGGCAAATGTCAAAATGAATAAATTGAGTTTAAATATCACTAAATTTTAGCTAATTAAGCTATTCATGATCTTATTCATTGTTTTTTCATAATATTTCCGGACAAATGTAAATTCAACAAATGTAATAATCAGTGGCGGATTATGCACTTTGGAGGCCCCAGACGCCAACAAATTTAGAGGCCCTACTTTTCGAATAAAATAAAAGTGCTTCAAAGCACTTCGTAGAACAATAATGAATATTAAAAACTGAAATTAAAATATTATGGTTTATATATTATATGCTATTTTTGAGGCCCCAGGCGCGCGCCTTTTGCGCTTATGAGGTAATCCGCCACTGGTAATAATATACCAACTCCTGTTGAAAATTAACTAAAAATGCTAACAAATTGACTTTTTGACTTTGGATTGAAATTATATTTATATATATATTTTGATTTGTTTCCAGGTTGACCTAGAGGACTATCATGAGAGCAAATACTGGAAAATTGAATCGATAAATGTATCTGACAACATATTAAAATTTGACGATTATCCTAATGATACATTTCCGAACGTTATGTTTGATTTACTCATAAAACGACATGCAGTCACGCTTATTATAGAATATGGAACCCCTGTATTTGGTAATAATAGTTCATTTATTGCCAAATATATTATTATCATTGTTTTTCAATTACTGATTGATAGCGGTCGAAATATCTTTTTATTACGTTTGCTTTTTTTATAGTTCTGATGGTACTGGCGGTGGGATCATTATGTCTTAATATGTCTTCGGTAGAAAGGATTATTCTTATGCTTGTGAATACATGTTTACATATAAATTACATTCACACCATATCATACGTAGCCCCGGCTGTGGGAGACGAAGTTCCTGACGCAGGTAAATTTATAAAATTGATGAGATTATTACAGGGCTGTAGAGTTGTGTAAAAAAAAACAACTGCTACTCGGGAGAAATATTTCAATCATTTAATTTTAACTTATATTTATATCGACAGCGGAAAGGGAAAATGATGTAACCTACACATACCATTTTTACAGGAGATACAAAAAACGTTTTTTGATGATTTTGGTTCAAAGGCTAATTATGAAAGGGAGACTGATAAACTGTTTTTTTAATTGGCTTCGTTTAATATTAATTAAAGAAATTGTTTAAAAAAAAACCTTTTTTCCTGATCGCAATTTTCACAGGCCCTTCTTTTATCAAACTTAAAATGTAAATTTAGAAACTAATTTGACATTCGCAGCTAACATCGTGTATCAAGTTGTATACATTGTGATTATCAAGAAAAGATGTTGAAAGTCGTAGCTGTAAAATAAACAGTACATAACGGTTTTGTCTAATCAATAATAATACGATTTATTATTTTCGAGGAGGAAATCAATCTCCATTGTATACTGCACGGGTAAATAATCGATCGATACAAATAAAATAATTTAAATATGCATTTGCATTGCTGCTTACAAAAATCCACACGTTTATTTTACACGTTTTGAGTGTCAACTTGCTTAGGGTTTGTTGTCTTATGCGCTCTTAGCGAATTAAGAATGTTGCGGAATTCAATTTTGATCAGTAGCAGGCAATTGGCAGAAAGGATTTTCCAATTGGGCATATGCCGAGATCTCGTTGCGAAGACTCGCATCGGGAATTAAAGAGCAAGCATAATCCAAAAGCTGTTTCAGTCTGCTTCTTGGAACGTCATTTTTCCAGTTGATCAAATCTTGAATGCCAGTAGCAGAGGGTCATTATTTCCAATTCGCCGTAAAAAAAACGATCTAGGATCTTTGGGGGACTTCGCAATTATTTTAGGGTCACTGTTGTTGGCGATGATTTTCTTCACTTCGTTGCATTGATCTCGGTGAATAATTAATAAACTGCACCATATCCTTAAAGACAGCGCCATAAACATAGCTGATGTCGTAAGATCACCCGACATATTATTAACAAGCTTCTTCCGATATAAAGAATGTTGTATATCCTCGAAAGAAGTGATCTTTACGCAGTTTATTCACCTTCGACTCCGTTCCGTGAAAAACTTCTGGGCTTATGCCTAATTGAGGATTTAGACGGGGAATTGAACTGTAAAAACTCGGTGATTTCACATGACATTGTGTTTTTTTCTCAATACCTATGACCAGTAGTGTGCTGCTAAAATTTTATCAACCGACTCGCACCTTGGTCGGCGATTTTGAGATTTTCAAACAATTTCATGTCAATTTCAAAATCCCAGAAATTTTCAGCGCGGGACGTTTTTTTTTTATAAGAATTTTTGTTTCCAAAATCCCAAGAATTGCCTAAATTACCGGTGCGGAAGCTTTTTTTTTGTTAAGCTTTTCCAAAAATTTTCGGATCCGAAATCACAGGAATTTAGGGATATACTAATAACCGTGATGGGTCTTATTCGTCAATCATCTGTCATCGACTTCTATGACATGATTTAAGGCAGGGCTTCGCAAACTTTTTCTACAATGGAACACTTCGCGAATACGGAAATTTTAACGGAACACTTAGGCTATATTTAAGTTCGGGTAATTCATAATAGTATAAATACAATATATATATATATATATATATATATATATATATATATATATATATATATATATATATATATACATATATATATTTAAAAAGGGTGGCGTCGAGCCTATTGCTGCACTTTGACTTCATTGCAGCATAAAAAATAATTCCTGCTTTACATAAATAGTATCAAACGGAAATAAAACAATAATAACTTGTTTTTACACATTGGGGGATTCATCTGACAAACCCACCAAGGAAGAATTTAAAGACATTTATATCAAAATCACTGATAAAATCAGTCAGATTGCGCTGAATACGGAAAATGGATTCCAAACTAAGGTATCATAATTGCTAGTTTTTGGAAAACATTGAACAATAATGGTTTTATAAGAAATAAGTTATGTGAATGTTCGCGGAACACCTATTTAGGCAGGGGTGGGCTAGAGGGGGCTCGGTGGGGCTCGCGAGAGCCCCTTGTTAAATTGAATGAAGGCCGGCGAGCCGTTTGTTAATTAAAGATAAAACAATCGTCTCAAATCAAATTAGTATATAACTGCAATTTCTGACTCGTATATAATCTACGACAGCTTCAGTATACACTGTAGTACATTTTAAGCCATTTGGATTGATAAGTTTACGGTGAACCGCATATTGTTACATATTATAAGTGTATTTTTATTCAGTAAAAACATATTGTTTATTTAAGTATTGCATATAACTGCATAGGAGTGATAAAAAAATCATTCCTTCCCCAGAACGCCGAGAATTGATTTTAGATTGAGCGAGCCCCTTGTTGCTGTATTGGCAGCCCACCGCTGTATTTAGGTTCTGTGGAACACCAGTGTTCCACAGAACATTGGTTGGGAAGCCCTGATTTAAGGAATGGTAAATTATTTTAGGAACGGTGATTTTAGGCGAATCCATAGCAGCACACCACTGCCTATAACAATAAAGCTGTCCATTAACTCATTAGTGCCGAACCCAATTGCTCACGTTAATGACACAGGTGTCCAATTGGACACGCATTTATTGTTGTCTACGATTGATCAGAAAATTGTCAATGGATATAGTCATAAATATTGTTTCACATATATCAGTTGACAAAGGTTCATTGCTTCACTTAGACGTCACTTTGGAGTTCTGGCTAATTAAATTAAAATAATATCGGTTGTCAAAGTGTGTCATCATTTTACGGACGAGAAAACATGAACTCAAATTTTACGTAAGTATTTTTTTCTGATAATATTGATTCGAAGAATAATGTTTCTTTCATTAAATAAATTATAAATATACATCGTTTACGTTAACATATCCAAGAATGGCGATAATTTTGTTTATGGTATATTTATTGAGCATTTAAATCCAATGTGTCCAAATGGACACGTGTGCCACAAACCACTAAAAAATATTTTGTATAATTTTTTCAAAATACTTTTATTTTATTTTTTGTAAAAACATATGTAAAAATTATTCAATATTAGGGATATGTCCAATGATGCTGCAAGAGAAACACTAATTAACAATGCATTAGATGCACTATATGATGCAAGCGATGATGAACACGTTACCGAATATAATCTATTTATAACACCACCAGACCCTGCAGTTTTAACAGATGAAGATTCAGGAGATGAGGATTTTGGCGGAACTATCGACAATTTAAATCATAGGCAATCACAAGCAACTGCACATGCAACCAAATAACATACTGAAAAAAGAAAATAGAGGATATTATGAATCTGCGATTAGCAAGGAAGATGGAGTTTTTGTCTGTAAATGGGTTGACAATTCAGTCGTATATGGGGTTCATCGTGTTTTACAGCTTCCAATGTATATGGGGTTTCTCCTATTGGACCAGTAAAGCGATATTCACGAAAAGATAAGAAAAGTATTCAAATTCAAAGACCGATGATTGTTAGTGAATACAACAAAACTATGTTTGGTGTTGACAGAATAGACGAGAATATCGAGGCTTATAAAATAAAAATCAGAAATAACAAATTAAAACAGAAAAACAGAAAAAGTATTGGGCTTTATTATCTTGGATGATAGATATTTGTGTACAAAATGCATGGCAACTAAAATGAAATAGTGGAAGTAAAGTATCACAACTTGACTTCCGGAGAGAAATTGTGGATGTATATCTAAAAAAATATAAAGATATCACAATTGGAAGTAATTTGAAACCACGAACATCAAAATCAAAGGTTCTAGATTGAAAAAATTGAAAAAAAGAGGCGATGTGCTGAATTTTACTGTAAAAAAAAGACATCGGCAGTTAGAACACAGTGTGGAAAATGCGATGTTGGCTTGTGTATTATATGTTTCGAACATTATCATACTGTTAATATTTTATAGAAATAAAGAATCTTAAATATATCAACGTTTTATTACATTTTAACAATATTGAATAATTCATGTAAAATTTTAAAATAAACCTTAAGTGTCAAGCGTGTCCATGTGGACACAGCTGTTTTCTACAAAAGTAAAAGTAATATTTTAATTTAAAATTTTGTTATTACTTTCATTTAACATGCTGATACATAATAGATGAAAAGAAATTATTTTTGAAACAAAACAAAAACCTTGGCACACGGAGAACAAAATGTGTGTGTCCATTTGGACACCTGTGCCGCTAATGAGTTAATCAAGTAATTTCTAAACTGGGAGGCGTGAACTATTGCAAAGAGAGGCGCAAAAAATTAAAAATATTGATTTTCCCTTTCAAACGTATCTTTATTGTTATATGAAATAAAGGATGTGGAGGCGCAGACATTTTTTTAAAGGTAGCCGTAATAAAATAATGCTTGGAAACCACTGCATTCATCCATTTGGTCAAGACAGGGTGTAAGTACATGATAATGCATGATAATGTAGACTGTAGAATGTTATTTTACATTGAATGGAAAAGTCATGGTAGAGGTCATCGTAATTCTGAATTTTGTGTTGAGCCGTTCGTGAGGTTACAAAATTCATATAATTCGATATATTATTAAATAAGCGGATAATATAATCGATTTTTTAAAAAAATATCTTCATAACAATGAATCCGCGTAATAACACCACTGTATAAGTATAATAATATTATGTTTCAAAGGAAAACTCTTTACATTGATTTAAATACACTAATTTCTCCGCACCTCTCATCGGGGGTGTAACTCAGTGGTAGAGTGTCTGCTTCGCATGCTGAAAGTCCTGGGTTCAAATCCCAGCTCCTCCAAATACTTTTTGTTCAATATTTTATTTTTATTTTTTTCAGTTTTATATTTTCGAGATGCTCTCTTACTATCTTGCTTCATTTTGATTCATGGTGTGGCCACGAGAGCTATAATAAAAAAACATACGCCGGTTCCTGATTGGATTATAGACATTACTGGAATTATTGATTCAAAGGCTGGGAGGATTGTGTTTTACGAATTTGATCCTGTAAGTTAAGAATATAAAAATTATTACCCTGAGATAATTAACTTTTTACAGCCATTTAAATAATGATAGGAATTTATGGTCCTGTTTCACCACATTCTGTTTTTCTAGACGTATAACGTACAATTCTGTGACACTGACATCTATTATGCTATTGAACACTAAGCACTTTAAATTGCCTCCAGACAATTTTATGAAATATCAATAAAAATACATTCTTTATATACCTGAGTGTAGCGGTCTACAGCGACACCTATAATTTATTAAGACAAAGTATTGAGTGACTTATTTAAAAAACCTAAAATCATTTTCGTTCCCAAGGTTTTTGTTGAATAGGTTGTATGTAATAATATTAATTTTATTATTTGATCTTATAACATAAGATTATTTAAATAACTACTATTTTATAAAACCTAGCAACAATAATGTAGTTAATACTATTAATGTCATTTGTAGTTTCATTAATGTTTGTTTTTCTATCATCCCCTCCTTGCCTCCAGTTTTTTTTATATAATACATCAGAATAGTAAAATTAAAATCATTCGTGTTTATACAAGCATTTGTGAAAGTAAGATTGTCTGAGGATGTCTCTGAAAGAGGCGAAAAACGTGTCACAGTTTGTAGCACAATACGTGGAATAATTTAAGTTATTTTTGTATTAAAATGAACTTTCACAAAGTTACCGCCTAATCCATCGAAAGTATTAAGTATAATAACACTTGTGCAATAAAACAAATGAATAAGTACCGCAGTATGTTATGAAAATTGCTTAAAAAGTTCACAAATCAATTGAAATAATATATTTTATTATATCAAGGATCTTTCACTGATGAAATTGACCGATGATGTTGAAAATCAAAGCAGCAGGAACCGAGAAACTTCATATGCCAGTGATTGGAAGCGATTCGCCTTATTTCTCAATCGCTTATTTATTATTTTTGTTATCTTATTCTATGCGTATATTACAATAAGATATTTAGCGTAAACATAAGAATTATTCTTAACTCTTAAGTACTTATAATAACTTAAATAATAATATCAATCAACTCAATAAGAAAATGATAGCCAAATTAAATATTTATATATTATTTATTGATTTGGCATTTACTTGGTAGAACTCCATTATAATAGGGTAAAAATATCAACGTATTTTAGTTCTACAGTTTTTTATATTTTATGCGTTGATAGCTATTTCGGCTTTCGCCATCGTCAGAACTATGCTTAAACGTATATATAGCTGAGCAAAATTTACGTTTAAGCATAGTTCTGACGGTGGCGAAAGCCGAAATAGCTATCAACGCATAAAATATAAAAAACTGTAGAACTAAAATACGTTGACATTTTTACCCTAATATATATATTACTTTCAACAGTGTATCTTGGTGCATTTCATGTAACTCAGTCACTTTAAAGGTTTGTATATTAAATACACAACAAATGTAGGCCTTTTGTTTAAGATAAAACATTTGTCACATATTGGTAATTAAACAATTTTGAAAAGATATAAAACTAGTTTTAATACAATGTACGTACATCACATGATAACACATACAATTGAAGGCTTTTCAATTCTGGAAACTGTCAATATTGATACAATTCTTAGATCATTTCAAACATTTCAATTAATCGCAGAGTTTTATTAAAATATGTGATGGTTTTTTTAGATTTAAGACTCGATTCAAACTTATTTTTATTACTGAAATACCAATATTTTGATATTGAAAAAACACCATCAATACTGGGATCCTGTTATCGCTCCTGTCATCCTGGGATCGGTTAAGTAATCCCTACTCGGGACTATTTATATAATTATCATATTATGTCACATCCTACTTAAGAAGGGGGAAAAAGTGATTCGAAAATTAGTGACTATAGGGATTGCAAAATTTTTTAAGAAAAGTATAATTTAAATTTATAATGTAAGCACCTTATTAAAGCATTCAAAAGACCTACATGTTTCGTCTCTATAAAATAATAACTCAAACATTTTAGAAATTCACTATTTCACAAAATAATTAAATTGATTGTGGCTGCTATTTTTTATTTTTAGTATTTATATTTTTCGCAGTACATACAAACTAAATAAGTTTAGTGTAATTTGTTCAAGAAATTGAATATATTTTTTTAATATTTATTAGTATAGGAATCTGCTATACATAGTCATCGTTTGAAAATAAAATAATGCTTTGTTCAGAGATGACGCTATTTCGATTTGCGTTGATAATAGGAGGACCAGAAAAAAATCGCGCATTTTATGACCTGCCATTCGAGTAGTTAGTTATCTCTGATTCGAGTGCAGTTCGTGTCATAAATAATAGAGGTTAGGTTAGTCTAGTACAGGGGTCCCCAACCTTTTTGGACCCTTTAGCGCATTTTAAAATACTGGTAGGGCGGCGAGCACAACCTATTTTTTCTAAGGATATTTATAATTGTACAAGGATAATAAATACATATATATATATTTATGTTTAAGCAACCAGAAATGAAATGCAAAGAAAACATTGTATAAAAAAGTATAATATTAATTTAAAAAAAATTGTTGCGGGCCAATGCTGGCGGGCGCACAGAAATCATTCCACAGGCGCCATGGCGCCCGCATGCACAGGGTTGGGTATCTCTGGTCTAGTATGTTATCTATGGTTAGTTCGTGTCCAGCATAGTGACCAGACATGGCAAAGTAAGCGCGTTCGTGAGTTTTTTTTTGCATAGATGTATTGTTTAATATTATTTATGAGTAAAGAAATCTTTATAATTAAGGGTAAAATGTCCAAACCAGAAATTGACCAAGAACACATCAGACATTGCATGTTACTTTTTTTCGACCAGGGCTTAAATGCCAGCAAGGCAACCAACGCAATTAAAGACACTTATGGTAAAGTGCTAACAGTACGTAGATGTCAATTTTGGTTTCAAAGATTCAAATCGGGCAATAAATATCTAAAAAAATGCACCTAAATCTGGAAGACCATCAAAGTTTGAAGATGATAAGTTAAAAAAACTTTGGTTGAGTCAGATTCTCGATAAACCGTTGAGGAATTATCAGAAAAATTCAAATTTCCATTTCCATCCAGTTACACTTAAAATCCATTGGCAAACGATCTTGCAGGGCCAGCTCAAGGATGTCTGCACCTGTGTGCGAAGCCTCGAAAAACTAGGTCTAAATTTGTGGATAGTGCTCAAATATTAGCGCAGCGCCTATACCCATACGCCGCACGTGTGCCTGTGTACGCTGCACACGGTACGAGCCCGCCCTGCGTCCAAGTTTGTTTAACAGAAAGGGTGTAATTCTGCATGCCCTCATAATGCAAAAATTAACCAAGAAAAAAATCAGAGTTAATTTGGGAGATTCTGCCACTCCCTCCATATCCCCCTTCTTCTGATTATTTTTTATTCAGATCTATGGAGCACACTCTAATTGGAAAACGTTTTCGTAACGTAACAGATGTCGAAAACCACCTAAATGAGTATTTTGATCAAAACCAGTTTTCTAAAATGGAATTGAAAAATGCAGACAAGATGGAAAATAGTTGTAAATAATATTGGAGTTTGTTTTTTATAAAAATATTTAAAGTAAATAAATTTCTAGATTATTAAAAGAATGAGCGATTTCTTTCTGGTCTTACTAATAAAATGAATTATTTCAATGTATAAAAGAATATATATACATACTTATTTCATGCCATCTAGAGTTGAATAAGTAAAAAGTTTTAAATAGTACAGGTATAACATTTATTATGTTTACAAGTCATGATAGCATCACCAAGGACATTAATTCTATTCAAAGTCTCTCAATGGCAGGGTGATTTATTAAATCAAATGATTTTTAAGCTGAAAATTTTAACAGGGCTCCTTCGATAAAGTTAAGATATTTTTGTGTGATTTTAGATGTTTTCTTATTATAAAAAAATCTACTGTTTTTTCCTAAGTATGTATATGTGTGATGTCAGCTTTATACCCTCCCTTTAAGTTAATTTATGAGGTATAAAACACCCAATTAATAGGTATTTTCAAATTCTTTCAAAAATGTAACTCAGTCAGGCCTGCACCTGGTAAGCGTGCGGTGCATGCGGGTAACCAATTTTAGGAGCGGCCAAAGCTAAGGAAAAAGTTTTTTTTTAACTATGATGCAATTACTCAGTGCAAATTTTGTATGACTAACATTCCTTGCCTTATTAATTTTTACTATGAAGAGTCAAATATAAATTGAACGATGTGCAAAGTACATTGCAACGGTTTCACATAGTACTAACATTATAGACTAGGTACCGTTATTCGGAAATAGAATGATGGGTATAATTTTGATACTTATCAATGAGGGGGGGTGCCTTTTTTATGCGGGCAGCCAACCCCCAAGGCCCGGTTCTGAACTCGGCAGGTAATAGAAGATGAGTAAGCAACTGATGGTGATCACATTTTCAGGTAACTAAATAAACATCAGAATTTCTTATATGTAAATGAATGTATAATATTGTTAAGGGTGTGTAGCGGTCTACAGAGTCACCTATAATCAAGGCAAAATATTAAGTGACTCACTTAAAAACATTCATGTCATAGAAAAAACCTGGTTTAATTGGATTTTTAAAACATCTTAGTTGAGTTAAGTATTCCTTATTATTATATTACGATAACATTTTATGTGTAAAATAAAGGATAATCAATCACAATATAACAAATCCACACTATCCAAGGTCGCAATTAACGATGTTTACCTGTACACAGTTGAAAATAAAGATGAAAAAACATTGGTAAGTGAATAATAACTAACATAGGATTTTATTATATTTTATTGCATAATATTAGATACAAATGTATAAATTATATTGTTAAGAATTTTTTAAATATTATTATTTCATTGATAAAATGTATTATTACAATAAAAAAATATATTGTTGACAAAATAATAAAATGCAATTCATTTGAAATAAAAGTAATTCTAAACGATACATGTCCAATGGTTATTTAATATGCTCTAAATAATATTTTATCTGTACACCTGTCAAATTGAAACCAATTAGTATAAAGATACATCCTATTAAAACAAAATAAATAGTAAACGTACTGTTTCAAAAAAGACCTCCTAAGTCATATTGGTGTTTTATTTCAGTATATTAAAAAATGCGACGGGAAATTTTGTAACACAGCAAAGGTAATCCTTATATTAAAATTGGTATGGATGGATTTTGAAGTCGGTATAAAAATTTTAAAAACATACGTAATACGCAGAGGAAAAGCAAACACAACCAATCTACTGCATTAATAAATTCTCGACCAATCGGTTATAATATAAGATGACTAGGGTGATAGATTTTTTCTGTTCAATTTGAAAACTCATTATTAACATTCTCAAAACCAAATTAATACTACGCGTGATAATATAATATATAAAAAAAAAATGATATAGAAGAACAGTTCTATAACTTTAGCGATGTTTTATTAACACATCCCTTCAATTTTAATATTCTAACAATTCTCTACAACGCTGATATTATGAAACCATTATTTTTTAATGGAATTACAACAGGCATGTCAAACACGTGGCCCACCAACGGTTCATATTTAATTCGTTAAATACTCACCTAAAATAAAAAATATATAATACTGTATTTTGTACAGTAAAACCTCCAAACAAAGAGAACTAAAGAACTAAATTTCTGATCAAATGCGATATACTCGTTCAACTCAACAGTTTTGCACTTTTTTAATAATGTTCTGCGTTTGATGAGCATGTGATCAAACAGTTCCATCAATTTTTATGTGTACTGACAGAAGATCACAGGCATATGCTTCTACTGTTGGATTACATTAGGTACATGCAAGGCTAGCTCAAGGATTTTGGCAGCTGTTTGCAAGGCGCCTTCTGCGCCTCAAAAAACTAGATCTAAATAAGTGGATAGTGATAAAATCATAGTGCGGTGCCTGTGTATGCCTTTGCACACGCCTCGGTACATATACCTGTCAAATATATTTTCACTGAAAATACACTTTTGCTGTTGCATATAGACAACTGGAAAAAACAATTAAATACTGACATTAAATTAAATTCAAAAGTTGGAGTAGAACAGATGTTGATGAGAGTAAAAAAACAGATATCCCTCATTGATTTTAGTCCTTTAACATTACTTATGTTTTAACAGATTTTGGGGTAAACTTTGACAACAATTATGCCATGGATTCAACTCTTAGTGCCAAGAGTCATCTGAAAATAGTTTCCTTTTTTACATATTGTTATAATAGTGAATGATACAGCCCGTGGTGCAAAACAAGTTTGACATACCCAAATTACAATATAGTTAATGTATATTTACAAAATGGCAAACTACAAGTTTCTTTTGTTGTATGTTTTCAAATCAACCTTATAATGATCCTTAGCATTGATGACAGAATCATTTAAGAATATAAAGTAACTTTTTACAGCACCAAAAAACCTATTAAAAGAATTTTAAAATATTTCGAGACGGTCTTAACAATTTAAATTCGCCTAATGTCAAAAACATATATATATTGAAGTGAATTTTTAAACTATGTCATAATTGAATATTTCTTGAAAATTAAAGTAAAACTTATCATTAATCATAACAGTTGATAATATTATATAAACCATTATACAAAAGGGTTCACATGCTATGAATTATTTCCAATACAATTTCAAGTGTAAATTAAACGTTACTAATTAAAAGTTCAAAAGAAAACATTTTAAAAAGCTGGAATGCTGTTTGTTGCCACTACTGAAAATTAATTACTTAAAAAAAATAGTTAGTAAATATTGTTCAAAAACATGAATTCTTTGCTGCAAACCACAACAAATATATGAAATAGAGAAATCATCAGAGCGGAAATTGCATGGATACTTTCAAAATATATTATAACAGTCATCCACTGATATCAGTGCATACACAAACGTTTCCTGGATATGATAACATACTTTTATTTTATATTAAAAAGAATAAATTTTAGTTTTAATTTATTATAATTTATAGTACATGTGCAGAATCTGCACAGCAGATATCCATCCCTATCAGTGAGCGATGAATTTCTTTGTAGTAAATTGCCATGGAAGTAAAATTTGATTGCAGTTTAGGATGTTAATTAAAAACAATACATTAAAAATGTACATTCACTTTCGCTTTTGGGTAAGGGCAAGGTATGTTTAGAAGATTATAATCAATAAGTATTTGCACATTTATAAGAATGGGTAGAATAGGGAGAGATGAAAACATTCATGTATTTCGGACTCCTGATTAGAGAACTAAATTCGCATGGAAGCTTAAGAGACACGGCGATATCAACATTATTTAGGATGTACATAATTAAACATTTTTGATGGATACGGCGTTAACTTGACGGAAATTCATTTTTAATATATAATTTACTAGCCTACAATCTTAGTGGCCTCACAATAACATACGAGCCCCTGAGAGGTGAAGTATTTTAGGAAAAAATGAGTTAGATGCGTTATAAAATTCTACATGTCTTAAAGTATCGTAAGAGTGAAGTGAAATCAATAAATACACACTATAATAGTGTTATCTACCTAAAATAAAAATATATAATCCACCATAGCATCAAATAAAGATGTGCTTAAAAGTCCGATAGAATTTTTTTACCATTTTAATATTTTATTTCCTCAGGATCGTATATTATATAAAACCAATATAATATTTTAAATTCATAATTTAGAAATAGAGGGCCTCCCAATTGCTTAATCTGTCACTATTGAGAAGTATTTTTAAACAGTCCGAAGATGCTTTTTAAGGAGGAAAAACACTCGTCACATCTGGTAACGCCATCAGTGGAATAATAAAGTTACCAGTTATATTTTCATACATAATAAAAACTGATGAGACTAATTTTGTTTATTTTTATGTCGATTCCGGGACAAGTGGTACTTTTTCACAGCCCTTTGTATCAGTGAACCAGGTATCTTGCTAGAAACTTTCATATTTGTTTCTATAGATAAAGTTAATGAATTTTTCAATGAACTTTACAAATTCAACCAATTATAATATTAGAAAGACATTAATTCATTTTATGAGGTAATGATCAACTTGTAAACGGAAGGTGGTTCCTATGTATTCTTCAGTATTATGATAGCGGGCAAGGCTGTCTTTTAATAAGCATTTTTTTTTGTTTACCGCTACAGTATTGCGTAGATAACACTGAATGAGAAAACGTGTGATACAACTCGATGAAGATGGATTTAATTTTAGTAGATATGCTTGCACAAACTAATATGAAAAACTCAAACAGTGGCGTTAAAACAAACGTAAATAATTGAGAGTAAACTAAAATTATCTAATAAAGACCAATATTACAATGAAAGCTAGAAAAAAACACAAATCTTATGATAGAAATATGTTTATTTATAAATATATATATAGCTCAAAATGCAGTAATAACATTCACAACAAATTCTTGTATCCCTCATCTCACATAAAATCGGTAGCCACCGTTTACGGTAGCATTAAAATAAAAAGGTGCCCGGATAGATATTCTGTGGTTTATAAGTCATGAAAACTCTGTTATTTAGTATATTTGAAGTATTTAATGTAAAAATATACTGGTGTTTGGATTGAAAATATAAAATGAATAATATGTAAGACTGTTTTAGTATTTAGGGGTGATCAATGGTAAGAAATATGATTCATAAAAAATCAGAGGTGCAACACTATAACAAAAAAGAAAAACTCATGTGTTTATGGCTATATAATAAATACAAGAAAGAAGCTTATTACAGTAGCAAGAATTCTGTTGGAGATTCAAGACACGTTTCCCAGACCTAAATATTCAAACTTACATTTGTCCACTGCAACTCGTTACGAAATAATATTATTTATGTTTCATTAATTATATTGTATGAAATTTTCACTCGATATATATTAAAATTTTGACATTATAAAGCTAGAATTGCAGGATTAACATTTGAAAACTGTGACGTTTCAAAGCTATGTCGCACAATTACACGATAATAATAATAATCGTAATACAATAAATAACCCCTGAAGGCAGTGGCACTGTTAAGATTTTGTTTAACCTAATTACAAAGATGTTATATATACTTGCAATACGCAGATCAATCATTCCCTAAAACTTTCACGACATATCAACGGTAAACACCTAAATATAACACTCAACGTGTGTTTTATGCATTTGCGTGTTAGCCCGAGTGTTTTATTCAGAGAACAAAGAAAGACCTGAATTATTTTTTATGACAATGTCACAGAAACTGAAAATAAAACACGTGAAATAAAATTGTCAAATTATGCCGGAAAGAGTAGTGATTCATTTGAAATATACTGCCAATAATTAATGAATTACGACACAAGATTAATTAGGAAAGCAAATATGCTACTGTCATTTATGTCTGGTCATCAAAAGCAGTGCTAAAGTATTTTGAACTACACCAACTATTTTTTGACAGCAAAGTAATTTCCCGTCATAAAATCTGCTTTCAAATAAAAAGTATTGGAGAAATGCGCCATGTCATTTCAGCAAATCAAAGCTCTGCTAGTATTCGCATTACAAATGATTTTATTATTTAGCTTTACAGCTGACTACCATTTGAGAGGTTATCAGTACGAAGGTATTGAAGTCAACAACAGTGATCAGTGTTTTACTGATATTTCATCATTAGTTGATAGGGTAGAATAAATATATACTTGATATTTGAGATATCTATGAAGTCACCTAAAAAATACAATTAAAAGATAGTTATAGAAAATTATAAAGTCTTTAGAAGTTCTGTGCTTTTTGCAAATCTGAAACTTACAATTTATTGTAATATGTTATCTATGTATATAAATTTGATTGATTCACCAACTATTTCAACGCATAGTTATAAAAAATTATAAACAGTCTTTCCTTGTTCTGTGCACTTTGCATATCTGAATCTTACAATATTTATTGTAATATGTTATCTATGGATAGCAATTTGATAGATTCATCAACCATTTCAACGCTAATTGCACTCTTTAGTGTATGTTGCGATATGAAGTAGCTTTGAAACGGTTGTTTCAATTATTTAATTATTGTATTCGTAATTAAACAAAGGTACTTACATCAGGATCGTTTCTAATACGCAAATTCTTTCAGTGCTGTTCTGTTATACAACTGCCACTCAGGGTGTCAGCTTGTGTATTGAAAATATCATTCATCTCCCTAGAGCCAAAGGCTATTGAAGACTCTTACGAGTAAAGTCTTAGGTTTCATTGTTATACTTTCAAAATTAGTTAAAATATTCAATGAAAAGAGTTTAACACAACTACAACGTCTACATTGCCCAAAAAAGGTTTGATATATGACGCTCTCATTGTTGTCCAGTGAGTAAAAAGTTCTTTATATATTGTTATTCTTCAAACCAATCAGAGTTTTGACTAGCAGAAAACTACTAACTATGATCAAATGATTTAGGGCAATGCATATTTTTACAATATGCGATATGTATCGTTCAGAAAAATGTTTGAGAATAGAGAGCAGGTAAAATTATTTAATAGACACATTTTTTGTGTTATCTTGTTTGGAAGATAAGAATTCTATCATTGGTGTGAAATTCTTACAATTATATATATATCAACAAACACTATTGATTAGATTTGGAATATACACTTATAATCTTGTCTATTACAAATTACAAACCATATATATAATTGGTCTGAATTTTATGGAGTTGTGGCTTTCATGACTAATTTTGTTATGCTTCCAGCGAAGAACATCAACAGTGTAAATATCGCTTCAACAGAGACATCGTCAACTGTATAATTGTTCTATGGCAGAAGCGTTTAATTGTCATATTAGTTAAGAATTGTTTAGAGAGGATGAGCTCCATGTTGTGAGTAATGTAAAAATGACAGAATACAGTTGTAAAAGATTTTATTATTAAGTTATTAACACTTAATTGATATGTTGGTGCCCTGAGCGGTAGTCGTATAACAGAACAAGCATTTCGACCGACTTCCTTGATTATTCTCTCTTACAATTGTGAAACTTTTGTACCTTTCGCGATACAATTTCAAGTTATTTAATAGTTAATTAATTTGTAACAAGAAATTAGTAAAAAAAATAATATGCAAGAACTGCATAGATAGACAATGTATTGCAATTCACATATTTGTGGTAAGTAGCACTTCAATTTATAGAATTGTTGCAGGAAGAAATGCATCATATTGACGTTATCCACTGTCATCTACAGCAAAACACATTTCCTGCGCTTAACAGGCTCCGGTGGTTCCAGAGCGGCTAAGATGGCTTCGTCGAAAACATTCTTGAGTCCTTTTTGAGTTAGTGCTGAGCATTCTACGTATTTGACAGCTTTCAATTCCTTCGCCAGTTTCTCGCCTTGTTCGAGTGATACCGGTTTTTGCTTGTTTTTTGCGAGTTTTTCCATGGTCGCTGCGTCATCTCGCAAGTCTATCTGTGTGCCGACGAGAAGGAATGGTGTTTTTTGACAGTGATGTGTGATTTCGGGCACCCATTTTTCTTTTACGTTCTCAAAGGAGCTCGGATGAACTACGGAGAAACAAACTAGAAAGACGTCCGTCTGGGGATAGCTGAGCGGCCTTAATCTGTCGTAATCTTCTTGGCCGGCGGTATCGAAAAGACCTAAGGTGTACGGCTCGCCACCGATCATCACGGTGACGGCGTAATTATCAAATACTGTTGGCACATATTCCGATGGAAACTTATTCGTTGTATAACTGATTAATAAGCAGGTTTTACCTACGGCACCATCCCCGACCACCACACATTTGATTGTTTGCATTTTGCACTTTAATAATGTTCAGTCTCGTTCGGAAACCGAAATTCTTCGAAATTAGACTCTTTGTATGGAAGATAATTATTTGGCCACAACCTAATGACACAACGTAAAAAATGCCCGATAAGGAAACATAAGAAACTTCCTTCCGACGAAATCACTTTTGTATTATTGGTTTCCTACGGTGCCGCAAGAAGTATTGAAATGATATTCTTGTGTGACATCGATACTTTTGATGATAGTAGTAATAATTTTATACTTTTTACATGCACTTCCTTGAAGGATACGTTTGTTTGCAAAGTATGGTACTGCAGGAATACCAACTGCTACCAACCCAATTTATGATTTCACCTAAAAAGATTTTTGAAAAATGGCATTTCTGCGAGAGTATTCCATTGGAAATTTAAAAAATAACAATAGTCTTTCAACGGGTGAAATTGGTTTAAGCCCTTAAATAAAGATTTGAGTTTTCTGTGATTTTATAGAATAAGGGCGTTGTTCTAATCACTCAGTTATAAAATGGCAATACTTTGGTAATGTTTTGAGATGCAATCTTGGTTATTTCGATGAGTAACTTTTCATGATTCCGCAAATATATATCATGTGTTAATATACCAACTTGATATGTTTAAATAAGCTTTTGCTGACAAAAAAACAATTTTGATGACTTTTTCATACACTTGTATGAATCCGTATTATAATAAAACTTTTGTATAACATTATATGTTTATTGACTGTAATTAAATTTATATTATGTAATTAAATATTCCACTGACTAGCTATTGCTATTTAAATTGAGTATATAACCAAAAAGAGTTACTAATTTCTTTTAAATCTAAAAATAAAAGACCTCATAAAAGAAACAGCTGGAGGCTTCGGAGTAATACAAATTTATTATTTAGTGAGAGCAATATTAACAATGATACCAATGTAACACCGCTAAATTTTTAGTTTATTGAAAATTATCGTCGGCAATGGAGTCAAATTTTCTGTCAACGATTTTCGGGAAATATGTCGTTGGAATCTTGCCAATAAGATGTTGCACTATTGAATCGGTTTCGAATTATTTTAGACATTGCAGTATAAACTCAATCGTTTGACATTATTGTGAGGACTATTTCACCTGAAATCAATATACTCGGGAGACCTCTTGCGATATTTTTTTCGTATTGGTGGGGCTAGATTCGACTAGTTCTGAATAAATTCGTAATCGTCGAAGTTCACGTGAACCCATAGTGGTGTGTGGCAGTACAAAAATCCAATATGGGTGATGAATGGGGTGAGTACGATGGAACCATATGGACTCGCACGTGCTTTTTAATGAATCACATCTAAAGTCTATTGTCCTTCGCAGATGCAGAGGACTTCGTCCCAGAAGTGGTGCCGTCCACATTGACCTCAAGCAATAGGTGGGAGGGTGAGGACCAGGATGACGACGTCAAGGTGGGCATGTCTAAATATACGTTTAAACCTAGACTCGACTGCAGTTTTCTTTAAATACCGACATACATATGAAACATAGCGTGCTAATCTTTGACGTGTCAAGTAGAAATCTTTAAAATTTGTAGGTTAAATTTCATACGACAATTCAACTTTTCCTTATTGTGCGAACGCGCAACTAATGAAGAAAAATATTTAAAGCACGATAATACGATTTTTAATTATATTTATTGTAATATTTATGAAACAAAACAATAAATGATCATGATTCAGTAATAAATTAACCAAGAAAAAAAAACAATCTTTTAAAAAAAATAACTCCAGCTGTAAGGTACAATTATGTTTTTATCCACATTTGTCTACATCCATTGTTGATTTACTTCCATAGGTTTAAATACTAATGCCAAAAAAAAAAAACCATGCCATACTGTGAAAAGCCAATTTTATATTTAATTCATCCATATAAACGTTTGCACTACATTTCTTTGGCAAAACTTCAAAATTCACTAATGAATAAATACCCTTTACAAATGACACATCATCACTGTTATATAAATAACCTTGATAAATATAGCAATAATATAATAATTTTAACTTTATTATACTTAGTTATGTTTAGTACGTTTAAGCTTATTTATTATCTATGCCCTTCATTTTTAGTTTTTTGTAGTTTTTTTTTTGTCACAGCATGATAATATTATATCTTTTGGCCATATCTCGCAATATGAAGATGATATTATTCTTTCTATTGAATGATTAGTAAAATGTTTTTTTAGTTGCATAGATTAGGTGCAAAATTTATATCTTAGTTATGATTTAAATTTGATTAGATAATTTAACATTTATTGTAGATTTTTCATTTTTATATTCCATATTACAACTTTTATTATTTGCTAGTGCCGAGATTGAGGTCTTTTTTTGGGTATTATCACAATAAAATATTTCAACAGTATACTGACAGAAGGTGATAAGTCGAAAAACCTTGTATTGAGATAATCATGAAATCTTACATTTCTATTTATGCACTTTATCATACTTTATCGATTTAAAAATATGAAATTCGATAATGATTAACGAATTCAATTTATATGCGAAAGATATCTAATGCGGTTGTTAATCTTATAAAACCACAATAAAGATATTTTCATCACATACATTGATATTATATTTAATTGGTATATCCATGGAAACTAAAATAACAATCAAATGTAATTTCGGTTGCCAAAGCAACACCCCAATAAGGAAGGCTTATTATATTGAAAGGGATGTAAATGCGGATCCAGTGTTTTGCATAATTAGTATGTTTTCAGACTAACATGCTTAAACAATCTTTTTACAATAAGATAAACTCAATGAGAGTTCATATAATTTTTCCCAGATCAACTCGGGGAGACCAGACATAAAAAACCATGTCTTAGATATCAAATTTAAATTGAAAAAATATATATTTGCCATTGTCATTACAGGGAATTGAACTCCTAGGGCAAAACTAGACAACAGAGGATAACAATTTAATTTTTGCGATGTAAACATATCTCTTACCCTTTTAGATGCTACATCTATTTGTATTCATAATTTGACAGTTATTCTTATGAGATAAAAGATTATTTTTTAGGTTCAAGTAGTTTTTCAGTATCTTAGTTTTTTTTAAGCATTCTTACGCACCAGACTCCTGATAGGACCAGATTGGATAGAGAATACCTGAAAAATCCGCAAAATAAGCAAAAACTCGGAATTATGAACTAGTTAACACTAAGCAGTATCATAATTTATTAAATATAATGGATTTATTATTTGGATTGCTGCTTTTATTAGCTGATATGAGAAAAAACACAGATTTTATATTGCAAGTGTTTTACGCCTGTTGAAATAACGAAATTCTAAAAATTTGCAATACACTATGAATCTGTTAATTTGTTATTATCAAACATTCAAGCAATTGAAAACTACCGTAATTGTCTATTTTTGGCTATTTTGCAGGATTCTTGGGAAGATGAAGAGGAAGAGAAGAAAGATGAGGAGAAAAAAGAGGGTAGCGCGCTAGCTGCATCCAAACCGAAAGCAAAAAAAACACTAGCTGAAAAAATAGCTGAGCGAGAGGTATGACAGAAAGCAACTGAGCCTGCTTATATTTTATTTAATATTTAGTTTAAACTGATTGAAACAATGTTATACTGTGGAATATGTGTGATCTTCGGGCCCTGACCAGATACTATGTCATTTCATACATTGGAATAGTCTAATATCTTACCATAAACACTAAAATAGAACTACTGCTAGTTGCACAATACCTTCAGTAGGCATTTTTTTTAGTTGGTTACTTTTAGAGTTTTTTTTTAATATTGTTTGTTATCTTATTATAATTATTGAAAATGGCTTATCCCTAATGTAAAATGTTAAGTAACTTATATAAATTATTTTAACTTGAATAAGCGTTTTTTAGCATGAATTTTTTTTATCCACATAATTTTTGTGTTATTATTAAAAAAAGCAATTCTGTGCCAATTGCATGCAATAAATAATATTACAATTTTGGTGATGCAAAACTTGTCTAGTCACATTGGCTGGCCTTTTTCAAAATATTTTTCAAATTTTTCAGAGACTTCAACAGGAGGAACTAGAAAGAAAGCTCGCTGAGGAAGAGGCGGCCATGACACCTGAAGAAAGAGTTGCGGAGAAACTTAGACGACAGAAAATGCAGGAGGAGTCAGACCTTAAAGTGGCCATGGAAACGTTCGGTAATTTTACATAATTCTTGTTGTTTTATTAACCTTTGATGAGTATCGCCGTACCTGTATGTCGAAGCATCTTGTTATCTATTATCTATGTTATTTCTTCAGATATGGATACTAGACACATCCATCCTTGATTTTTGGCCGCCACTTTATTTTTATTTTGTGTTTCAAATGAATAAATGATTTTTTAAAAAAGGTTAACATTTGTAAGCAAATCGGTAGACATATAATATTAAGCATAAAATTTCATTTCGGGACGATTCCCTTTCTGGAATCGACGTCTGTAGAGCGTCACATGTACACAGATGAGAGCAAAAAAAGATCTAGACGCACAATAGAAGTAATAGCTTTTAGATTTTTTTGTTTAAAAGTAATAAAGAATTAGTTTACTTTACATTTTTAACTCAAAATATTTACTTCTTGAAATAATAATTAATATTCTTGATATGTTTTTATAATAATGTGAAGTATTCTGCGTATGGATTGTGTAGCAAGGCATCGATATGGAGAAGCGTCTTAGTAATTCGCTAATCCTCTTCAGATTGGGCGGTCGGCAAAGACCAGAACCATCACTGATGTCCATTCCTCTAAATATAATTCTGTAGATTGAATAATAAAATGGTCACATAGAATAGGATGAATTTATGAACACATTTCAATTTAAGCAAATCGAGATTAATATTTTTATCAGTTTGTAAATATCACATTTATATTAGTCATATCACGTTGTGGACTTTCATTCATGAAATATTTTGCTTGGATAAATATTATATCTACATAGAATGAATTTTTAGAGACGTGATTCATAATTTCCTAAATATACATTTTGTTACATATCTTCATCACGAGACTTTTCTTAATCTATTTAAATAATAGTCTACTGTCTAAATGAACTTTGATTACATAATATTCATCTCATGTCAATAATTTGCTAGATTACGATACAATATCCTTTTTATTGAAACATGTGAAAGTTCTTCACCTAATCTTCAAGCAAAATACACTGCGTGAATTACAAAAAATATATATTAATCAGGAGACGAACAAGGCTGTATTTAAAACGTTATAAGATAGAATTATCATTTAAAAACCTTAACATAAATTTTGACGCATCTAAATTGAGTTGTAAAAAAGTAATAATTATTATTTGTCTTATCTTTTCAGTCAATCATTCAGTCATTTATCTCAATTCAATTCATATCAATTGCAATGTTGACAGAACCATAGAATGATATTCTTCGAGATGTATTTATATATAACTGAGAGATTGTTTATATATTTCTTTATTTCCATTATGCAAACATCTGCTTATCGAGAGAAAACTAGTAACTTTTCTAGTTGTACTTTAGTGGAGTTATGGAGATGTAGTCGAATATAATAAGTAATATTACTCAATTTTGCCATCAATATAGCCTTAATAAAATCACATTGGATGTGAAATATGGAAACTGTCATTAAAAATCATTTCTTTAGTTTATGAAGAGTACAAAGAAATAATAAAAAAATCTTAAAAGACATTGGTTTTTAATATTTAAAGTATTGTTAGCAGTTCTGTGGATTCACAGTGCTTTAGCCAAAGTCAGAGTTGTGAAAACGAGCGACTCCCTTTTAAAAAATATATATTTAACTTTTCCGGTTCTAAGCTCAAGAAATGCGACCTAATACCCACATTTTCTTAAATATCTATTTTAATATGGGTGATACAATGTTGATAATTAAGGTTTTCTTATATCATAGTTTTTTGGACCTTTTGTAGTTTATATAAATACGCGATAACACGATAAGCGCTCGTGATGAGCAATCGCTCGTAAGATAGCTGGGCTAAACTCGTCGGTTGCAATTTCATATGTGTGCTGGGATGACGTCTTTTCTACGCGCAACTTAAAATATGATTATTTATTACATAACCACGGATTTTTATAAAAAAATGTATGAGGAATGATGCAGAAAGATATTTTAAAGCCCTTGGACTATTTTTTTTTTGAAATTCATAAGAATAAGGCCAATAATGAGGAAACCACTGGGGGTCCCTAAACGACCCCCATCGGATGAGATGTATTTTTTTAGTCTCCGAGCCGCGAGAGTTAATGATTTGTATTTAAACCACAATTGTCCACAGTGTTGACATTGCGTTCTTGGCTGACTAAAGATGATCTGATGGAATACAAATAATTGAAAAATTCCTTCAGTCGTTTTTTATTTCAAAACTGGGCTCGTATTTTTTTTACATGACTCCACAGCCCTGATTGTTAGCATGTGAAATAATCCAAATTCAATTGAGTGCTTGTGAGTAATAAAAAAACCGTATATTGATGTATTTTCTTTTTTATTTGCAGGTATTACCGAAGGCAACGGAAGCTTAGATTCGTTCAACCCTCAGACCAAGGAAGAATTCGATGAATTTTGCACGGCGTTAACGGACAAAATATCTAGCTACAAACTCACAGAGGAGTACCCTGTCTTTGTTTCCGATCTAGTCAGAAATATTTGCTTGCACAGTGAGTTAATAATTAATCCTCTGTAGTACATAGTTTTCCGTGTCAGATAGTGAAAGAATTATCGTTTATCTTGTCAGGGCACATAACATCACTGTTAGTGTTAAGTTAACACAGCATAAATGAACATTTTTTTCCATTAAATGATTATACTTATTCAATTGTGGCGGTCCAATTCCAACACTCTTGAGCATTCAGCTTATTCGGTTGCTTAAATTCCCTTTTTATTTTTTACCTGTTATGTTTTCATTTCCTTGCACCTATCTATTTATATCGACTGTGGAAAGGAAAAAAGATGTAACCCACAGTTTTTTCAAAACATGTTTTTTTCGATAATCACAATGTATCGAACTTGATACACGTTCTATCAAAAGGATGCAAGCTGCAAATGCCAAATTAGTATCTAAATTTAGCTTTTAAGTTTGAAAAAGATGACCTTGTAAAAAATTAAAACCAATAAAAAAGACTGAAATAAAGGTTTTTCCTAGAATATTTCTTTAATTGATATTAGATTATGTCAATTTAACATCAGTTGAGAAGTCTCTGTGCACTTCAAGATTGTATATAATTCAAAATTTGCATATGGCCCAAAATCATCAAAACATGTTTTTTATGCCTCCTGTAAAATTTGATATGTGTGGGTTACGTCCTTTTTCCTTTCCACTGTCGATATGCTTAAGTCTCAGTTTGTTAGTGTGGCATAAACTGACTTGCAGGGCTTAGATAGAAGACCACTGGTCTGTTCATATAAACCAGAATACTGTTTAAATAAATTAGTTTTAAATTCCATATGTTAAGCTACTTTAAACTCTTCGGGGAGTACAGGCACACATGTATGCTGCAAGTGTAAAGTTGTCTTTCATTATGTTATACCATTTTTGTATTATTCATAAAATTTTCATCACTTAAAATAATATGAATACAGTGATCTATGGTAGTACATTTTTTTTTGCTTCTTTCACATGAAGAAAATAAATTATTTTCGAAAAGTCAGTATTCATATAATATTAAAAATCTATTTGATTCCATTATCGGATAGCGCTGCAAACTCACAGATGAGTTCAATAAAGATATCAAATAAAAAAAAAAATAATAATGTAAATGAAAACATAATTGAATTGAGAATTTTTACTGATTAGTTTTAAATTCCAATAGTTTACACGCTATAATGGGTATTTTGCTTCTCCGTTTGACTTGATTGATAGCAGGAATAGAAATAATCAATGTATTTAATAAATTTTATTTTATAAATAACTGTCCTAAAGGTTCAGTATTTAGGCTAAGTGTATGTATGCTGAGATGCACAGAATCGGCAGGTGCAGGCAGGCGATGTGGAAATGTGCGATCAGCGTATGCTTGTGATAGCTGCGTCACGCAAGTGTAATGAATGACACATAATGGCATTATTTGAAAATGTATATTTCTTTCAAAATGGCATTTATGGTTAATTTTTTAACGTGTAATTCAAATAGAAAAATTCTACAATTCAAAACCTACCACTGCACAAAGAACACTGTTTGAACTCGGTAAATCACTGGTCAAGCAAATGACATGAATAACACATTGATCCAAAATATTTTTTTTAATGTCCTTTAAGAGAAGTCTACTCGAGAAGTATTGTAAAAACAAAATTCAGTTCACACCAATTCAATTAGTTTCTCTGTCAGTTTCACAGTGTAATTTAAAATAACACGTCCGAACCTGTAGACATTTACTACTATACCGTAGGTGTCAAGCAGGAATCTGTGTAAGCTACATTACAGAGCACAGCACAAGGCAGAGGCATGTATGCGTTGCATGCGCCTGCTTATTAGCGGACACTGGTCTACGATTTTTCATGTAATACAAAATCTGTGGTGCTTTGAGTTTCACTGCGCCTCGTCCCAGCATACATACGCTTGGTTTTATTTGTGTTCTAGGTGCAATATTTTCAAATTATTTGTCAATCTCCATTGACTGAATTTTCAATGAGTAATTTTTCAGTTCATAACAAATGAAAGCGATTTTACAATAGTTGAGTTGATATTTCTTATATGTATAATGTATTTCTTTTGTTTCAGTGAGCTCCTTTGATCTGAAAAATTTAAAAAGCACACTAGAAAATCTTTGCCTTGAAAAACAAAAAATAGAAAAAGGCGACAAATCAAAAAAAGCCAACAAAGGAAAAGGAAAAGCTAAATTGAACGTTGAATCAGATTCTGTAAGTATCTTTCACATGATTTATTTATTAAAAAGTAAAGGAAACATTTAGGTTTCATGGAGAGCGACATCAATATTGGTAAATTAGTATCATAAGCGATAGTGTAGTGGTAACTAAAAACAGTTTGGTAGTATCGATTAATAAAATTATAATATTTTAACACCCCCTGACTTCTGTGATCCAATTTCTGCGCCAACAAGTTTTCAAACAAATGTTCCTCCAAAAAATCGTTACAAAAATCATTTTTTATGTTTATGTAAAAATAAACGTCTAGAAAAGAATGTGGGAGTGCTGACCCCACTCGCCCCCGCCCCACTACACCACCGATCATATGGTTATCACTTACATCAACTGAGACGTTTTGAAAATTCTAGCTAAATTATATTTTCCCTGCTTCATGAATGTTTATAAAAATAAAACTAATTTTATGACTCAATCAAACGATCGGTGTTGTCCCAGAAACTTCAGTTTTCCTTTGCCTTATGTTGATAAATGAAAATAACGTTCTTGGCGGTCTATTGGTAAAATCTTTATCATTGCGTTCGGACAGGTTTGGGTTCAAGCCCTGACATTTTCAAAATCATAATTGGGAGGTTTTGGGCGTATTGATGTTTTTCACTTGAAATTTAAAAATTTCAAAACATCAACTGCATTGACAATCATACTGTGATCATTTAAAAATAGTAATGATATAAAACTGAAACTACGCTCAATTTAATTGGAAGAACAACTCGATCAAAACAGTTTTTACAATTAATTTTTATCACAAGTAAAATTATGTTTTATAATGACAAAATGCTTCAAACTTGTGCCAATATTTTTCCAGATGTTAGTTCATTTGTTATTCACAGTTAATGTTTTGTCTTCTTCAGTCATAGCAGACTAATACATTTCGGAGAGATAGCTGTTGACTTGTAGAATGATTGATTTTTAATAATATATTAATTCAAGTTTTCTTTTTTACAGTCCCGAATGAATCAATACTCAGCGTACGGTGATTATGAATACGACGACTTCATGTAAAACATAGCTTTCATCTTTCCATATTATTAAAAAAAAATGTATGTATATAATATTATATTGAATCATTGATTTCTCAACAATACAATAACTGACTGACTTGTCCACTTAGTGATTCGGTTTTGATTCTTGATTGTAACTAGTTAAACTTAATTTTTACCTAGCATTAGATTTGACTTTTTTTTTGGTCCCCATTATATCTTCCAAATATTGGAAAGAAAAGCCATGACGAAAGAAAAATATGATTTATCGATAATAAAAATATTCCTCTGATGCTCACATATCTAGAAACGTGGTGTTTTATATTTCTGTTTTACTTTTGTTCCAATACAGTTTTGAAAACTTTTTAATGGTCACTATGTATTATATTATAATATTGTTTTTATGTTATCAAATTGAGGGTTTTTCAGTTAAATACTGTGTAAAGATAAAATATTAATAAATAATACGCCTACGATATGAGATAAAGAATTTGTCCGTAATAGATTTTTCTGTGGTGCATCTACATATAAATGTTGTGTTTGGTTAGTTCTAAGAAATATTGCTGGAAAATATTCCACTGAACATGGTACATGATCAACGTCACTTGTTTTTTTTTTTTATCATTCTATTACACTGACATCCGTTGTGCTTTATTATTACCTTACATCTGATTCATCGGCAACTAATAATAGAGTCTTATCGAGAAGGATCTCCGAATTAAATTGTTATCTCGTAAATATATAAAATATTTCAAATTTACTATTCTTGTTTATCACTGTTGACACATGGCTTGACTCTGGTATTTCACTTATTGGGTCATGTTACTAATACAATGAGTAATATTTTGTTATCGACGATATGCAATGATGAAAAAATAGATTGTGTTGTTTCTAAATTTGGTGCTGGTACACGAAACAGATTTTCTCAGTAAAACCGTGAGTTAGATTTCTTCTGGGATTTGCTTTCATCTTATTGAAGAAATTCGATTGGAAGACTTATATATAGATCATTAAAATATAAAAGGTTTCACTTGTTTCAACTCTGAGCATTTTATAAAACCTCTTCTAACTGAAAACGAATTAGTTTAAATATTTACTCCCGTGTTTTCTTGAAATTCCACAATGGAATTATTGATTACATTATCGTTGGATGCCTGTGAAGATGTATCTTTACATTTGTAGAAATGGACATCAAAACAGAGCATTTGTTTGGTGTGCGCATTATACGGGCTTGAAGGATTATAAATTCATTTATTTTTTAGTATGTCACTTGATCCATCGATGAATGTGTTCCAATTGATTCCTCGATAATCATAGCTTACTACTTTGACTATGTCTGAAAATACATTATCTCGCAATAGATAAAGACTGGAGAGAGATATACATAAAGTTTTTCATTAATTACTGTTAGGTGATATAATAATAATATGGTTTGGTGAAATTTTTGTTATCCTGATTTTGCCCCTTTTTCTTTCGTTATATTTTTAAGGGGTCAGAATAATGAGTGTTGAGGATATTTATTGTAAGATTATAATATTTGTGTACATTATAATCATTATGTATGTTTACTATGCACAATAAAATTGTTTAAACAGCTATTATGGTTTTAATTGATAATTATTATGTACCCACGTTATGAAGTCACCATATTGACAGAAATTGGTAGATAACAAATTGATAGTTCGGTGTAAACGGTAAATGAACATTTTAGCTTTGAGAGTAAAGCCTTGAAACTTGATATTTGAACCCTCGAGATGTGAAGTGAGCCTCGTAGTTAAATAGTATTTTTTTTTCTACTGGAACTTAAAGCACAATCTTTATTTGGTGTTTTGGTGGATTGCATATTTTTATTTTAGAGAGATAACACTATTGCAGTGAGTATTTACTGAGGTCAATTAATTTTTACATAACCTTAATCTCATTTTTTCCTAAAATACCACTTTGTCTCTCAGGGGAACATTTCATGTTACGTAGATAAAATTATAGTATCTAAATGTAGATGTATTTATACTTATTTTATCGAAATAAAATATGTAATTAAAAATGATTGCCTGGATATAAATCTGCTTAATAATGAATTGCTGGTTTTGTCGAACCGGCATAAATGCACCTTAGTTATACCAAACAATAATAAACAATTGATATCTAATTCCTCATTTAGATCAACTGAGAGAGTAAACTCAACTAAATACAAAACGATCTGCATGCGACGCACAGTGAATCGACGTGTGAATAGAAACTTTTTCTATTTTCTCGGCCGAGAAGATGGTCCCACCACTTGTAGCACATCCTTGTTCCGTTATTCAGCGTGACTACAGTTGTTTGACAAGTGTTGATTGGAGAGTTCAATGATAACACTGATTATTCAAAATTATTTTTTATAGAAGGAAGGGTCCCTTTTTTAATATCCAGATCTGCTTCTTTCAAGTTTTCTATTTATCTTGCAGTAGTTCAATGATCGTAAGCGTAATTTGATTTATATATTCAGTGCTTTTTTTTCATATAACACATCTGGCACCTTGTTTCTTGGTATTTTTAACCCTTTGAGGGTGAATTAATTTTTACTAAATTAGGTTTTTTCTTATATTTTGATTATTTGTAAAAAGGTTTATTTTATTTTGATGTTTATATTCTTTCGTTGTAATTATGTATCCTATTCTATAATATATAATTCGAAAAAGAGAGGTTGACCGACTTAGTAACAAACAGTTTACGTAGTAAAACTTGTGATGATATACCTCCATTAAAAGACCATATGATTTAAATTGGGAGCGGACATGGATATATTATATATAAAAATATTTCTATGATCCCTACTTATTTTTTTTACTATTTCGAATAAAATGGATGATTTGTTAAAAAGGGAGCGCGCCAATAATCATTGCCTAGGGCGCCAAATAACCTCGCGCCGGCACTGTTTGTAGTATTGCCGCACACAAAAATATGAAAACTTTTTTTTTGGATACGGACCAATCTGGGGAGAATATTAGTTATTACTTCAAGAAGTAAATATTTTTTTTAAGTCATAAAACTCATAGTTAAAAATGTAAAGTATACTAGTTCTTTATTACTTTTGAATATTTTTCTAGAAGCTATTACTTCGCTTTTGCGTCAAGATCTTTTTTGCTCTCATCTGTCTACATGTGCCGCTCTACAGACGTCGATTCCAGAAAGGAATCGATCCCAAATAGAATTTTACGCTCAATATTATATGGCTACCGATTTTTTTACAAATGTTACCCTTTTTCAAAAAACATTTTCATTTGCTATACAAAATAAAAATAATGTGGTGGCCAAAAGTCACTGGTGGATGTGTCTAGTATCCATATCTGAAGAAATAACAAAAATTCAAAAAAAAATATGAGAATGGCAATAGATAATAGATGACAAGCTACTCCAACGTACAGGTACGTTGATACTCATCAAAGAGTTAATGATTCAAATCAATATTTGATATAAAAAAATGGTTGTCCCTATCTCACATACATTTTGAATGTAATATATACCTGGTATGGTAACAATCATAAATTAATGTCATAATACAAAACAATAATGGGTCCATAGACTGACCAGAACCTATAATGCTTGATTTAGTGCGCATTTTATATCACGTGGATTCCATCTTCAATAGATTTGTCACTTTTGTTCATCAAACATGTCGGTGCATCTTTGACATTTTTCTATCCTTCAAAATACATTGATACGTAGTCGCTCAGACGACACGGCTTCCGTGATGGATCTAAAAGATTGGAGTCCTAACATGAACAGCATTTTCTTCAATCGACGGCTGTAGAGTCGCGATGTTTTGGCCGGAGTTGGAGTAAACATCGTATAAACCACAATAATCGATAATGATCGGATAATCGTTGTGAGGTGGTTTGATTTAGTGAGGAATTCGGAGATAAGCAAACGTAGAAGATAGCGCTTCGTCACGTCAGTGGTTAGCCACTTGGTAGCAGTCATGCAATGCATGTAGGCCGGTGAAAAGGGGGGTCAGAATATCTACATACTGAATATAAATTGCAGAGGGGGAGCCTTGTGTGAGGTCTGCACGAGGGCCCCAAATTTATTGCTACGCCATTGACTGCAATCTGTGACCACTTGACTATGGACCTCGACTAAAGGTATTCGCACTTGTTTAATTATAACATTTTAATTAAATCCGTATTTGTTGATTCGTGTTTGAAACAAGTTGATGTATGCTTGCTCGAATAGCATTTACTGTGATAACTTTGCAGGCCAAAATTTTCTCATTTACCTATTTTGGCCATAATATGGAGTTAGATGATAGCATGATGCTGACATAGCCATTCACTATATTACATTGTTAAAACTGACACTGAAATTGAAAGCTTAACCGACAAATTACTGATAAAATGTTTCCTGTTAATGGTAATCCTTTGTTTGCCGAAATCCAATATATCAACGTTTGCTACACTAGTGAGAATTACTGAATCTGTCATTATCGAAAAAGTGGTGCATTGTTTCAGAGGTTTATAACATTTTTTTTTTTTTTCAATTGTCTAGTATCAAAATTAGTCAATTCCAAATTTATAGTATGCCGTCTGAATCTTTGGTTTGGCATCTATAAAAATAGTTTATTAACGCAGGAGGAAACCAATGATAATATTCCATAAAAAAGCCAGCATTTTTTCTTACTTTTAAATAATTGTTGAAGCAATTTAACTTACTATACTTATGCAGTGGCGGATTAGGCACATGGGTAGCGCGAGGCGCAATAAAATTTGGAGGCCCTGTTTTTCGGATAACATTAAAATGTTAGAAAATTTCACGTAAAATAATAAATATATATTAAAATCTGAACAAAAAGTATACGGGCCGTATACTTTAAGCTATTTTTGAGGCCCCTAAGATTCAGAGCCCCCATGCGCGCGCCTCATACGCTTATAGGTTAATCCGCCACTCATATTATGTATTATGTTATACTTGTATTAAATAAACGACTAAGTTTGTTTTAAATATGCAACCGAAATAAAATTATTTTACGAGAAATTTCAAAAGCAAAATGTCTTATGTTCAATATAATAAATTTAAATTGTCAATTTAAATTGCAATTAGATTATAATTTGATCTGAGAATATTGTTTTTTTCTGAATTTAATAAATGCATGAGCTAGTCAGCCAATCCTAATAATGCATTGATTTTGGTAATTTGTAAAAAAAATACGACCATTAAAATCATACCAGACAACACAATTTTCATTATGATGCAGGGTGTACGTAAATGCGTTGAGAAATCAAAATATCAGTCACGTCAAAATGATGACTCGAACAACCAATATTTCAGCAACGACTAGTAAAGGTATTGAATGACATCTTAATAATCTTGTTAACTTTCACTGGTGCAGTTTGTAGACCCAAAGTCCTTGCTGCTTGTTCGTTGAGAAATAATTCACAGACGTAATTGTGTCACGTAACACTGAGGTTGCATGCTTTCCACTAAATTTAGTTACTCATAATATGCCTATCTTTAATATGATTTGGTACATAATAACAAAAAACAAAAGTGATTCTCATGAAGGGCAGCGGATATAATTTTGTTTTTAATCTGACGTTCATGTATGCACGCAGATGTAATACAACATTATCGCTTAACTATTTGTATTTTGGAACCTTATTTAATGTTACTAGATTTTGTCCCGAATAGAAACTTAATAATATTCCGTAAATTATTATTGTCATTTCAGAACATATTAAAATAAAAAACGAAGCGTTTTTTTATAATTTTGATCTATACGGACATACTTACGTTACCTGCTTAATATTTTTAATGTTATTCGCATCGTATAATAATTGTAATATTTAAGTAAACTTAACGTAGTCAAATTTTGACATGTTTACATGGAATATGCCACCAATTATCATTCGGTGTTTACATCACAATTGATGAGTAATATTGTAATATTATCACGTTTATATAATGTCGTCACTGTCCATTATTGGTGGAAAGGGATTATTTTAAAAAATAAACACTTTTGTACTAATTTCACATTTTTAATAAGGATCAGAGACCGATTGAGCGAATCAAATTTTGATCATCATAAAATGTTATATAAATAATTAGGTCAAAATAGTAATAAATTTTAGGTCTACAAATTTATTTAATACTTTGATTTATTGCTTTATCGGCGTTACGCTCTCATTATAACTATACACTATAGTTTTGACAATGGCTTAAAGTAAATTCAACTATCAATACATAAACAATAAAAACATAATAAAACAATTACAGAGCTAAAATACATTGATGTGTTTGACATGAGTATAATAGAGTTAATTAAACAAATTTCATCATTGCCGACTACAAAGTATCAGAATCAATTTTTCAAAAAAATATTATATTTGCTGTTCCAACAATTACATTTTTTCAGTGAGCCAAATATTCAATAATACTAATATATAGAAATGTTCCCAGTTTCACCGATCTTATTTTAAATACATCGGATTGGAATAAAAACTATACACGGATAACGCTTTGAGGAGTGCTGGCCAAGTGAAGTGGCGGACATAATAATCATAGGCATAGTGTAAACTTTTAAATTATTAACAATAATGATGACTTCGAGTAAATGATGCACACAAACAAAATCCGGTGAGATTCCGATTGGGAAATTAATATTTTTACGTTGGTAGGTTATTTTGAACTTCTTGGAATTCAATTAAACGTTTTAAACTCAATTTCGTTATAGAGATTATTACGTTAATCATTATGGTAATGGTTGTAACTCGAGTGAATCAAGGTGATATTTACCTTTCTTTCTAGTGACGGATTACGTACTTAGGAGGCTCCAGGAGCAATAAAATTTGGAGGCTTTTTTATTCGTAAGCCTACTAGAAATAAGAACAAATATTGAAAACTGAACTAAAGATAACTTGGTTTTATACTATTTTTGAGGCCTCTAGAAAACGATGCTGTTTGTGATGGAATTCGAAACCGTGAGTTCCAACATGGTTTTTTATTTATGAATAAATATAATTAGAATTTCTATTCTGACCAAGATCGCGCTTTGATTATATATGAGGTAACGCAGTGGTGTAGTAATAAGGGTGCGGTAGGGGCGGACCGGACATTTTTGGGGGTGGCATTTTCAAAAATAAATACAATATTTTTCGAGAAACTATATTTATACATAAACAAATTTAAGCTACCTGTAGTAATTTAAGATTTCGACTGAAGGTGCTTGGTGGAATTTCAATATTAAATTTGAATCGTTCAAATTATGTACACACCCACAGATTTTGTCACTAACGACCCGGGTTTCGCCTTTCGGCATCTTCAGGTCAGTTTAAGTTCATCCGTGCACTTGAACGCCTGAAGATGCCGAAAGGCGAAACCCGGGTCGTTAGTGACAAAATCTGTGGGTGTGTACATAATTTGAACGATTCAAATTTACCTGTAGTAAAATCTCCTAGTTCATAGATAATAGTATAAGTGATTTATTAAAAAAAATAGAGGAAGTATTAAGGGCGGCAAATTCAAGGGCCGCTCCGGTTGACAGTACCCCTTCCTACACCACTGAGACAACGATACAAATTTTAACTGCCCTTGACCCAAAATAATTATGAATCGTCATCAATACTTAACATACATAGACAGTTATGAATTGAATTAAACCTTTTAAAAGCTCCTGTTTCATTCCTCAAGCCTTTTCACGTGCCACTTACGTACATTGAATTAAATTCTTTCGTCAGATCCTCTTTGTACTGGTCGTGAAGTCATTTTATACCAAGAAATAATGAAAATAAATGGAGATGACTGCTTTTTTCGGCTGATTATGCATGTATTCGGAATGTGTTCGAAATACCTAGATACATTCAGGATGCATTCGGGCTGCCAATAGCGTGTGAATAAAGTTGTGAGAATGCCACCAATATTTCGTTACATATTCAACCCTTGAAGTACTAATCCATTTATACTAATGTCAAAAGAAATACTGATGTTTACATGGCGGTAACATCTATTAATTAGAAGTAACATTTATCTTTAAACAGAATTGTAAAAATAACATGATGAGGCGTTCAAGTGCACGGATGAACTTGAACTAACGCCGAAAGGCGAAACCCGGGTCGTTAGTGACAAAATCTGTGTGAATGTACATCATTTGAACGATTCAAATTTAATATTGAAATTCCACCAAGCACCTTCTCAGTCGAAATCTTAAATTATAACATGATTACCTTTAAATGGAGCTATGCTATATTGATAAAAATAATTGGTAGGTTGAATTATTTCAGTCATTTTTGTTTGATATTGTTTTCAAAATTAAATTTGGGTGTTAGGTTGAATAATGACTGGCGCCAGATGTTTTGTCGGCCCAAAATGATTGCATTCTCCGAGATGTGCTTTGAAAATAAGTAATTCATACAATATAATATAATACATTTGTTTTTTGTTTAAGGACTCCACTGGTGCCTTATCTGATCAATACGGTAGACTAGGATTGGGAAAACTACGGCTCGCTGTATATTTTTGTGTGTATTTTATCGATGCTTATTTTTTATGTTGAAATTCATTTGTTAGAATAATAAATAATGTACATTTAAACATAGAACTTTACTTTCGCCCTTCGTTTATTTTGATTTTTATGTGAACCTTCGGCTGAACAGTTTTCCAGGCCTACAGCACGGGGCTAGTGCACTTGTATCATAAGAAATACACTGAAATAAGAAAACTAGGTCTTATTTTGTATCATTGTATGAATTACTTATGTAAATAAATTACTACAATTTTTTCTTCATATTATCAAGTCACTTTCTTTTTAGTACAGAAATTGCATGCAATCTAAGACCATTCATTATATTTAATTTCCTGTAGAAATATCATACCTTTTTTCTTATAGAGTTTTGAGTCACTCGTTATATCTTATCACGATTTAAAACTTATTTAAAATTACTAAATATTTAATCAAATACTGGCGGTGTACAAGTTAATGATGACACCGAAAAATTACTGCTTATTTGTCTTAAATTTGCGAACGAAGAAAAGATTTTTTTTGCGCCGAACCAAGTTCACTTTCAACCAATTAAAAATATACTAACATAATGAAACAATCGACTCATTGTCGGGCAGTGTGAAAAAGTATTGTGAATAATTGACTTTTCCCCAGAGAAATTTCAGACCTTTTGGCTTTGCAAATAACATTCAATTTCACACAATATGTTGTCAAAACAGATACGTTTGAGTAAACAACGCTCCCTTTTGAAAGACGTCATTCAAAGGTTGTCTTTCGACAACAAGCCTTTCACTAGAAGTTCAGCAGGATGTGTGAAATAATAAAATTGTATTTCAATATAAACTATTTTAATATATAGAATGAATAAAAATTATTTCTTTATTGTTATAGGCAGAATATCGAACGGAATATTCGTAAATTTTTATATTACAAAATGAATTTCCATCGTGCTCCGGACTTCATTCAAACTAGCATCGCCTAGTCCAGTGGTCGGAACACTCATTAGTCAACTGAGCCAAACAGGGCCAGCGCCACCATACAGGCGAAATAGGCAACCGCCTAGGTCGCAAACCATCAGAGGGCGCATACGTGGAGTATTAAAACTATTTTTATATACTCTAATAATAATAAATAATAGTACATTTTATTTTATTTTATTTTGATGCTTGTATTAATCGTTCGTTGTAATTATGTACCATATTCTATATGATTCGAAAAAGAAATGTTAAGCGACTGAGTAACAAACAGTTCACGTAGAAGAGCTTCTGTTAAGGTACCTCCATTAGGAGGCCATATTCTCCACATTGGGAGTAGATATACATATATAAAAAGAAATCTAATGATTCTGAATTGTCCTTGTTTCATTATTTCGAAAAAAATGGAAGATTAAAATTAAATGTTAAACAGGGTGCGCCAATAACCGTTGACTAGGCCTAGCACGAAATAGCCTCGCGCCGGCACTAGGCCTGGTGTCAGTGACAGGATACAATAGTTTGATTTAATGAGAACTCAAATCGAATAATCGTTGTAGTTGTAGATATTGTCAGTTAAGACCAGCCTTGAAGATGATAAGATATATTATAAACTACTTATAAAAATGAGATGCCCGTAAGAATCATATTTAACTTGTTAAGCCTCTTGTCAAAGAAGTGGCGGCCCACCGCTGCAATAATTAGACTGAAACTCCAACTATGTACGTTGTAGGTAAATGCACTCGTTATTAATTAAGTTATCTTGATACTTATTCAGTTCGCCATCTAAATTGCATCACACTGATTCATGAAATCTTTGGTAACGATGTAAAGATAACCATAATATGATATAATAACACCAAACTCTTGACCTCATTTTGGATTTTTACTATTCTTAAATACAAATTCTCACTTTTTTTAAAATGGTTATCCGATGTTCCGTTAATTTATAGGCAATACAAGCAATTTGAACAAGTAGCCTATCGGTGCTATAAGTTATTGTTATACTTTTTGGCGGACTGCTGTCTAAAGAAATACATATAGAGTGATCGGTAATGGCGGTTAAAATCGTTTTGAAACGTCGACTCGTAGAAAAATTGATCACGAATTGTTTATTAGTTATGATTAATCGAAAGCTTACAAATAAAAAACACAACAGATGCTCGGACAATAGCTTTTAATTTTTTTTTATTATATCGTGCACACTTTTATTTTTTGTAGTCAATTCCTCAGGTTGTATATCGCTAATCAAAAGTTGGCAGGAGCTGTAAAAAGATTTAAAAGACAAAAGTGCATATTACGCCAATATTTTAAATAGATGAATTGTTTTATTTCACCATGGTAACGAAAAGGTTCTTCCAAGTTTGTTTATTTGTCAACAATATTGTTGCAGCTTGAACGGAATGTATTTTTTGACACATTTCCCTTCTCAGTATGGAGATCCAACGGCTTCTAACTTAGTTACTTTTTTTTCGAGGATAATAACTGCTGTTAAAACTGTGGATATATAAATTAATGAGATTTCACAATTTTACTGTGACATATGTAAATATTGAAATTGGTTAAGATTACAATAACTATCTGTAATATGTTTTCCACGATTTGCGATTACAAATACGCAATTCTTAGGAAGTTTCATTTTCTTCATTAAAACATGATGATGGTATTTAAATAAATGAAAACAGACCATTAAGTTCAACGCTAGCACGATTTCGTTCAATTGAAAGCTTTTATTTAGCAGCGGGTTAATTAAGGTCACACGTCATAACATATTGAATCATATTTTTACATAATGCAGAACAATATACAATCATTCTAAATAAAACTGAAGTATTATAAAAAAAACTAAGACATATTTTAAATAATAATTGCTTACTTATTTCAGACATTACTTAATGCCAGTGATAAAGAGGGATTTTTTTGTTATGGCAACACCGATGACGGCGAAAAATAATCAGAATAAAAATAAGCAAATCATCGAAATAATTCATGATTCACTACAGGATATATTATTAATAAACTATAAAATTGAGACACAAAAAATATTTCATCGATTGCTACTTCGCGATCTAAATTTGATCGTAGAAAAAAAATCTCATTACAATATCACGAATAACAATTATTTCGCATGACCTATTAAAAAAAGTTGACATATTGAAAAAAGGCACGGATAATTGCGATGATCTTTTGTTGAATTATCTTTTTATACTAACTTATTATCTATGATTCATTACTTTGATTACATAACAATAGATTGTTAGTGTTTTAAATTTCAATAGAAAAGACTGTTGGCCAGCCTGTAAAATCCTTTATGATTTAACAGTAAAGATACCTAATATTATGATAGGTTTTGTATCGATTTGGATCCACAACAATAAAAGTAATTAAAAAATTCAACTGGCATTTCTTATTATTCATTGGAATGAAATTGAAAATGAATTCTTACAAATTGATTTCGAATACAATACAATAATTAATGATTGGTGGTTTGCAATAATTAAGATATGCGTTAATGAAATAGAAGTACATACCATAATTCGAAACAAATCATCTAAATCACGTGTTCCCAACCTATGAGTCGCTAACTTTTTTTCGATTTTGCATTTGAACAATAAAATTAAAACTATAGTTAACTAGAATTATCTTATTGAAAAAAAATGCCTTTTTCAATTGCATCGGGGCCGCAGGTCACATGACTTTTATAAAAAAGGGCCACCCGTAAAGTTTGGGAACCTATGATCTAGATCAGTGGTTGGAAACCTTTTTTGAGACTGGGTAAAAAAAATGTTTTGAAAAATAAATTTGGTTAGTGGGTAAAAGTCAAGAATATTTTTCTACCATTTATTCTCTTACAAAATTATTTTTAGAAAATAGTTCATATATCTATATATGATACATATCATATTTGCATGATATATATGTGTAAGTACAAAACACACATATACTATTGTTATTGGCGGCTTCCTTGGTCTTCTTAAATAAGTAATTTGATTTGAAAAAATATGATCATAATTTCTTGGCGGGTAATTCAAAATGCGAAGTGGGTAATTCAATTACCCGCGGGTAGTAGGTTGCCGACCACTGATCTAGATTCTAGCTAAAACAATGATTTTAACAGTTGACAGAGCAGTTTTTCACACACTTTGTATATTATGAATGCCTTTAAAGATTAAAAAAAATAAAACTATGTACAGTGATTTTTTTATTGACTAGCCCCTGTTTTGATAATAAAATAAAATAAAAATGGAAACTCAATTTATAGAACATATTTTAAGGAGTACTTAACAAGAATTTACATCTAAATACACATAAAATTGTCTATGGTTCACTCTGGAGTTGGTGAGTGATAAGTATGTACTTACATGCCGACAGAAAACAAGGCAATTGCATCGGAATGAGTGAAATGTGAACTTGCATGAGACGTTACTTGTATGTGGATGATAATCGTTGTGTTTTAAGCGTATACAGCCCGCATACCGCAATATTATTTTGCTGTTATATAGTAGTCATGTTTCTCTGTAAATAATCTTATAATCAATGTTGCTTCATATTGGTAAACTAATGCTTGCGAGTAGATATTGTTATCGTGTGAATCCGCTAGTTACAACACTGATTAGATGTTGATTAAGATGACAGGCTTAAGGTGTTTTATTGGGTCAAACATATTTTTTATGTGTGCGTGAATTTATGCAAAAATTGAATGGTATATTTTTTGCTAGAATGCGTTCGAAAACTTTTCCTTTCAACGGAACTCCCACGATGAATGTCTCTGCATAACATACACGTTATTATCTTTGCTTGCTGTAGCTACAAAATAATGGATTTTTTAAAAGATTTTTTTTTATTCGTGAACCAGGACTCCGATCAGCGGTGTGAAAAGCGGGGAGAATCTAGGTTCTGATGTCAACTCTCTACCGACAGAATAAGCTGAGTAAACAAAATTATACACGTCCCGTTACGACTGTGGACGAGCGTGACCATATGGTCACAGTAAGCACCGTTGTCTATTGATACCACTATTCATCCTTTTTCTACCTGAATACCGTTGCTTTCACTCATATTTTCTTAAGAAGGGTATAGACTTCAGTTAGTCATCAGCCGCAGGGACAGAAACGGCCACCATGCGATTTTGATTCGTTTTAATGGACTTTTTGAATTGTATTTTTTACTACTCAATTAGTTTGTTCTTGCTAATATATTTGTATTGAAATTATGTTGATCTAAAGAGGTCAAATTGTAAATATTTTTAAAAATTTCACGTGTAGCTATATTTCAACCCCAAATGTTTGCGTGCCCATACGGTCACGTTCGTCCTTACTACTGTCCGTACACAATATCACACTGTAACAAAAGGACGAGGATGACCATATAGTCTTTACAACGAAATTGCGTTTTTTTTTTTAAATTTTGGTTAGGAATAAAAGTTATCGTGACTTCAATATGGCTTAAAAAATATTTTTTTTATCGAAAAAAAGCTCTCGTCTCTGGAGGGTTAATCTTTACTGGGAATATCCAGTAGCCGGTAACACACCATTGTTAAGCTCTTTAGAACAGTTTCCAATATTTTCTTGAGAAGTGTTACTCAAAATTTAAGACTGATTGTATGATAATCGAGATTATAATTTATACGTGGCAAGGTTTTATAAATTGGGATACAGGTACTCCTTGTCTTCATGAAACTGCATATTGTATTAAAATCAATGATATAATTTATCCCTGTTGATTGATACCAAGTAAGTACAGTTCGATTTTCAATAAAAAGTCGACAAGATGAGATGGAAATATGTGTAATCATTTGTTAATGTTAGTTTTATAGAAAAAGAACAGAAGTCGGATTTTGTCGTTTGATAATTGCACTTAACTCGCCCAAATCAGTTTTCTTCTTATGCTAGGCCCAAATGCTTTGTCAGTCCTTCTTCGTGGAGGTTATACTTTTCGACCAATTATTGCTGAAAAGAAGAACAATTTGGTAACAATTGATTACTACGAAAATAATTACCCATCTAATATTCTACATTGAATGACATTCAAATGAAGCTAGTTTGTATCTTTTCGTGTGTGGCAGCATTGCCAACCTAACATCGTTTATGTTGTCAGCGTTGTCGCTTTTTCCAAAACAATGTACCCAGATTGAAGATGACAGCTGAATTGGCATCAGGTTTCTCTGATATAGGATTTATATACCGGAAATTACATTGAATTGTTTTATTTTTTGCCTTAATACATTAATTTCATTCGTTTTGCCTGGGAAAGTTATAATGTGTGTGTGCATTGTTTGAAAGTATTTTAACCTTGCATTATAAACTTAAATAATAATGACTTAATTGCCAAAGAAAACTTTGAATAGAAAAACATAGTTGTTTTCTCATATTCTAGAAATAATGATAAATACAAACGTTTTTTTCTTCAATAATTTAAGTAGACACATTGTTGGGATTACGGCGAGTCTCGGTAACTGAGTGGTTCCGAAAACTGGCGTTTTTTATTATCTTCCCAAGTTGGTATTTTTTTTTTTACCATGTCCGCTCCCAATATGGAGCATATGGACTCCTAATGGAGTTTATCTCAACATATGTGTTTCTACGAGAACTGCGTGTTACTCAGTTGCTCAACCTCTCTTTTTCCAAAGAGAGTAGGAATATAAGGAAAGGGCTAGGACAGGACTAGTGGTTAGCTAATCGCTCTCGATACGCCCCGTTCATAGGGTAGGATGGGTTGGAGGGGGGAATTCAAGACATCATATACATCCATGCCTTTGAACAGAAATTCATAAATCGATTGAAAAATCAATTTATAAAACTGCCCGTACTGGGATTCGAACCCGTGCCCTCCGTAGCGTTAGCCAACGATGTTGACCACTCGACCACACGGTTGGTATGTAATAACATTTTAATTCGTTCCCAATGACCAAATAATGAGCATTTTGCAAGGCATCACCATTATAATTGCGCCACAAGTAAATTAATGGTGAAGACCTTTTTACTCCGCCGGTTACTGTTGCTAGCGTAGAATGCACATTTAGTAAATTAAAATAATCAAATATTACAGAAGAAATTATATGTGTCATTCCAGACTTAGCGAACGCGCATGATTAGCAATAGAACATGAAGAGGCACAAAAAATGATAAAAGATGGTTATTTCAGAGAGGGAATTTAAGAAAGAGAATTTTCTTTTTTTAATTGATAATTGTGGGGCTATAATGCAAAACGTACTATTTCCAAAACTCAAACTTTTCAGTAGAGTTAAATACTATAACGAATAACACAAACAAAATAACATTTGCATAAAAAATATGATTTCCAATTTGAAAACGACAGTCTTGTAGACATTAAATTTTAAAACTAATAGAATCAGTCGATTCTTTAGGCTTGAATTACTCCATCTGCATACCTAACTCAATATCGCTCATTTTGGAAATAGTACGTTTTGCATTATTATCCCATAATTTCATTCATAAATACTTGGTCTCGCAAGACCATTAACTTTACCCAGTTATACTTATATTTCTATGCACACACAGCAGAGTGAATAGTTTCATTGTTAATTGTGACTGAGGCAAGAGAAAAAGTAAAAAAAAAACAAATGAATGAAGTTATTTCGTTAAAAATGTTTTTTTAATATATTTTTATTAATGTGTCCATATAAAATAAAAAAAAACAGATCATTCAATGCATTGCTGGAAATTGATCTATGTATTCATTATCCAGAAGCCCTGTGATTGTTTTTCATTTCCTTAATTTTCTTCTCACCCGCCAGGCGTTTGGAAAACTAGTTAACATTTTACTTCACCTTTGTATCTGAAAAAGAAAGTAGATCGATTGGATTTAGACAAAATTTTCTTAAAAACATTCCGTTGAAATGCTCACATATTATGTATTACAACATCAACAGGATATATATTTAAAAAATGCACAATTTCATATCGTGAACCAGTTGACAAGCGACAATTAAATTTATAAAATTGCAACGCTTGTCAACAAGTAGTGAGATTAGTGTTAAAATGTATGCATTTTAATTATTTACAAAGACTATGTCAAATTGAAACTGAACCTGCTGTTTTTTTCTGGAAGCATATTACACAACTTCGATGGGTTAATATTTAGAATTAAAACATAAATAAAGACTAATTTAATTTAACTAAGCCGAAACTCTGTTATCCGTTAAAAAAATCTCAAATAAACACGCAATTTATGTGGCAACTTTCGAATGAAACATTTTTAAAATTACAATATTAAAGTTCATTTGTTTTTAGTTTTCAGCATTTTTCTCTATTATATAATATGCATTGAATTACTTATATATTTGTTTTTGCGTAAACGTTGGTTACTTTGTTTAAATTTTATTATCAAGATTTTTTACAAATAATAAAATATCACCATCACATGGAAATATTAAAGTAACACACAACGAGAAATAGCCATTAAAATTTTAACATACAGAGAGAGTGACAATAGCAGACAATATTCTCATTCCTTTTTTAGTAAAATTAATATTTTTCACAGTTAAATATAATATGTCAAGCTGTTTAATTTTTTCTTTAATAATCCGTCAGAATACCATATTTTTAATTGTGGAATATATTTTACATGAAATCAATAAACAGGTAAGTACTCAGTGATTGGGTGAACATCCGCTCAGATATGTGCACCGGGTGCATGACCTAGGAGCGGCAGTGCGCCTTTTGTCGTATAAGCCTACTAACTTTAGCAACACTATCATAACGGCCCATAAATATAAATTATTTATTTCTCTATTCAAACAGGTGAATCAAAAGCGAAAGTGAAGTACCGCTTTGAATAATTTATTGTGGAGATGCCATCAAATTGAATAAATGATGGATTGCACAGGGTGGTACTCATATTTATATTATTACTTTATAATCATATTGATCCTATTTAGTATTTGAAATATAAAATATATAGCTCATCGACAATTGTTTGTCATTACATTGGCATTCCAAATAATTTGTGTTATTACCAAAGGCTACAATGGCGCCTGACATGCAAAAAATATCGTGATTTTCCGTTTCACTTCAGAATTACCTTTTGATAATTTACCGATTGCCACTGCTGAGTTCTGTATAGTAAAGTTTTTAGTAATTATTTAAAAAGTTGAATCAACATCGACAGACTTATTTTTTTTCATTAATGAATAAAAAACGGTTAAAAAGTGTTATTTATTTATGATTTTAAAGGAAATAAACACAATTAACAATTTATTTTAAATGAAATGGTTTCTAAATAATGAAAGCACGGGTTTGGTTAATCTTAATGCCGAATCACCGGTATTTTGGCATTTTAAAAACCGCTATTTTAAAACTGAAAAATTTCCACCAATACCGGGATCCCAGTTTCGGTAATACTAACAATAAAAGGCTTACTATTGATTATTCCTCGTCTCGTCATATAATACAATTCTTTTTCTACGAAAAAAATCAGCACAATGCATCCGTCTATCGACATACTTTATTGTACATACTGATGGTGCTTGAATACTTGATATAGCGTCACTATAAAATTTGAATTTAATGTGATGGGTTTTGATTTTAACTGTTTCTACACTTGTTACCAATGTCTATCAAATCTTTTCGATTCAATTTTACCCAGTCTCTGACTTGGCTTATTGTTTACGGCTGTCTACAATCTAGAAACATAATAAAACTTCTTATTTCATTATACAAAATCAAACTCCGATACGCCTCTGTCTTTCATTGACATTATGTACTTATAACCGAGTAACTGGGTACATTCAATACTTAAATACTGGTTCCATCCGTTACTTTTACCGACTACGAGTCCAGGCTGGAAAAATTGTATGTAATTAATTCTATTAAACTTTCACGAATGTATCTAATGACTTGAAAAGTGATTCAATTTTGTCTAGCTACCGAAATGTGCGTTGATACTTAGTACTCTTAACTATATGCTTTCTTTCTTCACAATATATCATCTTTGTCTGTCTAATCTTTGCGCATGCTTCACGGCAGCCATTGTTTTAGTTATTAATTTATCAAAAAAATGAAAAACAGTAATTGCTAGGAATCTTCGTAATTAAAAATAGTTTAGTTCGCTTACTTATTTTTTAACTAATTCAGAAAACATGATAGCTCTGCGATATAAACGGTCGACTGATTACTTTTATTAGAGTTGTTTTGGTTAGTGTTTCCGAAATTGATGTTTTCGGGAACGTGAAAAAGAAAATTATAGGGCCTCAACATAATTATATGTACAAGCTAAAAAATAGATCGACTGTTCAATTTTAAGGACACCCAAGAACGGAAAACGTGTTATTATCTCCCTTGTAGAAACATTTAATTTTGACTTTTAAGTAATATATTTTATCGGGAAAGTCTTATATCGTGGAAACAGAAAAAACATGCATACATAATTATTTTGTGAGATGTTTGTATCAATTAGTGTCTCCTTTTTATTGTTTGTAAATAATTAATACGTTTTAAACCTTTTGTTCGAGAATGTTAACAGCCGGTGTGATCTAAATAGGCATTATAAAGAACTAGTGTTATCGATGAAAGTTTAAAAATTACGAAGGCGAAGAGTCGCAGCTTGAAGAAGTGAAACAATACATAAAAAGAAAATATGGTACACTTTGCAAATCTTCCTCATTATAAAATGACAAAGAAGACACGCGGCTACATGTCGATGATTTTTTTTTGTTACGACATGTAGCAATGAGATGGCAGTAAATAAATATTCAAAATCATGTAACGACATTTATTATGTATCATTACAAGTTTATTAAACGTTTATCTATTACAACTGCAATTCATTAAAAATGGTTACTATTATTTATTAGTATGTTCTGAAATTCAAACGTCATTCTACAGAGACGTCAATCAAAATGCTTGCCATAAAAAAAATGCCGGCAGGGTGAAAAAATAAATAGCCGAAATTAAAGTCTATCAATATAATTATAATAAAAATAGGTGGCGCTGAATTCGCATGCCATAAACATAGACACGAATGCAATTTTAAGTATTCATAATCTTGCAACACCGCTTTCATGTAATTAAAGAGGCGATAAAGTTTTTATGGCTATTTAAAACAATGTTCATAGCACATAAAAAGCATTATGCAAAATTGTTTTTAGACAATTGTGCAATTTGTATTAATAGAGTATAGAATGTTGTACTAATAATTTAGCCATATAATAAATATTACGGCTGTGGTAACGCATAGACAAAAAACTAAATCATAAAGAAAGTGTTTAACAATTAAATTTGAATATGGAAGAAGTTTGCGGTATTAAATGTCCAATAAATGAAACAATAAAAAAGCGTTGGGTAGAGAGGAGTTGGTCATGTCAAACGGCGCGAAGTTTGATCAATTAGCCTGTCTATTGTTTGTTATATCCAAGCCTCTTCTTGTATACTTACTCTCTCCGAAAAAATAGGCTAAATCGTCTGAAAAAAAACTTATTAAACTATAAAAAACAACTTTTATTCAGATCCAATATTTTTGACAGTGGAAGAGAATATGGGTAAAAATAGTCACGTACATATCCAATTTTTCCAAATCTGTAGCCCAGCGATAAGATTTTTTACAAGGTTAATTAATATATTAAATGCTTTTTTTTCAGATAATGAATTAATGTTTGAGACAATAACGTTTTTAATATCTTTTATACTCTGTTTAATAATTGCTGTCACGAATTAATTATACATCTCAAAAGAATATCGGAAAGGGCTGCTTGTAGGGACCCGGTATAAGTCAAGACAAAGTCGATATGAAATGCTGATTTTAGAAACAGTAAATTGATATAATAAGACACAGGTATTTGTGATATGTATAATATGAATTATTTGTTTTGATGTCCAGTGAAAGTGATATATTATTACGTATTTTTAACAGGGTTGTTGAATAAATTTATTCTTCTTAAAATATTTCATTGAAATTCACGCAGTAAATTGCGGTGAAAAGATTGAATCAACGCAAAAAAAAAATATTACGTAAACTCCAATCAGTCAATAAGTGAACATGAATTTCGTTGTCTTTTAATTAAGATACGTATTTTACAACTTAAGTCGATGTGTATGCTGACGAAATAAAACAAACGTACACTTAACACTAAGTCATTTCCACGGCGAAATAATTATAATAATAAAAATAATATGGATACAAATAATAATAAATGAATTATAACTACTCTACAATTACTTAAATAAAACTGAATTGAAAAAGAAAACAACCTGATAATAGAGCTTTTCATTCTTCCTATATCTACATGTTTTTCCCCGGTGATGTAGTATTTTATTTTTAATACAATTTCATTCAAAACTGAATGGTGGTTTTGCAGTGGAACCGACTATAAATTGAGTACATACATACATGTCGACTGTGGAAAGGAAAAATGACGTAACCCACACATATCAAATATTACAGGAGGTGCTAAAAACGTGTTTTGATGATTTTGTGGCATATGCAAATTATGAATTATACACAACCTTGAAGTGCACGGAGACTTCTAAGCTGGTGTTTAATTGACACAATCTAATATTAATTTAAGAATTTGTCAAGGAAAAACCTTCATTTCAGTCTTTTTTCATGGTTTTGATTTTTAACAAGGTCATCTTTTTCAAACTTAAAAGCTAAATTTAGATTGAATTTGAATCGTTTAGACTCGGTGATGCATTTATTTATTATATAAACACGAAACACTCATTTACTAAGCGTCAGTTCAAGTTCATCCGTGCGCTTGAACGCCTGAAGATGCCGAAAGGCGAAACCCGGGTCGTTAGTGACAAAATCTGTGGGAGTGTACATAATTTGAACGATTCAAATTTAATATTGAAATTCCACCAAGCACCTTCAGTCGAAATCTTTAACTAAATTTAGATACTAATTCGGCATTGGAAGCTTGCATCCTTTTGATATAACGTGTATCAAGTTTGATGCATTGTGACTATAAAAAAAAACCTGTTTTGAAAAAACTGAGGGTTACGTCCTTTTTCCTTTCCACAGTCGATATATTAAACGAAATCAGGTTTAGTATCGGTTATTGCCACCGATCACTTAAATGTGGAAGTACTGCGTACATATTCAATTATTATTGACATACTATAATTTCCCTTATACCCTCATTACGGCCGAAGTTAACTCTTCAGTTATTGGTGATTGTATGCGATATGCAACACGATTTTCTCCATTTGAGATGCTTTCTTGCAACACAGGCTTCGCAGGAAACATAATTGTTTATCGTCAACCAGTCGCTATTCTCGATGGATTCGTGGGGTAACTTTGTGGAAGTTCATTTTCAATATCGACTTTGGAAAGGAAAAATAATGAAACCCACACACATATCATTTTTTACAGGAGGCACAAAAAACGTGTTTTGATGATTTTCGGCCATATGAAAATTATTAAATAAATACAACCTTGAAGTGCACGGAGACTTCTAAGCTGGTGTTTAATTGACATACTCTAATATTAATTTAAGAAATTGTCTAGGAAAAACCTTTATTTCATTCTTTTTTCTTGGTTTTAATTATCACAAGCCCATCTTTTTTCAAACTTAAAAGATAAATTTAGATACTAATTCGGCATTTGCAGATTACATTCTTTTGATAGAACGTGTTTCAAGCTGTATACATTGTGATTATCGAAAAAAAGCTGTTTTGAAAAAACTGTCGATATGAAGTTAAATTTGTTTTTTTATTCCGCTTTTCGTGTTAAAAAATGTGAATACGTGTTTTGTCTCTTTGAGAGGCATCATCAGACTTTACATACGAATAAAAAATGTGTATGTTTTGATAAAAATAAAAATGTTGAAATACTTCATAAAGTAAATTAAAAACGGTTAAGAATGAATAGCTTGGTTTTTTGAATCATTCAAATTATGTACACTCCCACAGATTTTGTCACTAACGACCCGGGTTTCGCCTTTCGGCATCTTCAGGCGTTCAAGCGCACGGATGAACTTGAACTGTCAGTTCAAGTGTACATAAGAGTGTACATAATTTGAATGATTCAAATTTAATATTGAAATTCCACCAAGCACCTTCAGTCGAAATCTTAGAATAGCTTGGTGTTTTTGAAAATTAATACAGTTATTAATACAAAGGAAACGTTAGTAAATAACATTTTAAATTAAATAAGTGTATCACCATTGTTGGATTTATTTCCATTGGTATTTACCACACCTAATTAAAGTAATCAGTTTATAATTAATACTATCTTAAAAATTGTATCTTACCCCCTCCCTTGCGTGCAGTTGAAAACGACAAATCCAGAATTTTATTTTGTAATTTATAAAATTAGAATTAGATTTTTTTAAGTTTATTCGTAAATTTTGCGATGGTCTGATGATGCTCCTCAAAGAGGCGAAACACGTATCATATTTTGTAACACAACAAGTAGAATAACGAAGTTATTAAATTTGAATTGATATTAAATACAAATTGTAGCTGTATCGAATGTAAGTTTGAATTACAAAAAACACGGACGAAGCCTTATTTTTACCAAGAATTTATGATAAATACCTTTAAATTAATTGGTATACGTATGTATACATTGCCTTACAGTCTACAGATGGCGACACTATTCAATTAAAACAGATTTTTACGATTGTGTCGTTTCATTATTCGTTAATTAAAATCGTAAAAATCTATACGCCAGTTTTAGAAAAAAGTAACCGATACTTTATTTTGTCTCACCGTAAATTATCGAACAGGTTTGTAAGACGACTGAGTGCGTTAGAGGCAGGGGGAAGAGTCGGAAGAGGTGAGATGGTTAGCAGTTTTAGCCGGGAGAAAGGTATTTGAATTAAATTTTCATTATCCATACGAGAACGCGTGACAGTACAAAAGAAAAAGAAAAAGATGCGAACGAAAGTTATGGCAAACGGCCAAAAGTGCGTATTGCCTATTACTCCTACAACTGACCACAAATGCCTTCAGCTATTGTCGTGCGCATAAATGCGCGTGTGATAAATTGAGAGAGTTTACTTCTGAAGTTAAAAGTGATATTTATCTTAACCTCCTTTCCTGAAAATTAAATTTAAGAACACACAATGAAATTACTCCTGGTTGAATATAGGAAATAATTTTATCGAAGAACACTAACATCAATTCATGGATGATATACCTTGTTTCAATCCGGATCATTTGAGTCAAATTCGAAGGATCGGAAGAGTGGGAGGCAAACTTAAGACGTTACAAACACCCATGCCTTCGAACAGAAAATAGATAAATCGATCGAAAAAATGCTGTTTCGTATTGGGACTCGATCCCACACGGAAGCCTACAACGCTGAATGAAAATATGAAGGGACAACTAATTTTTAAATTTAACCATCTACAGAAATTGCAGTTATGTGATGATTTGATCTAAGACGAATGATTTTATTATCTTAACAAAAGGCTCGCCGGCCGCGCCGAAATTTAGCAAGGGGTTCGCGCGAGCCCCCCCCGTGCCCTTTCCAGCCCATCCCTGATGTTGACTATCTATCCAATGTCATTTGCCGCTTATTGCAAGGCCTCTGACCAGACATCATTAACTTAACATATTTGTAATCTCGTAAGATCGCCGATGTTTAAAAAATCGTGTCTATTACATTAAGTCTGACGATGCTCTGTAAGTACGCGAAACACGATTCACGATTAGTAAACCAATTTTTGATTTCACATTAAAGATAAGATAGCTCAGTTTTCTTGATTCATCGCATATTTGTTTATATTCTCACGTTGTTTGCATATTATCGTTCACCTTTGATCGCCAACGTTCGTTCCCAAAAAGGTTTTCACAGCCTCTTCATTAAACGATTTTTCTAAATACTATTAAACTTACACCTCATATAAAATATGGTTTATATTAATTACTTAAGTATCGAAAATTCATTGAAGTAAATTTTATTTCTGAATATAAAATTTATCGAATAATATACGTACATTATTATTTACGCTGTTTATAATTTATATATTATATTATTCCACATATACATACATATATCGTGTTGTGTTACTATAATTTTAATATAAGATTTACTATATTTTATCGCCAAATAACGTCGTGTTAAAAAAAACAAATTTTGTTCTACTAATTGATGAATGATTATAAAAAAAAAAACAAATTCTCACACACGTTACAAAAAGAGTAAATTAAAATATCTATAATGATAATGTTGACCACGTCTTACAAATAAATTAATGCTTTATCTGCAATAAAAAAAACATACCACATTTATAGTCAACTAAATATGATGAGCTTAAAAATGAATCTTCAATATTCAATAACAATTAATAAAAACACAATATTCCTTTGTACTACATTCCATTTTATTAATTAGGTCAGTACCGGTTTCGCTCATTGGGAGCATTGTCAACTGATGAGCTCGCAATGAGCGAAATCGGTCCTGACCTAATTGATAAAATGGAATGAAGTACAAAGGAACATTATGTTTTTATTAATATAATGCCTTTCCACCAAGTATTGACAGTGAACACCCTAAAAGTATTCAATAACAATAACAATCATGGAAAAGCTAAAAAAACGGGAGCTAATAAAATTGTTTGAAAAATCACAGCATTTCAAAATCGCCGAGCAAAAATTTTGTCAATCCCGAATCCCAATTTTATACATGATTAAATGCTGAATGTTTAATCCAGGTATTGGAAAACTTGTTAATCCCGGATCACAAAATGGGTCCGGGATTGGATATTTTTTTCAATATCATAGTCGTAAGATTTCTCTCGACTCCTGCAAATTATAATAATTGAGACAGCCTAAGAATCTACAAAATATTAGTTTAATTAAAATGAACGTAAATCTAATTTGGTAATTTTTGGTAATCTAAAGAATCTAAGAAAGTATGATTCTAATACTATTGTAGAAGTCATTTGTGTATACGAAGACTAAAGTGAAAATACGTAAAAGAAAATGATTGAATATTAATTACAAAGGCAAAGAATACGAAAGAATTCTCATTATGTTTGGTTAACACCAATTTCATTGAATTTGTACTTTTGTGTGTCTATTATAGAGTGCGCGGATATTTATTGTGTGATGGGCTCGGCGTGTGAACGAACTCTGCAAATACCCCAAAAATGGAAATATTGTATGCAAACTAAACAATATTATGATTTATAAATTTATTTTGAATACAATGCCGAAGAAATGTGAAAACTATGATCAATATTGACTTTACCTTTCTTTATCAGATGCTTCGGCAGGACCGAACTGGTTTTTTTTTTAAATTTGAATATATCTCACTTATAGGATAACACCCCCACAAACCGAAAAATTGCGGTTTTTAGCTGCGAATGCCAAATGATTTGCCTGGTCAGACTGCCATATATCTCTAGCTAGTATTATTTGCGGTTTATTGCTGTATTATAATTACGAATATATTATTTAATCATCAGGAACAACTCTGATGCGCCCTTTTCACTTGTGCCAATTTTTTTTAGATTAGATGGATAAAGATTTTTTAAAATTGTTTTAGTTTATAAGGGGGGGGAGGGTGTCAACGTTTTCTTTACCGCAACCTTATGTTGAATCAGATAAATGAATGCGGCTTTTAGAAATTAAAAGGTTCCCCACCCCTGATCTAGATGTTGTAAAAATCACTCGAGATCAACTCGAGGAAAAGACACATTGCAAACAGCAAAATAAATTTTAATTTAAACAATCTAATATGTGTATTAACCTTACGGAAAGTTAAGCCCAGAACATGGAGGTTTATTTATTTGTCTGTCCCTCTGTCTGTCTGTAACGCAGCACAAACACACACTCTCTCTATCTGCACAAGCGTAGATAGAGATAGAGGGGGTGCTAATTTTGACCGATAACAATATTGCCACTTGGTGAGTGATATTACTATTTGACAAATATTTTCCTTAAGCACTTTACCGAGAATCGGACGACAGGTTTTAGGGGTTTTTAACCACTCTTAGGTCTTCTTAAAGGAGGTCCTAAGAATGGTTAAAACCTCCTTAGGTTACACAACACTGACATGGATACAAAAATAGCTTTGTGTTTCACTCTCCTGAAAAATGAAAAAAGTTGGCACCTACTGTTTTATTCTAAAAACACACAATATTCCTTTGTACTTCTTCCACTTTTATTTTAGCAAGATCAGGACCGGTTTTGAGCATTATCAACGCATCAGTTGATAATGCTCGTCATGAGCAAAACCGTTTCTGATATTTCTAAAAGTGAAACTACTACACAAAGGAATATTGTGTTTCTTAAATATAATGTCTTTCCAACAAGTATTGATAGTGAACACCCTAAAACTGATTTATTAGTTGGGGGGATGTTGAATTTATTATACGCTATACCGGGAGCTGGCGAGGTGAAGAAAAATACTAGTTACGGATCTGCATACGGTAAGTAGACAGGCCTGCCAAATCGACAGTGAAAGTAAAGTATGTATCTTACTTATTCGACACGAGTACCGTCGGTTGCCGTCACCGTTTGAATATTGATGATCTGCCCGTCGCCATTTTGACAGGAGACGCTTTGAGGAGCATTTTGTAATGGATGCCATTTCCGATAACGTTAGACAGGTGACGGATCTATATATATATAACATATATAATAATAATATATTGACGTTGGCTGAAATGTTTGACAAGAAAGCTAGCCGCATGCCATATGGTATTGCACAATAGTTATTGTGCAGCGAAATCTTTTGTAATATAATATCTTAGTAACTCGGTTGATCATAACAAACAACATAATATCTTCCCAGAACTGACAACTTTGAGATAAAAAAAAATATTGGAATATTAATTTTATGAAGTAGTGAAAGTAGAATAATGTGAAAATAAATCGACTGTGGAGACACAAAAGGACGTACATTTTACATAAGGCATAAAAAACGATTTTGGACCAAAGGGAAAATATTAAATATACACAACCTTGAAGTGCACAAAAACTGATGTTTTGTAGACTCAATTTAATTTAATAAATTGTTAAAAATACCTTCATAGTTTCACAGGCCTTTCTTATTTCCAACTCAAGAGCTAAATTTAGATATTAATTCAGCATTCGCATCTTAAATTCTTTTGATAGGATGTGGATTAAGTTATAAATATTGTAATTACCCAGAAAAACTGTTTTTATAAAACTATGAGTTATGTTCTTTTGCCAAATAAATAAAATTTCAGATTATATAATGAAAGTCAGGATATTCAAATTTTATTAAAATAATATCCTTAGATCCACAACTGATGTTTTCTTTATCTATAATATTTTTATTTCAAGCGTTTTTTGTACATGGTTTGCAATTAGTTTAAATAATATTTTGTCTATGTGCCTAAATTATTTTATTACTTTTATTATGTTACAAGTTCTAATAATAACTATTTTAAATTAACCTGTTTATTGGTACAATTATTCAAAGGGTTAAGTATTTCTTAACAAAATAACATTAAACACATTTTAAAGGGAATATATAAATTGAGCCCATGAGAGGTAAAGTGAGCCAAGTGGTATTTTAGGAAAAAAATAGTCTGATACGCTATAATATTCTTGATGTCTTAAGCCTCTATGTTTCGTAAAAGTGAAGTACATTATTATAAAAACAATATTTTTAAAAAGTGAGTATGCGAGGCTAAAATAATTAAGCCACTAATTACGAAATAAAATTAAGTGGTTGTTAGATTTTGAAATTTATAATAGATCCATTTTGATTATACAGTTGAAAATCGAATCGCATTTTGATCTTTTCATCAGCTGTCATGGCATTATCGTAGAATTATCCAAACTCAATCTAATTATTCTATAGCTTGGCATTGCTTTATTTATACAATACACATTAAAAAGCAATTATTACATTCACAATTATCAAACGTAGAAAAAGTACTCTCTAAATTATATAAGTTACATCCTAATCGATTAATTAATCTTAGCGTGAATAAATTAAACTAATTAGTACTTAAAATGACATGACACGAGATTCGAATGCGAGGCAAAATGGAGGACGGTAAAAAATGGCGTCGGTAATATGTTGGATCGATCAATCCGATTGTCCGAAGAACACCGCCAGGCAAATAAACTGGAAAGGTCGACGGGATTTAATACAGTTAAATTAATCACTTAATTTATTTAACTAAACACCGTTACAATGCAATAATAATAATATACGAACGAACGTAACTTTAGTTCCGATCTGACGTCTGCAATAAAGAAACTCAAATCGCGTAATTGTACAAATGTTTTAATTTGTAGCAGTATAAGAATCGATACATGGCAGTATTACACACCGTATGGATAATATACTCATATTTATTTCTGTCTATGGCACCAACATCTTCAATTGGAACTGGCCATTATCTCCTTAAATTGTTTTACACAATTATGTACGTATATAGCTGATGAAATAACGAAGAGCATAAAATAAATTAATATCAGAATTATGCACAGAAAACAATTCACATAAAGCCAAATGATCATTCTTCACACTTACATTTACCGACGAAACAATGGAACAATCGTCACTGTACTGGCAGAAATTGGTCAGTAACAAATCGCTAGTTTTAAGCAGGGCCGTGGAGTCGCGTGAAAAAAAGACGACTCCGACTCCAAAGATTATTTTTAATAATTTCATTTTAACTTATATATATATATATGTGTGTATACCATCAGATCATCTTTAGTCAGTCAAGCAAGAAATGTTAACACCTTTGACTATTTTGTTTTAATACACATCATTGAATATGTTCTTCAAAAATAAATCGAGCCGTTCATTTTTCACGACATCGACTCCGACTTCACAGCCCTGGTTTTAAGTAAACAGCAAATGAAAACTTTAAGATTTTACGATAGAGTCTCTAACTTCTATATGGTATTACACATATAAAGTGGAACCTTTCATAACGAGACTAATTCGTTCCAGAGTCTTACTCGTTATGTGAAACACTCATTAAGCGAAACAATATTTCCCATACACAACATTGTTAAATACAATAATGCGTTACATGCCGAAAAGAAACATTTATTAAAAAAAGATATCGTTGTCATTTCAATTCTTATATTTGAAGTGTCGTATGTTTGACAAGTCTGCGAAAGACTGTATTGTGGCATTGTTATTATTGCGCAACTTTATTTAACCACAACGAATAACGTGAATTATGTATAGATCCAGGTACTTTGAGTCGTACACGAAGAAATGCTTTCGCTGGCTTGTCGCGTGTTCGAATTCGTCATACGCAGAACTTGCTTCTAAACATCTTACCAACAATGACTTCACGTCATAATGCGTTACCCTTATTTGGAAACAGATATTACACAACTGTATTGTACTAGCTTGTCAAGAAAGTCTATCAAACAGTATTTGAATATTATCTTTTAAGATAACAATGTGTCAAATAAGGCGAAAGTTTTTTGATGAAATTTCAAGGTTATTCTTTCTTTTGTAGATAATGTGGGAGTTACTTCAAAAAGTCGTTGAACAGAACTAGACTTCCAAGTGACTCTAACAAAGAATCCTTAACCGGATTGACCTATAACTCTTTGCTTAACATGGTTTATGTTAAAGTGACTTCTCGGTATTGTCAGTCATTCGAATTTGGATTGAATATATCGGATTGACTGAGAATGCTTTCTATTGTCAGATTGGATTAAGATTATTTTAAAAGTTCACAGAACTCTATAAAAACGTGCTTAGAAGAAAACCCTATATGAACCTGTCAGACGTCTCGCCCAACTTTGATGGTCTACGGGTGTGACTTTGTTATAATAACGTCAAAACTATGTCTGTTTAGTATTATGGTTACTATACTTACTATACTGTTACTATTTCAACACGTGATTTTTTTCTGTTATAACTCGTTTTATTTTATGCGCCCAACGTGGGGCACAATAAGTTATCTTTTATTAGTTTAATTAAGTTCTAAAATAATTCTTCAATATTGCTGAACACTGAATATTGTATCAAGCAGTCGTCTTAATTAGTCCGATATCGTCAGCGTAGAGAGCAAAACTAGAATTTCCACATGCTATAAGTTAAACTTGTTTGTGAATATTTGATAAATTATAAGAACATGTAAGAAAAAGTAAATCTCAAAGAGGCATCGAAATCTCGTAATCAGTATTTAAGACTAAGTAGCATATTCATCCGATACCACGATTGGTTCACGTTGTATATTTTCTATAAATATTTATGACATGTTTATACTTCGTATTTGGGTAACTTAAAAAAAAATCATAATGGCTTTAGAATCCAATAATGTATTGTTTATTACCTATTCGATGGCGAATTAGGCACTTTGGAGGCCCTAGGCGCAATACATTTTGAATGCCCTGATTTTCGAATAACATAAGAGTGTCGCAAAAATCTTCGTAGAATAATAATGAATATTAAAAACTGAAATTAAAATATAAGAATTTATATAATTGATGCTATTTTTGAGGCCCCTAAAATTTGGAGGCCCCAAGCACGCGCCTCTTGCGCTTAAGGGATAATCCGCCACTGTACATATTTGAAAGAAGTTGCCAAAAGACTAAAGAAACTAAACGGTACACTCTCCACCAAAGCAAAAATGAAGAAACAATGAGGTATTTATTTCTTATTTTCGAGACATAAATAAATCAAAAATTTGCTAAAATAAATTACAACATCAAAATTATTGCAAACCTATTACAGCTATTTATTTTTAATATTTGATGTAATCGTGACTAGAAAAGTTAAATCTTTCTCTAGCTATAGATTGAGTCAGTGAGGGTATTATCTCGTCAATAAAACCAAGTAATGTATACTATCTTTTAACATTTTTTTTTTCAAAAAATGACAGGTAATAAATAACTGATAAAGTAACAAGACGAAAAAAACTCGTACTGTGCTTGTGTAAATGAAAATTGACGTAAAGACGCGCAAACTTTAAGGAAATAAATTTAAATAAAGAAAGCAAAATAAAATATCAAACATTTTTCTTTTCTTGACGTCAAAAATAAAAATGTATTATAATTGAAAAGTTGACACAAATATATATATAGGTCAATGCACCGAATTTACTCTCTTCAGTAAAAACTGTAAATTAAATTTTCATAACATTATTTTTTTAGACTTGATCCTTTATTTATTGAAAATGGTGTTGGGCTTTAGAATTATTTGACATTAACTCGGTTCTGATTTTGTTGGCACTTGATTCGTTAATTAATTCAACGTTTCAATTTATGACACGTATATTTTTAGTTCATTTGTTGACATATATATTTTTATTTACGTCAAATTTATTTTTCCTCGAGGCCTCTGAAGTGCATTATTTACCAAAGTATGTATCGATATAAAGCTGCCATATCCTCACTTTCGAGGGACCTTATAATATTAACTTAACTTGCAAATTGTACATTAAATATGTTGAGGAGAAATGTCTGTCTATCTTGCAACTGTCGTGCCGCCTTGGGTATTTGTCCTGTAGACAACGGATTTCTGCGCTCAAAAAGGCATCATTATTTTACAATCACTGGACGGAGTTTCCAGTGAATTCTGTCTAAACTCGCTTCTCGACCAGTTGAACTTTCACTGATCGAGATGATCGACGAGGTCACTATTATTAACATCGTCAGCAGATATTACAGTTCGTTGCCAACTCACTCACTTACACGTTTAAAATACTGGAGAGCAAACCGATTGGGGGATGCAAAACGAGAACAACGTATCAACAAAGTAAAATAAACAACCATAAATAATAAGATAACAAGAAATCTTGAAAAAAACCGGACAATTATCTTTATCCTAACTTTATTAATCTACTGAAACTATAGTCTCATTAAGACTAACCGAGTACTCGGTCAAGAGAGTGAGCTCGCCCGAATACAAAACAATTTGAACGCGACACATGGTATTTGGACGAGCGATCCGACGAGTGATTTTAAGTGAGCGAGTGAATAGAAACCGTTTCCATCTCTTTGGCTGAGAGAATTCCCTCCCACCACGTTATTGACGAGTGTTGTTGAATCGAATGAACTAAATAGCTAAAAAAACTCATATGCATGTAAGCACATACTTGGTCAATATTTTTATTCGGCTGATGACGCATGGTCACGTACTCGATTGGTTTAAAAAAAAATAATAGAGCCTGAAAAAGAGTAGTCAGTTTTCTGGCTAATTTATTTCTAGGGCGAGTGACCTAAGGTTTTGTCAGCTGGAAGATTTTAATTTGAAACACATGAATAAACGCCTTAAATTGTGTCTAATTCGTATCAGGAATTGTTTGTAATATGATTTTAGAGGTAAGGTTGCACCATAAGCAATTCATATAAAATCATCAGCAAATTACATTCATACAAAAGCTTTCATCGTTTGACGCGAACTAATGCCATGGAATTCTATAATTGTTGTGTTTGTTGTCTATGAATATTGTATACAAAGTGTATCTGTCAAACTGACATTTAATGTCCCTAACCATTACCACGATAAATATAGGGGGCTATGCCCTAACTTATGTTTTACAGTGACTCGAAAGGGAACGGGTAGACCTTCTGACCGTTCTTATTATTATCGGTTAGTTCATAACTGCTACTTTTTTACGTAGAATAATAAATTTGAAGTGACGATGATAGTTTTCCGATTTGTGAATACATATTTAAAATCCTGGTAATCGTGTGTCAAAGCTAGTCATGGATTATTTCGGCGAAAAACTTTACAAACTAAGCTAAAAACAACGCCACGATTTAAAATGTTTTATTGAAGCTTTGACAATCGCGTTAAAACCACACATTATTACGAAGAATACTGATAAATTATGCGAAATACGAAATATTTTTCAGTACTGTACAGTATATTATGGCCGTGCGGCCATAATGAATAATCGAGGCGAAGTACTGAAAAATATTTCGCATAATTTATGTGTTTTTCATATTAATGCGTGATTTTAACACGATTATCAGGCCCTCAAAAAAATAATTTTGTATCGTGGCGTTGTTTTTAGCTTGGTTTGTGAAGTTTTTCGCCGTAATAATCCATGACTAGCTTTAACACACCATTACCCTGGTTTGTTTACTGGATATTTTATTTGAGTTAACCCATTTTCGGTTAAACTGGCTTAAACCAAGTAATAGGAAATAATTTAATTTGGAAGAGTGGTTTTTTTTCCAAAATCGGTTTTTGTTTAAAATTAAAAGACAAGAAATATTATTGAAAATATTTCACTAAATCACTTCAATTTACTATGACTGTATAATAAAGCTTTTGTAAAGTGAAGTCAGAGAAAGTAAAAGTGATGCAATTGCTTTGACAATGTTATTTACAATCCTTTCTACGACTCAATGGAGTTTTTTTTTGTTTGTTTAATATTAAACTATTATCGAATTGACATATTTTATTTTCACTTATAATAGAGTTGATTATTACGCCTTCATTACCTAATACAAATTAACGGAATAAGAAAGTTAGAGAGGTTCTTTGATTAGATAATTTCGATAAATGATGACTATGTACTAAGTCGTGAATAAATTATTATTGTGCATTCATAGTAATAGACAATGGGCAGTATTTTTTAATATCTATATGTAATTTTAATTTAAATTGTTTGTACGTTTATCACTTGATGGTTATGTACGCTAATAATATACCACCGTGCCCGATTGGTAACGAACTGTTATGTTTCGAGATTATTCACTTTTTTTATGTAAATTAATTGACTGTAGTCAGTGGCGGATTACACCCATAAGCGCACGACGCGTTCGCTCGGGGCCTCCAATTTTTAGGGGCCTCAAAAATGTTTTATAACCTGTACGTTTTATATTCAGATGTATGTTTTCTTTTATTTTATATATAATTTTGCGAAGCTTTTATGTTGTTCATGTATTGTATGCAATTTTGTTGCGCCTGGAGCCTAAGTGCTAAATCTTCCACTGACTGTAGTCAAGAAAAAGGAATCAACCAACATCAATAAAAATACATGGATGGACAAAAAATGTTCCTTTCAGCAAAAAGTCATAAAGATGCTCATCGGTGAGTCAAAATCTATACTTTAATTTTATGAAGTCCGTGTTTGAAAATAATGATTCGCGAAGATACGTTGAACCGAATAAGATATTTATATTTTGTTTGCCGCTTATGTTAGAAATGATTTTTTTTCTGTCCACAGTATTCCAGAAGTCTTTCTAACATATTAATGATTTCAATAAAATATCATTCTAAAGGTCTAAAATTTTTAATTCTTGTGCCTTTCCTTGAACAAAATCTGCAATACATAAAGCTAGTTGTATTGTATTTGTAAAACAAATTAAAGTTTCAAATAAATGAAAAAAAAATGCGGGCTTATAATGACGGGCACAGAGTTGGGTATCCCTGGTATAGATTATTGCTATTTTTTGTATTGGGAGCAAACGAACATATTCACGCACGTCGGATACCGCCAAAAATCTACAACAAATAATTTTAAAACTGTTACAATAATATTATAATAAAAAATGAATCTTCTTACAGTAACTCATTAATCTTTACTTAAGACTAGGGATTCTAAAGTCTCGGGGTTTTCAAAGTCCCGGGACTCGAGGCGTGATAAAGTCAGATCTCTTTTATATATGCATACTTAATTTTGTTAAAACCTCGGGTAAGTGTCACGTCCCGACCATGTCGTGTCCGTTTTTCTTGGGGCTCCCCTCTTATATCTGCTTTCATTCAATACACATCAGTCCTTTTGAGGGTTTCTTAACCACAAGAATTGTTTTTTTCAAAAATAAAATGTCCATGCTATTAGCACATTATTAATTACAGTCACAATTCCCGGAACATTTTCCAGGCAGCAAAAAACCCTACAAGTCCCGCGACGTCTCGACACAAAATCCGTACTTAAGACTCGTTAATATCAATATGGTGTACTATTGATAATCACGAAGTAACACATTCGAAAAAAATGTTATTTATTGATTTATAATTATAATAATTATCATAAAAAATATCTTGAATCGATTTTAATAAGCAGTATCAATATCGAAAGATGTTGCGCAACACGTCAGATAAAAAATATTTTTGATATTTTGGAATTTCAGGAAATGTATTTCAAGGCGTATTGCAACACTGAAGTAATATGAAATGATACGAAGAATTGCGAATTCGCAGCATGATTTAATTAAGATATTTTTTTAAGAGATGAGGGTTTAATTTGGTAATAATATAAATATGAAAACGCATTACGGAGCAACACGACTCACGACGAAATGTTTTGTTTGTTTGTTTACCAAGAATGTTTCATTAATTTAATTTTAATCAGAATCGGTTGTCCTAATTCAAAACCTGGTATCAACCATTTATTAAAATATTCAGGAGTGAATAAAATATTCGATCTTGATTTTTAAAATCATATCTTTATTTAACCGTTTGAATACCGCGCAAATAAATCATTAATATGTCCCAAAGATACTGCGTGTTTTTGAGAAAAATAATTTTGCCTAATATACACACGAATTTGATATTTTAAAAACCTGTTTTTACGCAATATAGATGGTACAACACATATTCATCAAAATATTGCTTATACTCTATTGGAATACTAAGTATTTGATTTTTTAAAATGTCTTGGAAATCCGTGATTGCTTGCATATGTTCCGGACATCTGTGTCCGCTTGGGATCCAAGCGGTTAAGACCATGTATAATATATAAAAATACAAATACATTGTCACAGTAAAAAAACAATTGTTGTCAACTTATTTGCTTGCGACCAAAATATTAAATATAATATTTTAGACTAAGAAAAAACAACCGATTGTGGATACAAACGTTATTTTAAAATTGTGTAAAAAAATAAACGAAATAAAAGAAAACTTTTAAATCATCAAAACAATGGCTTGATTACTTTGAGATGCCTCTTCAAATGCTTGTGAACTTAATTTTCTGTCCATGAGATCAAAAAAAGTTGTGTTAATTCTGGACCCTGCTTTTTAATGACTTGTACCCCTTTAAATCAGTTAAAATCCCCTTTAAATTCCTGAAATTTATTTTCTTCTTTGACCATATTCGCTCCCTAAGTAGCGCATATTGCCACCACGCTACAATTCCATGTTTCCCTGTCTCCCACCAATTGATTTGCTTCCTCCCATGGAATGCAAGCATCCCTCAGTTTCGCCGAGTACATCATATGGTAAGTAAGTAACCGAGGGTTGTTTAGGTCGCCGGAATCCCAGATTAGGGAACGTACAAGACAGCGTACTGTCACGTCAGTGGTAATGGAGAGACGTGGTCGCCTACTGAGTGTTTTAATCCTGCCTGCCTCTTCTCTACCTGAAACGCCAAAAAATTCTGTCAATATTTACGTAGAAAACTAAGTAAAAAGATCTCGAAGAACTACGTCTGTTGATTTAAGCTCTATATAGATAAATAGTTGCGAAAAAATCGTAGCAGTATATGCATATTATTTAACAAATTGTGCATACGAGGCTTTGATTCGACACTGCTAACATCCGTCGTGAGATTGAAATATTTAACTCAACCCGACTTTTTATTCAGATTGTAAAAAAATATTTCAATATCATCATTCTGTTACAACAGTCAAATCTAATTATTTATTATTTAGTCAAAGGTCAACATAATTATGGGTCTGATTGAAAGTATTGTAACGACATATTGATGCATCTTCTTTTTTTGGGTTTCTTAATTAAGGATTAATATCATTAATTGGCCTTGGATAAGTTTGCTCTGTTTCATTAATTGCTTAATAAAATGCTTAGAGGAATTATTATATTGAGCACTTTTTATTCTTAATCATAAATGACATTTCAACAAATTCAGGAGAGTGATATCTCAAAATTAAAATTCATAAATCACTGTCGACCTTCTGAATGACTAAGACTTTATATTTAAAAAATAAAACAATCTTTTGTAATAATTCCACATTTATTTTATAGAATCAGTAACGGCTTTGCTCATCACGAGCATTTTCAATTAATACAAATATACTGAAAAAAATATTTTTATTTAGAGAATCGTGTAAAAAGGTAATAATTAAGTAAATTATACAAAATTTGTATTATAATTAAAAAAAAAATATACTTTTGATCGTTGCTTGATGATGATCGGGGATTTAATGAGGGACTGGACCAGTGGTGGCCGGTCAATGTGGCATTGGATCAATGCACCCCTTGTATATGCAGGGGCGGTTATATTTCATGAAGTAATATTCAAGCGATTAGACCATTAAAATTCTTCATTTATTTACTGTCTATAATAAATTTATTTCATTTTAGACAATAAATACATGAAGAATTTAAAATGAGTGAATGGTATAAATGTTATTTTTGAATATTATTTCATGAAATATAACCGACCCTGCATATACAAGAGGTGCATTGATCCAATGCCACATTGACCGGCCGCCACTGGACTGGACATAAATCGCTTTTATGGCTGGATATGTCTAAAACACGTCTAATGTGCTAGATTCTAATGAAGTCTTTTGTTTGTTCTAACTGTTATGTGTTATTGAATTTCTTGTAATTAGGAAATCTATTACCCGTTTCTGCGTTTTTGGGATCGTGTTAGAACACAATTCGTGTAAAAATATTTTTAAAAAGTTGTTTTTTTGTCGACCGTGTTATTTAAAAAAACGCGTAAAAAAGAATTGAATGTACATGAATAACTGTTTGGATTTTTTATCCGTTGATTATGCTTGCGATGAGCGAAACCGGCCTGTGGAAAAATATGGCATTAGTACAATGTGTTTTATTTTAATAAATGTAAAGCACAAATTGATATGTACTATTAACCCTTTGAGTGGTGAGTTAATTTTTACTAAATTAGGTTTTTTCTTATATTTTGATTATTTGTAGTATTGCCACACACAAAAATATAAAAACAATATTAGTTATTATTTCAAGAAGTAAATATTTTTTTAAAATTATAAAACTCATAGTTAAAAATGTAAAGTAAACTAGTTCATTATTACTTTTGAATATTTTTCTAGAAGCTATTACTTCGCTTTTGCGTCAAGATCTTTTTTGCTCTCATCTGTCTACATGTGCCGCTCTACAGACGTCGATTCCAGAAAGGAATCGATCCCAAATAGAATTTTACGCTCAATATTATATGGCTACCGATTTGTTTACAAATGTTACCCTTTTTTTAAAAACATTTTCTTCATTTGCTATACAAAATAAAAATAATGTGGTGGCCAAAAGTCACTGGTGGATGTGTCTAGTATCCATATCTGAAGAAATAACAAAAATTCAATAAAAAATATGAGAATGGCAATAGATAATAGATGACAAGCTACTCCAACGTACAGGTACGTTGATACTCATCAAAGGGCTAAGTTTCCATATGCTTCGCTTTGCAAGCGGATAGCAAGATTTTATTCAACAACAATGACTTAACGTCTTTCAAATGAGTATTGCATAATAAATTGTATGACGAGTGCAATACATGCAATTAAATCAAGTGATATGATGAATCGACGTGAAAAGATATTTTATGTAATAATTACTATTGTCAAGTTGCAGCCCATGATTGATTGAGTAAAGAAATATAATACTCAATAAATATTTTGAAAGTGCCGCCTTGTCACTTGAATTTGTTCAATAATAAATAAATATATTTTACTTTCAGAAGCAATTACATTTTTGTAGTCATGCATTGTCATTCCGATAAAATAACATATTGTGAGAATATTATGATTCAATTTGCCTTTGTATGGTAAAACTTCTTTATTATAATAATATTTATAAGGCAACAAATATTTATTGAAGTAGCAATTCATTTCCTCAAATATTTTTTTGACAGTATTCAAGACCAATTCAATGAAGTCATCTCAATAATTCTACAAATAAGTTGATTGAATTTGATAATTGCTGGGAGAATGCAATTCAAAAATTATTTGATTATCATGCAAGTTTTTATATAATCATTTTTTAAAATATAAAAGAATAATGACGCATTTAATAATTGGAAGAGTTAAATAATGTTTAATTTAATTTTTTACTTAGAAAATAATCTCCATTTTATTTTACATTTTAAAAATAATACCTAGGTAATGGTATAACTAGTGGCGATATTATAATATTTTGTCGTTCATGAAATTTCATTTAGTTATAATTAGTATTTTCGAAGATTACTAAGGATTCGAAAATGTTCATGCGGATTTTTAAAAATCCTCGTCAGGTGTCATGATTCACTACCGTAAAGTAGTGTTGATAGAATGTGAGCCATCGTAAGAAGCATAGCGATTGGCAGATGTAAGGACTCTTGGAGGCGCCGTGTGGTTAGGGTTGCCATATTTCTTGTAAGTGAATCCAGGACATTTGTCTGCTTTGCTGACGTTCTAATCCAAAAACCAAGGAATTTACCGATTTGCCCAAAATACCAGCGTGACTCGTTTTTTAGCTCTTCCGAGACTTTTGAATCGAAGTTAAATAGTTTTCTCTAAATTTCTGGGACAATTTGTACTTATCTGGGATACGGTACAGTGATTCTAATTCCGGGACAATCCCGGCAAATCCGGGACACCTGGAAACCCTACGTGTGGTGACAATACACCCAACAAAGGATGCGGATATTGTCCCAAAATATGAAAAGAAACAATTTGTACTGTGAAAAAAATAATTTGGAGGCGTTGTAATATTCTACACGTCTTAAAGTATCGTAAAAATGAAGTAACCTCAGTTAATACACATTGCAGTAGTGCTACCTCCGTAAAATAAAAATATGCAATCCACCAAAGCACCAAGTAAAGACGTGACGGTACTTAAAAGTCCAAGATAAAAGTTTTACCATTTTACTATTTGGCTCACTATATCTTTAATAGGCCCATATATTCCCCAAATTCAAATTCTTATTGATAATAAAATTACTCGAAATTGAATTCTGGTATTTAATATTATGGAATAATTTCTTCCAAAGCCCTAAGTAATTATTATGTTTAGTAATGCCAATTATTAATGATAATTATATGCTAAGAAAAAGGGCATGCAAAAAATATGAGCTTTATTAATCACTGGCATTTGCCATTTGCTTTCAATAAGGAAGGCTAATTAGGTTTATGTCTTTACAGTAATTACATATTAATTGTGCCCATTAAGATATAATTATTTTCAATTTGCTTATAAAATGTTGAGTATATTATGTGTGTTGTTTTTGTGTACTTAATTATTAATGTTATGCTAGCAATATAGCCTTCTGATGACATTTCACTTATTTGATGTCAGTTTTTATTGTTTCCCTGTGTCTATGATATGATTTGATAATAATAACAAACAAAAAGCTTCATGAGATCCTAAAACAATAAACGTATCAGACATTTCTAACGATGAAAGAGATTTATGTCCGGTCTCTCGTAAAAGTCCTCGTACATGATCAAGTTTCGATGAATAGTATTATGTTTTTTAATTCAAATAAATATTATGTATAATTTATTTATTAAGTCTTCATATTCACCCTTTTTACACGCTTTTCTATGGGTACAAGAATGTTGTTCTTTTTTAAATAGCACGGTTTTTAAATTCAAGGATCTATCACTTTTTTACGTGGTTTTTTTTAGAACTTATATACCGTGTAAAATTTATTTGGTATACCCGCAAACGATGTTCGCATGGCATATGAAAACACAATTTTGATATTACCTGATAATTTCGTGGACTTTAGAATTCGGAGTTCAACTGTTTTAAATAATGCAACTATTTCTGTAACAGGAAACAGTATATTTATTTATCTTAATATCATAAAATGAATTATGGGCTTCTATGAACATAAGAATATAATATGTTGCACATTCTCGGTATCACTCAATCTTAACTCGTAGCTTTAGAGACAAGATATTTATGTTTGGAGAATGCTCGTAATATTTTTACTATCAGACAGTTGAAAGTTTGTTTTTTTTTAAGTTGCAAAATATTGCATATAACATATCGCTTTTTTTTCAAACGATTTGCCAGACATGAACTGAGCTAATTTTAAATGTTTGTAATAAAAGTAAACAACATTATTAACAGTAAAAGTTAATATGTTTTATATCGGTAAAAGTACTATAAAAGTTACATTTGTTGTCCAGCTGTTCACTTTTAATGAGAAAACTAAATAAAATTCAGTTACACCTGCTTTACGCTTCGTTTGATGATCTGATAGGGGTTGTATGATGAGGTATGAAAACATCCCTGACATACGAATTGTATTTTTGTTTATAAACCTGTGTACTGAAGCATCTCAAGAGTGACTTTTTTATTCGTTTAACTGCTTTTCTTTGAGGCGGGCGAGGATAAAAAAATGTGTCTGGAAAGCTTTTAGCTATTCCAGTATTACCAAATTAAATTCCCAAAAAACACCAAAATTTCGAACCTTCTTATTCTTCACCTCGCTCAACTTTCTCAATTTTTTTCACTTCTGAAATCCCGGGATTTTCTCTGTCATAATCCCGGGATTTCGGGATCACAGAATTGGATGGGATACCGCGATTAGAGGCCCTAGTTACGACGGACTCCAAAAAGTTTCGATAAATAGACGAAATTACGGCACATTAATATTGTTTTTGTAATTTGCGTAAAAACCAATTAAATTTATATATGTGTACGTCTCTAGATAAGGTAACCCGTAACACATCAATCGAATTGAAGATAGTTCGACAGCTTATACAATAAACTACATTAACGGCCTTGATAAGTCATTTGAAAGTAATTTTATTATTTGCTATACAAGCCAACGTGTATTTTAGATATTTATTAATAGCACAAACGAAACATTAATAATCTTTATTTAATTTCATTATACCTGTAGTTACTAGATTTGGAAATGTGCTGGGCGTGACTGTTGCATAATGTGGACAGGGTATTAAAAAACCCATTAGATAAACAAACAACTAGGCTGTATTTTACCCGAGCATGTGTCATTCATTATTAGACGTTGATCTATATTATTATCGTCCATTTTTGCTGCTACACTTATTGCGTGAAATCGTGAGTTGCAAATGTCATACGATTATTTTATCATCTGCAGCAGCGGTGGGCAAAACAGGAACCGCGTACCGAAAATGATTCGAGAAACAAATAGTACAGTCAAAATTTGAGCAGAGTGTGGACTGAATGCAAAATGCTATATGTTTGATTTATGTTCAATACACTGCAATTTTTTAAAATGTACATATCATTTTTTCATACTATTTTGTTTGCACTGTTTTTGCTATAGCATTTAAGCACTATATGATATTTTTTATAAGCTTATAATAATTAAGAATATATTTGTTTAAATCCATTCACGTTCCTAATGTGAAGCTTCTAATGGTGATATCTTAACAGAAATTTTTCTACGAGAACTGTTTATTACTCAGTCTCTCAACATCTCTTTTCCAAAGAGAGTAGTGGGGATAGAAAGATAAGGCTGGGACAGGACCAGTGGTTAGCTAATCGTTCTCGCTACACCTAGTTATGTAAGGATTGGAAGGATGGGAGGATTTTTTGGACATAACAAACATCCATGAAATCGATAAATCGATCGAAAAAATGCTGTTCGTACTGGGACGGAAGCCTTCATCGCTAACCGCTGCACCATATGACACGGTTTAGTTTAATTTATTTACTTAAAGTTAATGGGTTGATTTGTTCTCTAGCAAATATATAGTTTGTGAAGTTTTGCACTTTAGTCGGACGACATCGTAATAAAATATTATCGAAATCGCTCGCTAAATTTTAACTTGGCGTAGATTGTTTATTTCATCTTTATTTTAAATCATATCTACTACCAATGTGGCGTATATGGTGTTCTTATGATATCAAGAGAAGCTGTTTTGACAACTGTTCATATGTGAGTCGAACAACCTCCCTCTTAGGACACGGCAAAAAAAGAATTACGGAGTTTTCAAATTAATATTTTTTCAATCAATTTATGGGTTAATGTTTGAAATCATGGATGCCTGTGATATGTAAAATGGGCACGTTGAGAGTGATCAGTTAACCTCTAGTTCTTTCCGAATCCTGTCCTTCTATTCTTCACTATTCGTAAAAAAAAGTTGAGCAACTAAGTAGCATGCAGTTCTAGTTTAAAAATCGTTGAGGTATGTTCCTCAATAAATTGTAAAAAAAAATGATAGATAATAATCACCTTGCGTGAACTTTTTTTTCGATCGGAACACCACAAACATCAATGGCTTTGAATAAAAATTTACATTCGATGATTCGAACCCCTGACCGTACAATCGGATAAAAGCTCAAGAGATATTTACTGCGGGATTACATGTTTAGATAATACTTACGTCACGTTGCAATTGCAATGATCCGAAGATCATTAACTTTTGTATTATTATTTTTTAAATTAATATTCCTTCTACTTAAATTCCTTGTGACATGCGCTGCTTAAAAATTGTCGACCCCTGATCTACAGTGTATCGAAAGTTTACATTCACTTCCTACATTAGCACCGCAAAATAAATCAAACAAAAATGTATGACGTGCTTTCTTCAACAACGCCTAATAATGGAATATATAAAACTGTAGAATGATTAACTGATTAAAATTATCTAACACAATAATCTTTAGCAAACTTTTCTTTAACTCGTCATACATTGGAATGATTTGATCAATAACATGTATCGCATATCGCGAATTAAAATGGTCATTTAATACAGTGTTTCTCAACCTTTTTGAGAGCGTGGCCCCTATTGAGTGTCTTTATTTTTCTGTGGTCATTGTTTTGTCTTCCCATGAAAATTATAATTTCAAAAACCCACCTTTTTTTATAGCTCTTCCGAGATTTTCGAATCTAGAATGCCAAAAAATAGCTGCGCGACGTCCGCCATTATGCTCTTTCTTGTATCGTTTTATTAATACCCGTGGCCCCCCTAAACTGTGCTGTGGCTCCCTAAAACAAAAATAAATCTCTGTGGCCCCCTTAGAACACGCTGTGGCCTACCGTTGAGAAACCCTGATTTAATATGTACAGCTGGCGATAAAATCATTTGAGAGAATATATCGACTGTGTAACCTACAGCTTTTACGATTTGATACACGTTATATCAAAAAGATGCATGCTGAAAATGCCGAATTAGTATCTAAATTTAACTTTTAAATTTGAAAAAAGAAGGGCCTGTGAAAGTTGCGACCAGGAAAAAGGACTTAAAAAAAGATTTTTCTTGACAAAATCATTAAACTTATATTAGAACAAGTCAATAAAAAAACAGTGTGTAAGTCGCTGTGCACTTCAAGGATGTGTATAGTTCATAATTTGCCTTCAGTCCAAAATCATCAAAAAACGTTTTTTGTGTCTCCTGTAAAAGTGTGAGTTACGTAATTTTTCCTTTCTACAGTCGATATGTAATATCGCCGATGCTTTATCAAAAAGATCTTAAATACTTTGTTTTAAATAAATGTTTAAGCTCTCTTAAAAATACGAAACAAAAAAGAGCACACACAGTCAATTAGATGCCTTCGTTCTAATAAATAAAGTAGAATTATTACAAAATAGTGTTTGTTTTTTTTAATATAAGACAATAGGTTTCTTTAGTGTACCTACATTTATTATTATTTAAAATATAATAATTCACTTATTTTATTATTGCACTCGTAAATTAATAGTTACAATACATTTTTTGATTAAAAATAATCAAAACAAACAATCTAATATAAACAATAATTAAATTTAGCCGCTTACTAAACAGCCTCCCGCTATCGTTTAAAGGGGCGGATTTAGAAACACTGAAGAAGTAGAAATGAATTACAACACTTTACCGTGATAAATGCATAGTCCTGTTCACAGTGGCGCACCTTAATTCCAATACTGGTGCTTGAGATAATAATTAAAGTAATATGCATTTAATAATATATGGATGGATGGAACAACTGGCCTTGCGAAAGTAGACTGACCACTTCAATCATCTTTGCTGACCATCATTGAGTATTACGTATGGCAACGTTATTCTGATTCTGTATCATTGCATTACAAATTATTACACGATATTATTTTACGTCTGCTAATTCTGTTTTGATATTATTATTAAAAATACGCATGACTTCCATCTCACAAATTTTAATATCTCGTTTAAAAATAATATCTACAACTAGGAATTGCAATACATTGCAGTATTATAAATTTCAAATTGGGATCGGAGTACCAGGTGGGTATATTGATAACAGTGTGTCGATATTTCATATAAAATACCTTCTTAAAAAAAAAAAACAATACATCATTGAAATTCTGGAGATAAATTGAATATCTTTTCCGACCAATTAAATCAACTTTGAATTAACTTTTTGCTCACAACAAACCCGTCTATCAAAATTTAAGGTAGCGGTCTAAAGTGACACGTGTAGTTTTCGAAAATTCATTTAATTGATAGAATCTAGCGTAATAGGAATTTCAAAACATCCCAGTTGAGATGAGCTTTCTTTATTTATTATATTCGAATAAAATTTATCTGTAAAAAATAAACCGGGAGCCAGTGGCGTAATAAAGCAGTGACCTCCAATTTGTTTCAATAAAAAAAATCACATCTCAACCAAAACGCACTATTATTTTTTGAAAAAAAAATATAACGTTAACAATATCAATTACAATTTAGAACTTCGACTGAAGGCGCTTGATGGAACTTCAATATCAAACTTGAAAAAACCTGAAGATGCCGAAAGGAGAAACCCGGGTCGTTATCGACAAAACTTATGGTTGAGTACAGAATCAAAATAATTCAAATTTAATATCAAATACAATGTAGAACTTCGACTGAAGGTGCTTGATGGAACTTCAATATCAAACTTGAAAAAACATGAAGATGCCGAAAGGAAAAACCCGGGTCGTTATCGACAAAACTTATGATTGAGTACAGAATCAAAATAATTCAAATTTAATATCAAATACATTGACATTTTATGCAGCTTTTAATGGACATTCAAAGCAATAGATAAATTTTATAAGAATACAATAATAAGTTATGTTTAACTATACTGGGATGTTTTGAAAATCCCATTAAGCTAGATTTTACCAATTACACGAATATTTGTAAATAAGCCATTTAATAATTTGTCTTAATTATAGGTGTCGTTGTAGACCACTACACTCACTCTTATGATATAGTGCCTTTTGCCATAAGCAAGCCATGTTGAGTACCTAACTAGTTAAAAGATTTCCAACATCTGGTCTAGATAATAAATTAGGGGTCCATCCTAAGAGAGGTCTTTGCCTCTACACAAATTAAAGCTAATGCAACAATCCGATAACATGAACTCGAGCAAGTATTCTTATCACTCGACGAAATATGTACATTTTTTTTCAGCACATATGGCTATTCCAAACGATTTCACACTCTCAAACATCTTGAGTTGTCTAATTTCATTTTATGAAGTGTGGTATGTAGACTAAACTATTAATTTAAAATGTTACACATATATAAGTGCAAGAGTCAAAACATCTATTGCAAATTACAAAAGCATGTATCATTTTTTTAATACAGTATCGATTTGAGAACTTGCGAAAAAAAACATGATGACCGCTCGATCAAAACAGAGAAGGTGAGAAATGCTTTTTAGCAAAAACATTGACGTATGAACATATGTAATATTTCTTCATCAAATAATATTGGGCTCGTTAAAAAAATGTTCTTGTACAATTCAAAATTTAATTGCTTGTATATAAAAGGTAAAAAGATACGACCCACACAATAAATTTTACAAGAGGCACAAAAATCGTTTTTTAATGATTTTGGGCCAAAGTCGGAATATGAAATATACACAAACTTTAAGTGCACCAACGATAATAAATTGGTGTTTTGTTGACTCAATCAATTATTAATTTAATATACAGTGGAACCCCGTTTTTACGTTTTACGACCGCAATAAACAAACAAAATTTTTTCAAATAATATCAAATAAATGTTGAATTTTTTTAAAGGCGTATAGTATTTATTTACACTTTTTTTATTAAAAAATATATATATATATATTTGAATTTGCGTAAGACAAACTATGTTTCTTTCAATTCAATTTGTTTTTCCTCTTGGTTTTTTTCATCGTTTTTCAATTTTTTTCAGTTTCTCATCTAGAGTTTTAGTTTTATTCATTTAGACATTTTATGTGAGTTATGTGAGTTATAAAAATTCGCAAAACGAGATGTGAAGTAAGACTACTTATAATTGAAAAAACATTTGTGACGGGGCCGTAATATTTAGACGATAAATCGAGGAAATCGGTAAATAGGAGAACAATTAATGCGGGATTATTTAACATTGTTCTTATGGGTGTTTAGCCGGGACTATAAAAAACAAACGAATAATTCGAGAACGGTAGATCAAGATTTCACTGTATTTTTTAAGAAAAATCTTTTTGGTAGTACTGTTTATTGGTCTTAATTTTCACAGATCCTTTTTGCAAAATTAAAAGCTAAATTTAGATACTAATTCGGAATTTTCAGATTACATCCTTCTGATAGAACGTTTATTAAGTTGTATACATTTTGATTATAGAAAAAAACTGTTTTGAAAACTGTGGGTTACGTCCATTTTCCTTTCCACAGTCGATATAAATTTATATCGTTTTTAGCTCTTATTAAAATCAGTTTGAAAATACACAGTTTTTAAACAATATCCGACAGTAATACAATAAAAACGAGGGTTACGTCCTTTTGCCTTTCTGAAGTCGATGTGTTTTAAATTGAATGCGTACATGTTTTTAACAAAGTTTATAACCGACTTTAGAAGCACAGAATTTTTAATTTAGGTTTGAATATTACTTTATACAAGAATATCTTTTATGAATAATTATTAATCAGCCATTACTCCAAAGAAGTTGTCTAAAAAAATATGTAGAAATATAATTTTGACATGGTTTTCATTTAACGTACAGCCAAAATCCGTTGATTATTTTTCCACGCGCCTATTTGAATAAATCACTTACGCAATGCTGTTATGACGGTAATTTTGCAGCAACAAAATAATACGCTTATAAAGCTGACTATTATTATACAATATTACTCTTGTAAAGTTACGATGATACGCACGTTGGTTGCGAAACGACGCCACCGCTCTAAAGCGATCGCAGAGTCCATCTTTACTCTTTAGCACCATCTGCGACTTAAAGTGACATCACAGCATAAGCTGAGAAACTTTTCTTGTCATACAGCACGGATCAAAAGTCATGTAAAACATATATGAGGGTATTAATTTCAAACCCGACTTATTCTAAATTTGTTGAAACATGAATTACGAATGTCATGTAACTTAGTAAATAAAAATAAATTTTGAAAGTATATTTAGAAATCAGTCTCAAATATAGCTTGACAACATCCAAAATATCATTCCAAAGTAATGTAAGACTAAAAATACTTTTAAATTGTTTTTCAAAATGAAATTCAAGTTTCATTTTTTAACCATTTTGAAATGGCCGTGTTTGCAAATAATACCCTCATATCGTCACCTTACTGGCAGAAGATGGTAAGTACCAGTGATTTTTTCCATGTGACGTGGTGAAACGGCGTTTCAGCATCTTTTTTCTTAACATTTTTAATGTTTCAGATCAAAAGTCACAAAATTTTATTTTTAATTTGCTTTGAATACTTTTGGAGTGACAGCGAAATCACTAGTTTTTTCCCAGTACCTACCCTTCTATCATTACTCTTTAGAAAAAAATAAAGGTTTTAAACAACTGAGTAACGAGCAATTTTTGTTAAAAAAAACTTCTGTTGACATACTTCCATTATGAAGTCATATGATCCAAATTGAGAACGGATATAGATAAAAAAAAACACTGATACATTGGGAGCAGAAATGTTAAAAAATATACATAATATATAAATTAATATTTAGTCGCACGCTGTAGTCTAGTTGGTTAGAGCTTGCTTTAACGACCATATAGATCTGGGTTCGATTCTCGGTAAGGTCAATGTCAAATTTAGATTTTTCAACTAAAATTTGACAACTCAGACGTGGATGTTTGTGATGTTAATTTACCTCGAGTTGATCTCGAGTGACTTACAATTAATTTTCATAGAGTTTTTCTCGTATGATATTTCATAAAAAAAATGACGCATGGCATTATCGGTAATGCCAAATATTTTTTAAAAAAATATATAAACTCCATGCCTTTCGTGAAGCCCTGTACATACAGAATGCGAGATGACCTCCCTTGTTGCATAAAATTCTTCTCCGGTCTCATTACGAAACCGATTGCTTGCACACTGGCTCTTGCTAAACTGGTCCAACAAATCTGATTATTATTTTGCCAAACAGGGTCGCCGATAATCGCAGGTGATTTTGCCCCAAGTCATAAACCAAAGGCGCGTTAATAACACACAGCCATCTCTTGGTACACTTTAAATGAGTAAAAAGAACCTTGGCCTTTTGTTTTTTTTTTTATTTAAATTGTAAATGCATTGTGGTTTTGTCATTGTAAGATGTCTCAATAAATTCATGTTTGATTTAATCGATTTCGAAATTTGAATGTTGATTTATTTTGATGTTACGTTTTGTTTATTCATAGTGGATTGATAAATAACCATTTACCATTTGACATTGCCTTGTGGTATATATAATATATTGGTTTGCACATATTCTCACCTATCTAGCAGAATTTGATTCTTTACTGATTTTCTGATTTCTTCTTCAAAAATAAATTAAGTATGCAGAGAGATTATTTGATATAAATTATTTGCTTAGAATAAGGTGCATTAAATACATTAGTTTGCCAAAAAAATTGTAGGCAATTATTTTTAATACTAATTTAAAGGCAGGCAATTGTTCTGTCTATTAATTGTGTCTAAAGGTATGGATGTTTGTGATGTCTGAAAATCCACCTCCCCCCCAATCCTAATAGTAAAATTGGAGTGTATCGAGAGTGATTAGCCAAACACTAGTCCTGTTGTAGTTCTATCCTTCCTATGCAAACTCTCTTCGAAAAAGAGAAGTAAGCAATTGAGTAACAAGCAATTTTCGTAGAAAAAATATGTCTTCATATACCTATTAGGACGTTCTCCACATTAGGAGAGGATATAGATAAAAAAATAAACTCTTATCATCATGCTTACCGATCACGCAGATCTGGGTTCGATTCCCGGTCTGATCACAGTGAATTTGAGAATTATTCAATTCAAAGTTGTGATCCGAAGACTGGGTGTTTGTGATGTTAATTCATATCATTTCCTCTCCTTCCATCCTTCTAATCCTTTAATAACTGCGTGTAGCAATAGCGATTAGCCAGCCACTAGTACTGTTCTAGCCTTATTCTTCATTCCCTACAACTCACTTTGAAAAAAGTGAGGTTGAGCGACTGAGTAACAAATAGTTCTCGTAGAAAAACTTCTGTTGAGATACCTCCATTAGGAGGCCATATGCTCCACATTGAGTCTCTTCCCATGGATTAAAAAAAATATAAAAATATATATTTAACAAAAAATATCGATGCTAGAGCAGCGGTGGGCTGCCAATACGTTAACAAGGGGGCTCACTTTATATAAAAGCAATTCTCTATGTTTTGGGGATGCATGAGTTTTTTAATCACTCCGATGGAATTATATGCAATTCTTAAATAAGCAATCGATTGTTACAATACACTTATAATATGTAAAAATATGAAATTTACCGTAAACTTATCAATGTAAATAAATATAAATATAGTACTGTGTATACTGAAGCTGTCCTAGATAATATATAAGTCGGAAATTGCAGTTATGTACTCATTTGATCTGAAAATATTGTTTTCTATTAACTTAACAAGGGGCTCGCAGGCCTCCGTAAAATTTAACAAGGGGTTCGCGCGAGCCCCTATGAGCCCCCCTCCAGCCCATCTCTGTGCTAGAGGCTTTATCTTATATGCTGAAATTTTCAATTTGCGGTTTACTCAGAACTATAAATCTGTTACTTTCTAACTTCTGCCAGAATAGTGTTAATATTTTTCACATCGGAAGTGGACATGGATTTAAATAATAGTAAAAATATACGAAAAAAAATAATTTCATAATAAATAAGTCACTACTATAAAACTTCAGAGTCATAATAAAAGAAACGCATATGTACAATTATTATAGAACATATATTTTGTTTACTTAGAAGAAATGAAACTAATGTTCTGCTTCAAATGTATAATTTAATATTACATCGATACACCTGTTGAAAAACAGATATTTGACGCGTTACACGTTCAACGAACCAATCTGAAAGTGACGATGTAATTTACACGACGAAAGGCGCAAATCTCTTATCTAACATAATCTGCAATAATCATTGTATGTCTGCAGTACGAAATTTCTGTCTAACCATGAAGTAGTTACGAGTAATAATGCTATAAAGTTTGCGATAAGACGAGGTAGAAAACAAAAAGTTACATCCCACTTTGCGTAATTTCATATTGCAGTTAATTTAAACGTGCACAATAAACAATTGAGTATTGTGTATAATAAAAAATAAGTTTTAATTATGAGCGGTTTCTCTTCATATGGATGTTATGTATTAGAATAGGACACCATTTGTTTTTTTTGTATATATTTTCTAGCTGTCAATATGTCACAAATTTGTTTATCTAATGAAAATTCATAATAGATGGCGCATCGATCGAATGGAAGATAGTAATTATTTAAATCACACATTCGACGTTATTTTGTTTTATGTTTCAGCTTTTTAACGTTTTTCCATCATATTCCGAGTTTCAAATTATTTTAATATGAAGAGGATTATTACTTATGTAAAAAGATTATTAAAAAAA
>CM062838.1:16748745-16808918 GCA_031772345.1 Himalopsyche anomala
AAAATCACCAATGGGCTAGCTAGACCAGGCTTATATTTTTTTTTGTTTAATGGTCACAAAAATATTAAGTATGAACGCGGGACACATCGCACAAGTAAAATATATATTTTTTTTCATTTAAAAGGAATTAAAGTGAATTAAAATGAGGTAAATGGGCCACACAAAATTACACATAGGGTTCAATGGCAAGGTTACATCATACAACAATTACTTTCTTTAAATAATACCATAAACTAACTAACGTATATAGGTTATTAGATTTAAATCCAGTCGGGTCCGTGACGCAGTGTTCAACGTCGTTGAGTTCTATGACATATCTCACGAGTTCAAGTCCCAGTACGAAGTATTTTTTTCAATCGATTTCTATTCGAAGGCATGGATGTTCGTGAAATCTAAAAATTCTCTCACACCCTTCCAATCTTAAAAAAACGGGGCGTATCGAGAGCGATTAGTTGACTACTAGTCCTGTCCTAGCCCTAACATTTAAACACTTATGCTCTCTTGAAAAAAAGAAAGGTTGAGACATCTCAATTAGGAAGCCTTATCATCCACATTGCGTGCGGAAATTATATAAAAATGTTTTTTTTTTTTTAAATCCATGTCCGCTTTCAATGTAGCCTCCTAACGGAGGTATCTTAACAGAAGTTTTTTCTACGAGGACTGTTTGTTACTCAGTCGCTCAACATCACTTTTTTCAAAGTGAGCAGGGAAAGAAGGATAAGGCTAGAACAGGACTAGTGGTTGGCTAATCGCTATTCTACGCCCAGTTATTAAATGATCAGAAGGATTGGAGGAGAGGAAATGATGTGAATTGACATCACAAACACCCAGTCTTCGATCACAACTTTGAATTGGATAATTCTCAAATTCACTGTGATTTGACCGGGAATCGAACCCAGACCTGCGTGATCGGTAGAGCAAGCTCTTACCAACTGAGCCACAGCAGGCGACATATAAAAATGATTTCTTAAGATTATTCATTAAAATGATTTTTTTTAAGTCATCAACCTCGATTATTGATAATTCACATGAGAAGTTTTGTGTCTCAATTTTTAGAGCACCCAGTGATAGTTTACTTCATGTAAGAGAACGTCAAATTTTATTTCCAATCTCGTAATTGTATAAACATATAAACACATAAAATATGTGTAACTATCATTATAAAACAACTGACAACCGTAACGTTTAATTTTAACGATTACCAAGACAATTGCCACTCTCCGGACAAACTCTCGACACAATAAGTGATATGATAATAATATTATCAATACAATTTCATTTCGTCCATAAAACAAAACCTCAGGAAATTCTCCGTAATGAGTACTAAAAAAATACAATTTATATTACATAACATTGTAACAACATTCCTAAAAGTAATATTTTATATGGTCTTCGTGTGAAGATTATTCAGGCAGGTAATTCTTTACTTTATTCAAATTGATTGCAAGTTGAGAAACAAAATGTACGCGTGGGAAGTGTTCAGTTAGGCAAACGAGACTATTAACACACATCTTCAGGTAGCGATAACTCTGATGCTCAATGAGCAATTCCACAATCTATTTCTTCTTCTTCTTCCATGAACTCATCCTGATAAGCCATCTCTGCTAATCGATTAAACAAAGTTTCGTTACCCATTATGTTTATAAATGTTTCATAATATTTAACCGTTTGAATACCGCGCAAATAAATCATTAATATGTCTCAGAGATACTGCGTGTTTTTGAGAAAAATAATTTTGCCTAATATACACTCGAATTCGATATTTTAAAAACCTATATTGACCAGGCATAGGGATGGGCTGGAGGGGGCTCGGGGGGACTCGCTCGACCCCCTTGTTAAATTTAGGCGAGGCCGGCGAGCCCCATGTTAAGATAAGAAAATCATTCGTTTTAGATTAAATCATTACATAAGTGCAATTTCTGTAGATGGTTAAATTTGAAAATAGTTTGTCCCTTCATTTTTTCATTCAGCGTTGTAGGCTTCCGAGTTGGACCTCACGGGTTCGAGTCCCAATACGAAGCAGCATTTTTTCGATCGATTTATCTACTTTTTGTTTGAAGGCATGGGTGTTTGTGATGTCTTAAAATTACCTCCCACTCTTACGATCCTTCAATTCAACAGGGTGCTACTATTAGTTAATCACTATTTCTGTCTTATCCTTATCATTCTATCCCTACTACTCTCTTTGGAAACGAGAGGTTAAGCGACTCAGAAACAAGCAGTTCTCGTAGAAAAATAACTTTTGGTGAAATACCTTCATTAAGGGGCTATATGCTTGACATTGACATTGATTATAACAACATGTACATCAAAATGTTCAACATATATTTTTTCCCATGCGTAACCATATAAAGACATGGATGTGTAATAACTTAGGGCACACTTTAACTATAACATAACAATTATGAGCTCTTGGAGGTGAAGTGAGCCAAGTGTTATTGTTTTGTATGCGTAATATTATTGCCGACTGTTTGGTCGAGTGGTCAACGTCGTTGGCTTTGGTTACGGAGGTCCCGGGTTCGAATCCCGGGACAGTTTTATAAATTGATTTTTCAATCGATTTATGAATTTCTGTTCGAAGGCATGAATGTATGTGATGTCTTGAATTTCCCCCTCCCACCCATTCTATCTCATGAACGGGGCGTATCGAGAGCGATTGGCTAACCACTAGTCCTGTCCTAGCCCTATCCTTCTATAGAATCCTTCTATTGAGCAACTGAGTAACAAGCAGTTCTCGTAGAAATAATTCTGTTGAGATAAACTCCATTAGGAGTCCATATGCCCCACATTAGGAGCGGACATGGTAAAAAATATATATATATATTATTATATACGTCTTAAAGTATCATTCACAGTAAATAAATATACACTGCAATAAAGTTACTTCTTTAAGGTAAAAATATTTAATACACTAAAACACCATTGTACTGAAAAGTCAGATATAATTTTTTTACCATTTTACTTTAATACTTGGCTCACTTCGCCTCTCGAAGGCGCATATGCTATATGTGGGGTTATAATGCAAAACGTACTATTTCCAAAATGAGCGATATTGAGTTAGGTACGCAGATAGGGTACTTCAAGTCTAAGAAATCGACTGGTCCTACTAGTTCTAATATACAATGGTTAAACACTGCCGTTTCCAAATTGGAAATCATATTTTTATGCAAATGTTATTTTGTTTGTGTTATTCGTTATAGTATTTGACTCTACTGAAATGTTCGAGTTTTGGAAATAGTACTTTTTGCATTATAACTCCACATATATAACTATAACATTTATCACTTGCTTTTGAGCGTTCAATCGCGACGCACGTGTTTGTGTTTCTTACCTAAGTGAATAGATCTATTGTTTGTTTCGAGAAAGGTCATTTCCTGTCCATCTCAAAAATTACAAACAACTGTGCGATCGTAAAAACAATTGTCTAGTGAATCCTTTGTGTTGAGTGAAGTGTGCTTCACTTGCAATTCTGGTGGTTCAACACTTATTATTATATAAATTGTATTTGTACGCTAAAACCTAATGCTAGAGTGACTTTAAAGTTATTCCGTTGCTAAATGATTATATAGTTCATACCTAAATAACTCAATTCAGTGTTTGTGTTGACTAAAAATCGCCGACGACGATATTGGAGGAAAACATCTTACCACCAAGAAGAATCAGATAACAAATTACCTTTCTATACATTTTTTTTTTTTTTTTTTACTTATTTACTTTCTTTTTCCTCTTTTTTTTCAATTTTTTTTATTAGTTAACTTGCTCATTGTTTATTGCTTCCTGTTTCCTAACCTACTGCTTTGTTTATCCCACTTAAACCTGTAACCTATTTTATCTTTACTTTTTTAAATTCCAATACTGTCTGCGATGCGTTCAGGACGGAAAACCAGGAATTCCTCCAAAATGTCGGTAATGAGTGACCAGGCAATGTCGCTAATAAAAAATATTACTGGCTATAATAACCAAGCGGCATTCGAAACCTTACTGCCAATATATGAAAAAATTAAGGATTTTGTTAACGAAGGGGTAGGCAAGTACATTTCGGACGGTACGCTACCACTAAAGGCCTCTACGCCAAAACAGCCACAGAAAAAAACCTCGAAACCCAAAACCATCGTCGTCACTCCCAGTTCACCAACTATAATTGATTCGCCACCCCCATCACCATCCCTTAGTAGTGTAAACTCTACCAATGACTCACGCATGCTTACCAATGAAATCGCGGCAACCTCCGACTTGATCTCGAATGATGGGTCTGTCAACTTTAAAATGGCTACAGCCAGAGATACGTTTGCTTGGCCGTCCCAATCAATTGACGACCATAATCTTACTGTTGATAGGGAATCGTCTAAAAGTAATATTACCGGAGAAGAGGTTGCCGAAAACACATGCTCGCCTATTTTTAATGACTGCCGCGATAAGGCTCCTAACACACCAACAATATGTCTAAACTCTTCGCCCAGCGCTGGTTTGCCAGAACCTTCTATCTCACCTAAAACATACGACAAAAAACAAAAAATTCCCCCGATTGTCCTTCATAAAAAGGAAAACTATATAACATTTCTTAGGGATGCTAAACTTGCAGGCGTATCTATAAGACATGCAACAGATCTCAAAGATGGCATAAAAATCGAGGTTTCTTCAATCGACGCTTTCAGAAAAGCAACCAAACTGTTAGACGTAAGAAATGAACCATACCACTCATACATGGCGCATGAAGACAAACCACTCAAAGTAGTTCTGAGAGGCGTGTCAGTAGGCGTTAGGGAAGAGGACGTTTTGAACGAGATTAAACGGCTCAAATTTCCCATTATAAAGGTACAAAGAATGAAGTGTCATGTCAAAAAGACCGTGATCCCACTTGTTCTCTTAAGCCTTGAACGAAATGTGAGAGGGAAAGAAATTTTTAGCCTACGTAAATTCTTTGAAATGAACATTGTCGTTGAGTCACTGTGGCGAAAAACCTCAGCGGGTCAATGCCACAAATGCCAAGGGTTTGGCCACTCAGCATCATGCTGCCGTGGTCAAGCACGATGTGTGAGATGCGCGGGTGACCATTCTACTAATGAGTGCACTTACACTAAGGAAAGCGGCCCAGCTAAATGCGCAAACTGTAGCGGGCCACACACGGCAAATTACCGTGGATGCCCAAAATTTCCAAAAAAATCCCCTAATTCTAGGCCGCCGACACACCAACCTAACGAGCGGCCCTTACCAACTCTTGCCAATAACAGTAGATTATCGACAGCTGAAACTCAAAATATGGCGAAACAATTAAAACCTGTTCCCCGTATTGAGCAGAGTGAGGCTAACTCTGTCCGCTCAGAATTGCCACACGCGCATGTTGCTCTGGATTATAAATCCATGCTCAATGAATGGCGCGAAATTGTGAACATCGGAAACCAATTTCTGGTTAAATATCCCGCCCAAGAGGCGCCCATTGATACAAACAATGGCGAATAAAATCCGACCGGCATCCTTACAGGTTCTTCACTGGAACAGTGGAGGTACCCTAAGACATGACAAAATGGAGATAGTTGACGTTTTATCAAGGTATAAAATTGACATCCTCCTGGTGAATGAGACTTTTCTCAAACCTTCACACCGTCCCACAATACCAAACTATTCTTTGTACCGCTTTGATCGCACCCGTACCTCAGGAGGAGGGACCGCAATATACATAAAAAAACACATAGACCATTGTGCAGTTCCATTACCAGCACTTGAAGGCAAACTAGAAGCAAACGCGATAGTTGTAAACACGAAGTATTCAGGCCTCATTAGATTCGTTTCTATCTATAGCCCTCCTGATGGGCAAATATTGACTAGGGACCTAGAAGTAGTTATTCCTATCGGTGTACCTACAATTGCCGCTGGTGATTTCAACGCGAAGCATCAAGACTGGTACAGTAGACTAACAAACTCACGCGGACGACAGTTAAAATCTTATATTAGTAATATTGAAGCAATTGTAGCCGCACCCTCCGATCCAACAACTCTACCAAGAAATGGAGGATTACCGGATGTTATAGACATTGCTATTCTGAGTGGAGTCAACCTTCCTTATGAAACTCATATAGTACACGAGCTTAATTCGGATCACCATCCTGTCATATTGAGGTTAGGTGATCCAACATATTTTAGTCATAATAACTTAAGTCAAACGCAAAAAATAGTCCAATGGGACGTATTTGAGACTTTTATTGACGATATGATAATTCCTCAGTGTGATCTTAAAGATAACCAAAGCATTGACTTTGAGATTCTTAATCTCAATACAAACATTAACTTAGCTGCCGCTTATGCTACAACAACTTTGCAAAATACACCTTACAGTAAACCCCTGCCGATAGACATTAAAATCCTTATTAATGACAGACGGCGTGCAAGAAAAGAATGGAAAAAATTCTGTAACCCCTTAGTTAAGCAGCGCGTTAACCGTCTGTCTGCTGAAATCCGACTCGCTATGAAAACTTACCGCGAAAAAACTTCTGACGACAGATTAAGTGATCTTGTTAAAGGAAGTGATCCATATTGGGCCCTCTCCAAAGCCCTCCGCGCAGAAAAACACCCGCTGATGCCGCTTTACGGACCAAAGGGACCTGTTTTCACCATCAGTGATAAAGTTGAAGAGTTTGCAGATAGCCTTGAAAGCCAATTTACACCTAACTCAATTGACCCAAGCAACTTAGTCATGAATAAAAATGCGTTTGATATAGAAATCGCTGCAAAGTTAATTCTAGATCAATCTCAAGATGCAGACGGCGAAATTATCTATCCCACCTCATTTGCAGAAGTGGAAAGTCTCATCAAAAACCTACCTGACAGGAAAGCGTTGGGCAATGACAAAATTGGTAATAAGGCTCTCAAGCAGCTTCCGGAAAAGGGCATTAATTCGCTAGTAAACATTATCAATGCGTGCTTGAGATTACAATATTTTCCGGCAAGATGGAAAGAAGCTGATATTATTCTCATTCCAAAACCTGGAAAAGATCATACTCTTCCAGTAAATCACCGGCCAATAAGTCTGCTCCCCGCAATGAGCAAAGTCTTAGAGCGTGTAATTAAGATTAGGTTACAAGAAGTAGTTACAGTGAAAAAAATCATCCCAGACACTCAACACGGCTTTCGTGCTAGCCACTCGACAAACCACCAACTCCTCCGAGTAACGGAGTTTATCACAAGTGGATTCATTCTTAAAGAAGTCACGGCTGGCCTCTTTTTAGATATCGCAAAAGCCTTCGACAGAGTATGGACCGAAGGGCTTGTATTCAAAATGTCGAAGGCTGGTATAGGGTCACCGCTGGTAAAAATTCTCAACTCATTCATGACAGGCAGATGTTTCAACGTTAAAATGGATGGAATTCGATCCTCATCAAGGTCAACTCGGGCGGGAGTTCCGCAAGGCTCTGTTTTGGGACCCATACTATACAATATATACACCTATGACATTCCTTCCGGCGGAGAAAGCGACGCAATTATAGCACAATATGCAGATGATACGGCTATTTTAGCTAAATCTCGAAATCGACAAGGCGCTGTCACGCAGGTTCAATCAGCTGCCGATACAATAGCAGACTGGTGCAACAAATGGCGAATCAAAATTAATACCGAAAAAAGCGCGGCAGTAATGTTTTCAAAGGGTTTTATTAGAAAACCTAATTTTGCTTGCATACGCATGCACAACGCAGAGATCAAGTGGTCCAATTCGGTTAAGTATCTTGGACTCACGCTAGATAGTCGACTTAAATTTAATGAACACGTCGCGATTAAAAAACGTCAAGCTAATGCTACAAAGGCAAGGTTGTACTTTATGCTTAACGCGAGAAGCAAACTTACTCTCAAAAGCAAGCTGCTCCTTTACACAGCAATTACTCGACCAATCATGGTGTACGCTGCTCCAATATGGACGTATGCTCACCGTAAACATATGAAGACTCTCCAGATTGTCCAAAATAAATCACTGAGACAGATATGTAACGCCCCGTGGTACGTGCGTAACTCGCTGCTTCACAGAGACTTGAAAATACCTACCATCCGCGAGTTCGTTCGTGAAATATCACAAAAGTTTCACAGCGAGGTAGGAAAACATTCTAACCCAACGATCTCTGATCTCCACAACTATGACGAGACACTGCCTGAGAATCGTTTTAGACCCAGAGCAGTCCTGCTCGACGACCCTCCATAGATCTTATATCGTATAAAATTGTCAATTTTAGAACGAACTTAGCATCACGAAAATGACTCTCTTTGTTTAAAAACAATTTGTATACTGTATGTGTGTATGTATGTATCCGCATGTGTGTGTACATGTACGGATATAGTATGGAGGAAGCATATGGAATGTGATTTGCAAAATAATGCATATGGAGTTCCCGTGAACTTCTTATCTCTGTAGTGATCGCGCCCTTCCGTCTGCGAACGACGGTAAGGGGATGCAATTTACAATTTTTCAAAATCTTTATCGATGAAGGAGACTGGAAGAACCTTGACGCTGGCGCGTCCTGGTACTTGAAGCTCCATAAATTTGATATCCAAAAAAAATAACATTTATGATTGGAGATAGTCCCATTTATAACATGTGGTATTTGTTTTATAATAGTTATGAAAGGAAACGATCTCATTTATAAAATTGATATTATTTGAAACGATAATGTTATTATAAATTATGTAGAACATTACACTATTTGAAGATTGATCAGACAAACATTACTGCGCTGATTACTGCCGCATGTGGTAATATCTTTTTACTTACCACAAAATTATTACTAATTTTTTCACCTCTTTAGAAGGTTCATTTCTTCGTGATTGATAGTTTCATAAATTTATTATGTAGTCCAGTGTTTTTCAATCTTTTTAAAACAGTCCACTTCGCATTTCGTGCTATAAGCCTTGTCATGGAAGGTATTACATTATATTTATATACTAAAGAAGAATTGAATCAAAAAAATCAAATATAATAATAAAATAAGGAAACAAATTAAATGGTCAGAATTTAAATCAATTTTTTGTCAGAATAAAAATATTAAACGGTCAGAATATTTAATAACAATTTTGGTTAGTAGGCTAGGTTAGGTTAGGTTAGGTTAGGTTTTTTTTAATTTCATTTAAATTATGACTATTTATTCTGACCATTTAATAAAAATTCTGCACTGGTCAGAATTTAATAAAAATTCTGACCCCAATTTCAGTGTGGAATATATTAAATCTTTCTGAATCACTTTAGCGGAACCGTTATGCCGAGAATTAGTTTTAAGTCGATCGGTATCGGCTGCAATAAAAAAAGTATCGTATTCGAGTATTTTTCATTCTATGACGTTTTGTACAGGATCAAATGAACCCTTTCGGGATTCAATTGTGTGACCTCATGACCAAATCAGGGAAGAGTACAATAGCATTAATCACTCAGCTTACTGTAACGGGATAAAGAAGCAGTTTTGTTTTTCGATATTAGACTACGACACTTTGCGAACCGTATTATAAAAATAGTTGTCCGTAATTAGTTTACGTCTGGTGTTGGACATGTCATTATTTTGTTTTTATTAGGACTGAGAAGTCCGAGAAGGACTCCTTTAATTAAAAATGCATGTCAATTAATATCAAACAAGATTAGTTTTTTTCTAAATTCAAAATAGAACAGTTACATAAACTATTTCTCGAAACGCATGTACACGCTGTCAAATCACGCATGAATTATTGCGTTGTCAATCTTTTTGGGAAACACTGTTATGGTAAGTATACCGTATTTCGATATACTAACATAAATAATTAAATATTTACATGATGAAATTTAAAAAGCTCACGTTTTTGGGTGAATCTGAAATCGATATTTAATTTTGTTATCTATACCAATATATTGCGTATAATATGATAATATTAGAAAGTGGATTAGTATCTAAAAAAATACAAATTGCTTAATTGATGTTTTGAATATTTAAAGGTTGATTAAAGAAAAAAAGTCGATTGACGTGGCCTAGTCGTAACCCTGTTGACTTCCGTTCAGCGGTTCAGACTTCAGATAACCAGATACATATTTGAAAGTATAATTAATTTATCAATTGTGTATGTAAATACTTTTTTAAATGTCAAATATATTTTGTATAACTACATATATTCGTATTTAATGTAGAGGATGCAGACTTCTAATGGGCCATTTAAACACATGTTTTTAGCACAACTAGTTGGTATTGAGTGTGTCGCTAAACCTTTCATTTTCGGAGATGGAAAGAACCTAATAACGGGCTAGTAAATGACAAGTATCTAGCTAATTCTTCTCGATACAGAAATCACCCAACAGCTAGTCGTATTCTTAGAAGGATGGGAAGAGAGGAAATAAAGTGAATTGACATCACAAACACCCAGTCTTTGATCACAATTTTTAATTTAATAATTCTCAAATTCACTGTGGTCTAACCGGGAATCGAGCACAAACCAGCGTGATCGGTAAAGCAAACTCTATCCAACTGGGCCACACCAGGCGACATTATATTATCGCTACTTAAGTTTCTTTGTATTTTTTTAGGTTTATATATAGTTTTGTGTAAAATTGAAAATTCATTTTGATAAAATGTGGCTTTATTGCTTTTTATAATCAGACGCTACATATTTTAGTATTTGTATTCTAAAAGTTATCGGTTTAACGATATGAATGATGTGAAAAATTATCATTTTTATTCTGTCGATAAAACATTTTTTTAGAACTGTAAACTAATCAAAACCACGAAAAAAGTCCCATTTTTTTTGTAAAGAAAGATGATTTGTTCTCACGTTTTTAGACAGGAATATTTTGCAAATTATTACGTATGTAAATAATAAATAGATTACATATACATATGTCATATTTTATATCACTCTAGTTACGCGTTCATTGCGAGATATTTGCATCGACACGCGAAGGCAACGGGAAGAAAGCGAGCAAGTCCACGGAGGCAAATACACGTAAAACTCGTATTACAACTAAATATAATACTTACAAAATTATAGCGACAGGCAAATAGAATGAAAAAGAATGTCCCAAGTTTATGTAACCGGCATCGCCATGATGATAATCTTATTATTGTATTACGTGTTATTTGTGTTTGGTCACAAGGAGATCGACTTGCTATCTATGTGTGATGTTATACCTATGGATCTAAGTTATCTGTTAGATGTCACTATGCCAGAGACGGATCAGATATCTCATAAGTAAGTAAGTTGTCGATACTATTAACTAATAATAATATTTTCAACGGACTAATAGATGTACTATTTCATTCGTTGTGTATTAAGGCGGTATTCTAGTGTAGAAATTTGAAAAAATCGATTCTTTTTTTTAAATATTTTTCTAAATTTTAGACATTTGAGAGTATTTTTTCAAAAGGATTTTTCAAAATTTCAATTATTTTCCGAGTTACAGCGATTTTGGTGGCGCAGCAACTAAGCTAGTCCGACCGGAACAGATCGAAACTCAAAACTTTAAACGCATTTTTCTCGAAACTACTTTTTTCAAGCTGACGTACATAATATCTTAAGTTCTACTAAACCGATTTATTTGTAATTTTGTGTGAAGCTTCTATATACATCTTTCTATAGTCCGCAGCAGATTTAAGTCAATTTTTTTTCTAAAATTTATTTAAAATCTTTTCGAGTTTTGAATTTTTTTTTTAATTTTACATAAATTTTTAAAATATAAATAAACGGATGGTTAAAAAATGGACGGCAAAATTTTTCTCGAAAAAAAATCAAACCGTCAGCAGACCGTCAGAAGTACGCAAAAGAACAGAGCTGTTATAACCGTATTATATGACACTTGAGTGTATTCTTATTAACATAAATATTAACAAGTCCGCCTCTGTGTACGATCATTAAACATGGCCAAATTAAATATCGATTAGGAGCATGTTTATTTACGTTTTGTGAAGCCATCTAGTGTGAAATAGGTACTAGTGGGTTTTAAAACAAGAAGTCTTGATTAATTTTTTTTTGAATTGATTTATATGTAAAGAAGTTTTAATCTAATCTAAGTTGCTTTATATAATTCATGTCTTGCGAAACTAAAGTGAATTTTAAAAACATCACATTAACTTTATTTTTTTCAGATGAATTAATATAATAAATCACTGGTTTACTGAACGACCTGTATTTATTCGGTAAGCATGTATTTCATTTTTTATCAGTATCTATTACATTTAAGTCAGTGATTTCTTATTAACGAAGCATTTCTGCAAAACAACAGTTTTATTTGGGTTAAAAATAATTGGATGGTGATTTTTGATTTTGTTGAAAATATAACAAAATACATGTTTAATGTATATTTTTTGTATTTTAAATTTGCTATCACAACCATACGAATTTAAAAAAAGTTAAGACCAAGATCGGATTAACTTTTGAATTACATATAAATGAAACATAAATATTTCACAATGAAACAATTTTTAATAAGGAAATACTCATAATCTTTTTTTTGCGTGGTTTATTTATTTTCTCGTTTTTGAAATAACACGGTCAAAATATTTAAATCGAACCTATCATTCATTTATCTAAATTCACTTGATCTTTTTTACACGGTTTTTTTGTAAGGCTGTTTTACATGGAACGTACATATGAGCGTACTTTAAATCAATGTTTTCTTTGCGGCCCGAACCCACGATAATTTGTTTTATGCGGCCCGCTAGAAGGTAAAGATGTGAATCGCTGACCTTACGCTGAAGAAGAGAACAATATCATTCACCCTGCTATAATTAATAATTATAATCACTTGGAAGTTGGAAGTCAATAAAACAGCATTAAATATGTGGGAAAACTGCAGCACGAAAATAGGTCTCCTTATTCAATATTGAACGTTAATATTAATTTAATGAAATTGTAATGTAATCTGTGTTATTATAAAGTAAACCAAAAAATGGCACGGAAAATAATCATACAATTATGCTACGATTTGAGTTACGCATCATCAATCATTCGCCCATTATCTCCAATGTGGCTTTTGGGTCAAATCCTAAATTATTTTTAAGACGGACCGGTTGCACAATATGCAGTGGAGTGCGGTCACTTTGTAAACTGGAAATGTATATTTTTGTGGTAAAAAACTCTTCAGGTAATCGGATAAAATTGGTCGGGTAGTCAATGATGTTTGCTTCACTACGTACAGTATCATAAATTGATTTATCAATCGATTTTCGGTATCCTGTTTAAAAGCATGCATGTCAGTAATGTTTATAATTTCCTTTTACCTATCAAATTCTAAAAATGAACGTAGCAAAAGTGATAGACTTACCAGTAGTCTTTTCCTCACCCCATTCTTACTATATTTGAAAAAAAAAACGAGAGTTTGACCAAATGTGTTCTTTTAACACTCGCAGCTCGGAGACTAGAAAAATACCCAAAATCCGATGGGGGTCCTTTACCGACCCCAATGGTTTCCTTATTATTGGCCTTATTCTTATGAATTTTAAAAAAATAGTCTGAGGGCTTTAAAATATCTGCATCATTTCTCATATATTTTTTTTTTATAAAAATCCGTGTTTTTTTAAAAATAAATAGTAATATTTTAAGTTGCGCGTAAAAAGTACGTCATCCCAGTACACATATGTAATCGCAACTGACGAGATTTAACCAACCAATCATTGCAAATGCTATTTTACGAGCGACCGCTTATCGCGTTATCGCGTATTTATATAAAATGAGGCATCGATGTCAGTAAGATATTGTGTTTTTTTTTGAGAATAGTATTCGAGGATACATAAATTATTATCATTACTTTGTACACATCAATCCGTTTTTTGTTCTACTGCGAGGATCTTTTTTATTTAGTTGAATTTTTTCTTTTCTGTTTTATTTAATAGAGACGGAACTAGCGATCGAATATTTTTTTTTCTTCTACAAAAGGTTCAAAAAACTATGATAAAAGAATACATTAATTATAAACATTGTATCACCCATATTAAAATAGATATTTAAGAAAATGTGGGTATTGGGGTCGCATTTCTTGAGCTTAGAACCGGAAAAGTTAATAACTCTTGTTCAAGCTCCATACTGCGAGCGGACTTGGTAAAAAAGTTTAAGATGCAATAAGGGTGAAATATATTTAATCCAATAGCTTTACACCTTCGTATGGAAGGTGAATAAGTTGAGATCTAACTAATGGATACATTTTTCTACTGGCATTATTTTTGTTAACTGATACATAGCAACCAAGTATTGGGTAAAAGTTCATTAATTCAAAACACTTCGCAAAATATTTTCAATGACAGAAAAAAACTTGTTATACCTGGTGTCTAAATGTGTTTATGACCGACCGCCACTGGCAATGCGATAGAAGGTTTTATGCCCATAAAAACTACTACATTCGATTTAATCTTCCTGACGTGATAGTGTATTCATTTCTCATATACTTAGTTACTAATTATATAGGAAAGTCATTGAATGCGAGATACTTATACGTAAATAGTTAATGTTTAGTTTTTGTAATCGAGCTATGGTGACCATAGTTTTATTTCGGCGTCTTAGCTTCATGATCTGGCAATTTCAAGACTGCGAAGTCTGGTACAGAGATTTGGGAGATGTCTGAGTCGTAGAAGAAGGGAAGATGTTTTATTTTTAATAAATCACAATACAAAATTTGTGAAATAGATACTTTAAAAAATATTACATATTTTTTAAATCAGTCGCGGTGTTTTTTTGATAACTCCACGGCTCTGTGTTAATATACTGTATTTTAAAACTCTAAATCAGGGTGAGGCAAACTTTTCGGATAAAGGGACAAATTCAAGAGTTCAAAATGAGCGGCGGGCCGCAAGTAAAATACCGCTTTTATATGTACATTATTTATTATCATGAAAAAAAAACAATCGAATGACAGGAATGGAACTGATTTACGTCTTTTGACATTTTTTAAAATTCAGGTGTTAATTTTGTAGTTAAGATTTTTAAAACTGCTTGTAAATGTTTGATCGTAAAGAGTTTTTGTTGAGGTTCATGATTGAAAATGTTTGTTCACATATATAGGTTGCTCCAAAAATAACGATTATTATATTTATTTTTAATATTTTTTAAAAGGCGTTAAAAGATAAAAACGTGAATCCTTTTCAAAAATATAATTTTGCTCGCGGGCCACAGTTTGCCCGTGCCTGCTCTAAATGCAACGGGTCCGTGGCGCTGTGGTCAAGGTCGTTGGTTTTCTCACGGGTTCAAGTCTCTGTACCAGTTTTTCAATGGATTTATTGATTTTTGTTCGAAAGCCCATGCCTTGTTTGTGATATCTGAAAATTTCTGACCACCCTTCCAGCCTTCAAACAACCTAGCGTAGCGAGATAGATTATTTAATAACTACCCCTGTTCTAGCCTTTGTTTTTCTATGTATATTCTCTTAAAAAGGGAGGTTGAGAAACTTGGTACAAGCTAGACAAGGTTTGAAAGCATTTACGTTCGTCAAATACTGGGGCAAGATAGATTTATCTAAATAAGAGTTTAAGTATACCCGGATTTCATTTTGATTCCACAATTCTTAATGTCAACCTACAATGTATGTCAACTTAATGGTGTTTTGTTTTGCCATGCGGGTAAGTCACTTTTAGGTTGTATCACCGGTTCTCATGTTGTGCATTATGAAAAGTTAAGAAAATCCACATTTCATATTATTGATATTATATACAAGTTAGTGGCACTATCCAACATGATCCACGTTCTCTCAAAAGGATGTAAGCTGCAAATGCCGAATTATTATCTAAATTTGGTTTTTAAGTTTGAAAAATCATAGGCTTGTGAAAATTAAAACCAAGAAAAAAGTCTGACAAAAAGGTTTTTCCTAGATAATTTCTTAAATTAATATTAGCTTATGTCAATTTAACACCAGTTTAGAAGTCTCCGTGTACTTCAAGGTTCTATTTATTTAATAATTTGCATATGACCGAAAATCATCAAAACACTTATTTGTGCCTCCTGTAAAATTACTTAATGGTGTTTTGTTTTGTTTTGCCATGCGGGTAAGTCACTTTTAGTTTGTTCACTGTCAATACTTGGTAAAAAGGCATTATAGTAAAAAAAAAATACATTTTTACCAATTCTCACTTTTATTTTGTAAGATCAGGACCCTATTAAAGATCGCGGGTAAGTATTTTTTTCTTCTTCTAAATATTTTTTTTTACTCAAAATATATTCAATAAAATATGGTTACTCTACTTATAGTGCGTGAGTGTAATGACTGTCTCATAATAAATTAATATGGTCTGGTGGACTGCATGAATTAGGAAATGATATATTATCACCGGTTCTCATGTTGTATATTATGAAAAGTTAAGAAAATCCACATTTCATATTATTGATATTATTAGTTACTAAGTTAGTGGCACTTTTCAACATTCGATCAACACTTACTGTCACTGTTTTTTGCGTTACAGGTACGTTAAGACAAAATCATATGTTTTTTTAAATCTATATCCGCTCCCAATGTAGAGCACATGGCCTCCTAATTTAGGTATCTAAACAAAAGTTTTTCTACGAGAACTGCTTCGTTTGCTCAAACTGATTTTTTCGGAGAGAATATAGGGATAGGACATGACTAGTGGTAAGCTAATCACTCTCTACGTCCCGTTATTTTAAAATTGAATTGATGGAAGGAATTTTTATAAATTACAAATATCAATTTCTTGGAACAGAAATCGATAAATTGTGTTTTTTTTTTTAAATAAAATAGTACTGTTTGTAATGGGAGTTATTTTTTATCGGTTCATATTTATGTAGATAATTAATGTAGGTAATGCAATACAACTGATAGATAAGTTTTGTTTGATTTGGAATAAACATATGTTGAAAGTTATAGGATATTTATTTAAAAATATTTTTTTTCTCTTTAAATCAAATTGAACTATTTTGATGAATATGTATGATAATTATATTTTTAGGTAGTATTCCTTTTTAAGATGTAGTAATGCAATTATTAGTCAATTTTTAATGATTTTGCCATTCGTCATACCTGGTGAGAGATTAGTCAACTAAGCATATCAATTAGTGACTAGCGTGCTTGCAAGAAGAGATTAATTATCGTGTTTAATAACGACCCTCGCATTAGCTTTTGACAGGGCGCGGGGGTGGTTATAAGAGAACGTCAAAACCTACGCAAGCTTGCACATCGAGTGCAGGTGTGTCAAACTCTGTTGCACAAATTGTCACTTCGCTTATAAATAACAAACGCTCCGTATCATATTTATACTCACAGTGACAAGATTTAACAGTATAAATAAAAAAATATTAAAATCAAATATTTTGAATATTGTAGTTACATATCGACTGTGGAAAGGGAAAAAGACGTAAACCACAGTTTTTTCAAAACAGCTTTTTTCGATAGTCACAATGTATCCAACTTGAGACACGTTCTGTCAAAAAGATGTAAGCTGTGTAATGACGAATTATTATCTAAATTTGGTTTTTAAGTTTGAAAAATCATAGGCTTGTGAAAATTAAAACCAAGAAAAAAGTCTGACATAAAGGGTTTTCCTAGATAATTTCTTAAATTAATGTTAGATTATGTCAATTTAACACCAGTTTAGAAGTCTCCGTGCACTTCAAGGTTGTATTTATGTAATAATTTGCATATGGCCGAAAATCATCAAAACACTTTTTTGTGCCTCCTGTAAAATTTTCTATGTGTGGGTTACGTCTTTCTTCCTTTCCACAGTCGATATGGTTAGGGTTGATTTCTCTCTCCGATTCGTTGTAACTGATATGTTCATTTGAACCTTGACCGAAAAAAATATCAATTATAAATATTTGTTTCGTGGTTTTATTATAAATGTGGTTCTTTGCAAGTCATTTGTTTTTCACGACTTTTTTTTGAAGTAATTCACGGTGATTATTAAATGTCAATAAAAGTGAACGTAAATACAAAGATAAAGTACAGAGGCCCTATTTTCATAAGACCAATTGCTTTTAAGCGATAACAGAAATGTGAAAAAGTGGACCTTAGTTTTAAAAAAAAATATGTTGTATGTTGTATTATTATTAATATTTATTTTTTTATTGCCTTTTGAAACACTTTATAGTAGGGCTTCCAATTAACCGGACTTAAACACTAACCGGTTTTTGGTTTTTTTCTGACAAATAAACCGGGTAACCGTTTTAAACCGAAATATCATATATTTTGATTAGGTAGGTTATGCAAAAAAAAAATCGTAAATTTTGTAAATATTTGGTATAACAGCTAATACTCCAATTTCAAACAATAAATACGATATTTATCTTAATGGGATTCTAGTTACCAACCTGCTTGCTATGACGAAGTAACGATACTGGAACTTGAAACTAACAACAAGAACACAGGAGGCAATATATGTAACAATTGCTATAACATGTGAAAAAATATAAAAATAGAGCTTGATTATAAAGTCACCCAAAGAACGATGTTTAAATGCATTCAATTTTTTAAGCATATGACCTGGATAAGACAAGACATTAAATGTTTAGACAAAAATAGAGTTGAATACCAAAATATTAACTTTATTTATTATGAATGTCCCAATTCCCAATGTGGAGAATAACTCAACAAATATTTTTTCGGCTTAAACTGTTTGTTACTCAGAGAGAAAAGATTGATGGTTATCGATTTGGTTATAGAGAAACATGGACAACTTTGAGACAAGTAGATTATACTACAAAATGTATGTATATATGTAAATGTTTGTTGTATTTTGTGATTTTTTTCCTATATTACGCAATAAATTCATTGTAAAACATTTTTCTTTTTGTAAAAAAACAAAGAAAAACAAGAAAAGAGTATTTTTGATAAAACGCGGTTAACCGAAGGAAATAAACCGGTTTTCGGTTTTTTTCAAAACACGTGATAAACCGGTTAACCGATTTCGGTTTAAACCGGTTTGGAAGCCCTACTATATAGTACAACTTTTTATTTTTTCAAGAAGTTTCAACATACGCGTGTTTGACATGTCTGGTTTAGTGCTATTGACAAACCAGAACTGTGAACTTCCAAATTGGGTGGATTATTTTTTGCATTACACTTAAGCAGGGTTCGGTGACACATTGATGTGAGTGGCAAATGATTTTTCAATAATCGTATGCTCCACATTAAGATGACGTATGGATGAAAATAATCAAATGAATGACAACTGTGACAGCGTTGTACACAATTAGGGACTCTGTGTCGAGACAACTTCGAGAATAAATTCCCGGGAAATCTACGCTCTTTCCGGGACATTCCAATAAAACAAACCAGACTTGACACTTACTAATTTTGTAATGAAATTCGTATGAATAAGATTTTAATAATAAATACATTTCTAGAATCTCTATAATGTGAAAACATTTGTACATTCCGAAAAGGAATTAAAAAGGTAAGAATCATTCAATATCTTAGTGATAATTTGTATTTCAAGTATAGATTATTTATGTTGGTTATTATTTCTTTGAGATTTTTGCCTACTTTTGCTTTAATGTAAATAAAACCACAGAATTGATTAACAATAATAAAAATTATTCCTTCTTTGTCTGTTTTTTTTTGTATGAATATGTTGTTGTAAATATTATCAGTTGGCAACATTTTAGAATACGATAAACAATGACACCAAAGATTAGATAAAAAAATCTATATAAACAAGTTATTTAGATTAAAATATCATTTTTATATATTTTTCTTTGTAGAGTTTAATACAACCAAAGTAAATATGGTTTTTGAAATAGCGGATGAGGATCCATTGGTAGAATTACAGTCAGACAAATGGCAGAGTATAGTGCAAGTGTTGAAGGACCAATGGCCTGATACTTTATTGATGGATAACTGGCTGGTGACCAGAAGAGAGTGGTACGCCAAGTCTCCTGAAGAGTGCCCGTTTTATATTTACTCTCCCGAAGGAAACCCTGAATACGGATTGGTTGGTTTTGGTAGAACGGTAATTATTGCATGACAATTATTTTTCTTGTCATCAATATTAGTCACTGTTAAAAATGGTTTAGGGCAGGATTGGTAAACCTAACCTATGTATTATAGGTCTGCACGGGCCCGGGCCTGGCCCGCGGGCTCTTACCCGACCCGGCCCGTGGGCCGGGCTCGGGCGGGTAAGCGCAATTGAGAGTCGGGCTCGGGCCGGGCCGGGCTTTGGAATTTCGGAAATAATCTGGGAAAAATATAGCAAATCGAGGATTTCAAATTCCTCGGTGAGCTAAAAAAGAAAAAGGATTTTCGGAGATAATCTGGGAAAAAGTATAGCAAATCGAGGATTTCAAATTCCTCGGCGAGCTAAAATAAGGAGTTTTGGGCTTCGGGTCGGGTTCGGGTAATAAGTGCGGTATTAGTCTCGGGCCCGGGCCGGGTCGGGCCTGAGTTTTTCGCGCTCGGACCGGGTAATTTTATAAAATTTTGGCCCGTGCAGACCTCTACTATGTACGTATATCGCGCGTGACAATTTTCCTGCCACACCAGTGATTTAAATTTTATATATAACACGTATTTTTTTAAATTGAATCGTTCAAATTATGTACATTCACACAGATTTCGTCACTAACGACCCAGGATTCGCTTTTCAGCATCTTCATAATTTGAACGATTCAAATTTAATATTGAAATTCCACCAAGCACCTTCAGTCAAAATCTTAAATTAAAACGTATTTTTTTGTTAAAGGATGTACTATTTTTTTTTTTTGTATTTTGCATTTTGAATCGTATCCGCTTCTTATGGAGCATGTGGCAAACACGCGATGTCTCCAAGATTACATGTTAGCCGCAAATCTCTGTGTTTCCTTCCATGATATACTAGCTAGGGATACCAATCCAATCTCGTAATCCCGAGATCATTTTAGTACCGATCCCGGGATTTCAGGATTTGCTATAAAACGTAGCCTCTTAGCTGCCGTAGAAAAAAGTACGTATTTACCTAGGACGCCAGCCACAATTTGCGATTATTCATTTAATTAGTTATTGACAAGATAACTCTGGCGTGTTGATCACGAACAATTTGACGATATATCTCGCCTGTGGCAGCCATCGAGCTAAGAAAAGTTTAATAGAGCTTTAAAAAAAGCTGATCAGGGCTGGAACACTTGGTTGCTGGCAGACGTAAAAAAGGTTTCCGATAATTATTCTGGAATCTGTTAATTCGACGCTTTTTTATATGACGGTGTTTTATACCTTTTTTGCCAAAACTTTCCGAAACAATGGTAAGTGTGATCAATCCCGAAAGCCCGAGTCCTGAAAAAAATGTTAATCATGAAATCCCGAGATCAAAAAAAATGTGCGGGTTTAGATGCCCTTGGATCACAGATATCTTTGACATTAATAACAACCCTAACTAAGAATAGTGATAAGATAAGTTGTTTAATGTCTCAATAAAAATATTCAGTATTTTGTTTGCATAAAAAAATGAGTGAAAAACAATTGAATTTTTTTGACACGCACACAAGATGGTTCTCCGACATTTCATATTTGATTTTATATGTAGAGAAACCGAGTAGTTAGTATATTTTGGCATTTATAAAAGATGTATCTTGCATAGTTTCCAATAAATATTTTTTTATCACAGGCGTTGATAAATTTTCATAAATATTTTAATTTTGCAAAATTATTTTTTCAGGCAAATCGTATAGTCAATCTGACGATTCATATTCAAGGCGACGATTTTAGTAAAATGAAAAATGCTTTACTGAAATCGAAAAAAATCGACTGGAATGAGCGCCCCCTGTGTGCGGTAACTAAAAACTTTGGTGAAACCTTCAAAGATGTACTACAAAAATTGGGACTCAAAATCAACACTCAGTTTGACAGAAATTGCATGAGGATCCTTAAACTAGACGCAATCAAAATGGAAACAATGTAAGAACATTCATGGTCAGAAAGAAGTAATAAGGATTTTTATTAACCTTTAGAGGAGTATGGACGTACATGAACGTCGGCACCATTTTTCTGTAAATGAGTATTAAAGTACTTTAAACTCAACACAGGAGTGTCTGTCTGTAAGCATATATATGCTCTAAGTATGAATTACATGTATTCATTGGTAAAAAGTCACAAAATTGTCATGTTAAGAAAAGGCAGTAAATTAAAGTAATGTCTATATAAAATCTATTTACTCCTCCAAAGGTTATCAATTGTTTTCTATTTTATAGCCTTCAGTTGACAGTAACTTTAATTTAAAAAAAAATAGAATAACAATAATAATAATATAAATTGGTAAGAATGCTTTAAGCATCGCAAATGTATGTACATGGAAAACAAGTCAATTGGGCGCGAGTTTCTTACGAGTGTTTTGACTGACTGCTCAAATCGTTGGTTTTCTTACTCTGCTCGATATCAATAGAATCTAGCAGAATTTGAATCGTTCAATTTATGTACATTCACACAAATGACTCTAAGCTCAATGATACATTTATTTCTTATATAAACACGAAACATTCATTTACTAAGCGTCAGTTCAAGTTCATCCGTGCACTTGAACGCCTGAAGATGCCGAAAGGCAAAACCCGGGTCGTTAGTAACAAAATCTGTGTGAATGTACATAATTTGAACGGTTCAAATTTAATATTGAAATTCCACCAAGCACCTTCAGTCGAAATCTTAAATCAAAAAGAATCTAGCAGGTTGAAAAAAAGTACGAATAAGATACAAGCTTACCTGGAATATCATCAATTTGTGTCCAAGTCAGATCCACTAGTTTAAAAATATGGTATAACAAGCATTGTTTATTTTTCAGTCACTCTCCAGACGTTTATCTGTGTCCGCTGACTGAGAAGAATTTACCGGAAGTTCTTGAAGTTTGGAGACATCGTTTCCCAGGAGTTTCAAAATATATCAGTGAATTAATTAAACTGAACATTTGCCAAGGCGTCTTTTCGTCGAAAGAAAATAATCTGTTGGCATTCTGCGTTACGGACGAGTATAGATTTGTTACGGCAATGGAGACTCGCGCCGGAGAAATGCACGATGTTCACTATACATCTTTGGCTATGAGATTTGTGACAAAAAAGATTGCTTATAATGTCGAGGATGTCTTTACGTTCAATGATCCTGGTGACACAGCGATCCTAAGCTGGTTTACGAATGAAAACTGTGCTGTCGCTGGTTCATACGCATTTTTTATTTACGACAATATATACATAAGATAATATCGTTTCTTGGTATTCTGTACAAGGGATCCGGTGAATCCGGCAAATAGCTCCAATATTCTGTGCTCCTCGTCAATCTTTCTTTTCTCGTAAGTACGCGTTGGTTAGATTGTCTTCAGCAGCCTTCCTATACGATGGTAGTCACCCGATCGGAATAAAGAACTGGTTCATTTGGGGAGGAGGGTTACTTGCAAAAACCTAACCCTTACCTACATTGCTACCCTAATCTGTCTGTAGTTGTAAAAATTAGGGAAAATTAAGTTTATAATTACAGTTAAACCTAATAAACTAAATTTCATCTGCAGAAAAGCGACCACGCTAATTAAAAAAATCAACGCTGTGAGGACACACCAAACAAAAAAAGCTACAGAGATGTTTGTGTATTTAATTATTTAAAACAAATATTTATAGTACACAGAACACAAATAAGTTTATATCTCTGTAGGTGATTTGTGTGCACTGTCTATAAACACGCCTATATATTACTACTATATTGTATACTGTAGAGCAGGGTTTCCCAAACTTCTTCTGCAATGGAAAACTTTGCGAATTTTCAAATTTTAACGGAACACTTGGCTTATTTTTTATGTCGGGTAATTCATAATAGAATAAACACAAAAAAAATGTTGATAAAACAATTATTATTTTTAAATATTGTGGCGTCGATTCGGTTCCTACATTTTGACTTCGTTGAGGCATAAAAAATAAATCTTGCTTCGCATAAATAGTTGGTATAAAACGGAAATAGCTAAATAACAAGCTGTTTCGACACATTAGGGGTATTTTTCTGACAAACTCGCCAAGAAAGAATTTAATGACATTTATATCAGAATACTGAATACTAAAACCAGTCACTTGCGCTGAATTAAGCATGCTGGTTTTGCTGTTACGGAGAATGCATTCCAAACCAAGGAATCATAATTTATATTTTTTGTAAAACATTGAAAAAGATTGGTATTTTAGTTATGTGGGTGTTCGCGGAACACCTATCTAGGTTCTGTGGAACACCAGTGTTCCACGGAACATAGTTTGGGAAACCCTGCAGTGTAGTGTGTGTGTTTTTTTTTTGATATTGTGAAATCAATTTATTGTTTTTAAATCAGTTAAACTTGAATGAGATGATTTTATAGCAATTATTATTAAGAATAATATTTAAAAAAAAACTGATATTTCGACCGCTTCTAATACTATTATGTTAACTTTCTAATGTAATTTTCGTATGGTAATTCAGTTCATATTTTTATGGATAGTGTTGCCACATTGCTTGGTAAATTAATTGGTTAATGTGGTCGTCAGTGCGAAGTCGTTTCCATCGGTTAAATACTGGAATACGAAAATTTTGTATTTATATGAATTGATATATTTTTTTTTTTTATCATGATCCTTTTATGGTAAATATATTAGTGAACAAATCTCTGGAACTGTCAAAATCAGATCTATATACCTTCATATATCATAATATAAATGGGGCTACATTATTTTTGAAGCTTTCTCGATTATTATTTTTTTAGAGAAAATATATACAAACATGATATGAAGACAAAAAATAATATAATAAAGCATCTACATTATTTTTTCGTTATTTTTTTTCGAAACAAAAACCGATAATTCTATATTTTGTCAAAACCTAATAAAAATACGTACATATTATTTACTTTCAATAAGGTATACGTCATCAAATATTACTTGCAAATCCGACAAAAGTATATCAAACTAAATGTTATTGTATTAAAATTACACACAGAAACAGATCAATCCGACTCCGATGTGTCAAATTTAATTTCGGCTATATTTATTACAATAAGTGTCTGACTGACTAATACAATAGGCATATTGTTCCTAATTGGAATACAACACGATAGAAAAAAAAACTATCAGTAAAATAATTTTAGTACAAAAATAAATGTCTCGTTTACTCCTTATTCGACATAGCTAACATACCAGTATTTGGTTTAAGACCCCTCAATTGTATGATTTGCACTACGAAAATTTAAATCAAATAACGAATATAAATGTAATCAATTACACAAAAATTGTGAAGTATAAAGCAATGTAATCGCTATCTCACTGTATAACAATGAAGATCTACCAAGTCAATGCAAAATTAATGAATTTACTTCTTTACAACCGTAATTAAAGACCTTAATTTGAAATGATATAAAACAGTTTATTATTGCATCACTTATGATTTTATTTTCGATCTTGTGAATTAATAACTCGATGATGAGTTTTTCTATAAATATTTTACACGACAGCCCAATGCTTATTTTAAATTGCAATGCGGCCCTTTAACTAAAATCTTTTTATTAGGTAGTGTATATTGATCTCAATACTCATATTAACTTAGAGGTTCTTCTTTGGCCATGTTCGCTCCCTATGTGAAGCATATGGCCGCCTCCCGGCACCTCCATGTTTTCCTGTCTCCCGCCAATTGCTTTGCTTCCTCCCATGACATGCCAGCATCCCTCAGTTCCGCCGAGTACATCCTATGGATAGTACCCGACGGACGTCCGGGACGCCGGAATCCCACCGGTCGAAAGAAAAGGCAGGCAGGATTGAGGCTTTCCGGAGGCATCCGCAGCATGTGACCCAGCCAGTTCCAACGTCTCTCCATAACCACTGACGTGATGACGCTGTCTTGCACGTTCCCTTATCTTCGAATTCCTCACAAAATAAAACCACCTCACCCCCATTATGCAAGCATCTGTTCTCGAAGCTAAGTATAAGGTTTTTCTGAGTCTTCGTCAGGTGCCACGATTCGCAACCATGAAGCAGTAGCGGCAGAATGCAAGCGTTGAATAAGTGGAATTTGGTTTTAATTGAGTACAGCTGTGTGTCCCAGACAGTCCGCATTGAGTTGAATGACTTAGAGGTTACAAAATATAATACAGAAGTAGATATTAAATAAGACCCAAGAAAACTAGCAACTCTTTAATCAAATTGAAATAGAAAGAGTTACGCATTTAAGTTGATATACTATAATAATACGCAATGACACTACGTACCATTTTGCATCGTTTTTCAAATCGAATTTGTAAATGCCTCAGTGGGAGTACCTAGTGGTTTGTTTCCGATTCCAAAACCCTGCTTTTAAAAATATGATAGAACAAACTGAATGCCACAATTATTGGCATATCTTCAATTTGCAACCCTAAGCTCTACTAGATTTAGTTGTACCCAATTTAGAGTGCAGAAATCACAAGAAGCTGTGAATCATGGAAGTGTATCTGCAAGTTGTGATTTATTTGCATTCTGTAATTTGCCCTTGATAAAAACAAGTCAGCATGTCTGACGCGACGGATTGATTTGATTGGTTTACGCCGGTTCTCTACGTTTTTACTCTTTGTATTTAAGGGTTAACACTTATGTACCGAAACGTCGAAAATATCATCGAGGAGCGACGAGCTACAAAGTGACCACAGACAAATTTGCGTAATATTTGCATTGCATTAAATTGAGGTATCATTGAAGATTACAATAAATATCAGATAGACATTATTTTTTTTAACAAATGGTTGAAATAAGAAGAATTTTGAATTGTGAATGCACCTCATTGAAAATCGAAGGTTAAAAATGAATCGAAGCTAAAATAGATATATGAGAAAGATACAAAACTAAATCTGGAAATAAATTTTGCTAGATGTGAGGTTCCATATAGTAAAATAAGTTTTTTTTATCATGTCCGCTCCCAATGTGGAGCATATGGACTCCTAATGGAGTTTATCTCAACAGAAGTGTTTCTATGAGAACTGCTTGTTACTCAGTTGCTCAACCGCTTTTTTCCAGAGAGTAGGAATAGAAATATAGGGCTAGGACAGGACTAGTGGTAAGCTAATCGCTCTCGATACGCTCCGTTCATAGGATAAGATGGGTGAGAGGGGGGAATTCAAGACATCACATACATCCATGCCTTCGAACAGAAATTCATAAATCGATTGAAAAATCAATTTATAAAACTGTCCGTACTGGGATTCGAACCCGTGACCTCCGCAACCGAATCCAACGACGTTGACCACTCTACCACAAAGGCGGTATATATAGGTAACATAAAAATACGAATTACTTCAACTCATAGTGCAAAAAGAAATATACAGCAGCGAAAGCGATGGTAGAAAGAGATTATCTTGGTTCTGAAACATACGTGATTTGCTCAATTTCCAAGGCATTCGTGATATAAATTTATATCTGGATGGAGACACGTATTCCAATTGATATCCAGCCCTTTAATATTGAAGACAGCAGTAAGAGAAGAATTATTGAATACAAACATCTGAGTTGGTTATTTGCTTTCATCAATTAATTTCAGCTCATATTGATTGATGTTTATCAAATGCGATACCCTCAGAATACGATTTGATAATACATAGACAGCAACTTCTATCATCAAAAAAAACCCCGATTAGTCATTCCTACTTAAATATTTCATTCATATCATCCGTTGCAACATTTTTAAATAGATAAAAAGTTTGATAAAAAATAGATTAAACAAATATTTATTCAAGTTTGTATCAGTTGTTTATTTTCTTTTGTTTGAGTATTTTATAAAGTTGAAACAAATATGGATCTTGAAAAAGCTCTGGATGATCCATTGGTAGAATTACATTTAGATAAATTACAGATTATTGAACAAGTATTGACGGGTCGACACGGCTGCCAAAGGCCTGTCCACTCCCAATATGGATCGAGCATATGGACTTCTAATGGAGTTTCTCTAAACAGAAATGTTTCTACGAGAACTGCTTGTTACTCAGTTGCTCAACCTCTTTTTTTCCAAAGAGAGTAGGAATAGAAGAAAAGAGCTAGGACAGGACTCGTGGTTAGCTAATCGCTCTCGATTCGCCCCGTTCATAGTATAGGATATAATTCAAGACATCACATACATCCATGCCTTTGAACAGAAATTCATAAATCGATTGAAAAATCAATTTATAAAACTGCCCGTACTAGGATTCGAACCCGTGCCTTCCATAGCGGTAGCCAATGACGTTGACCACTCGACCACACAGGCGGCGTATTTGCGTAATATTTGCATTGCATTAAATTGAGGTATCATTGAAGATTACTATAAATATCAGATAGACAGCTTGTTCGAAGGTATGCGCGTTTACGTCTAAAGATTTCTGCCCACCCTTCCAATCCTCAATGCATGTTATGTTTCAAACCGCTACTCCTGTCCTAGTTCTGTTGAGATCTTGACAAACTTAATATTATACAAACATGGCAAGGTTTAAAATTTGCGTTCGTCAAATACTGGGGCAGGGATAGTTTTATCTAAATAAGAGTTCAAGTATACCCGGATTTCATTTTGATTCCACAATTCTTAATGCCAACCTACAATGTATGTCAACTTAATGGTGTTTTGTTTTACCATGCGGGTAAGTCACTTTTAGGTTGTATCACCGGTTGTCATGTTGTGTATTATGAAAAGTTAAGAAAATCCACATTTCTTATTATTGATATTATACACAAGTTAGTGGCACTATCCAACTTGATACACGTTCCGTCAAAGGGATGTAAGCTGCAAATGCCGAATAATTATCTAAATTTGGTTTTTAAGTTTGAAAAATCATGGGTTTGTGAAAATTGAAACCAAGAAAAAGTCTGACAAAAAGGTTTTTCCTAGATAATTTCTTAAATTAATATTAGATTATGTCAATTTAACACCAGTTTAGAAGTCTTCGTGTACTTCAAGGTTCTATTTATTTAATAATTTGCATATGACCGAAAATCATCAAAACACTATTTTTTTGCCTCCTGTAAAATTTTATGTGTGGGTTACGTCATTTTTACTTTCCACAGTCGATATGGTTAGGGTTGATTTCTTTCTCCGATTCGTTTCTACTGATATTTTTATTTGAGCATTGACCGAAAAACAAATTTTAATTAAAAACATGCTTCGTGGTTTTATTATAAATGTAGTTCTTTGCAAGTCATTTGTTTTTCTTCTCTATCTGCAAGTAATTCACGGCGATTAATAAATGTCAATAAAAGCGAACGTAAATACAATGGTAAGGTACAGAGGCCCTGTTTTCATAGGACCAATTGCTTTTAAGCAATAACGTGAAATGTGAAAAAGTAACCTATGTTTTAAAAAAAAGTATGTTGTATGTTGTAACATTATTAATATTTTTTTCTATTGCCTTTTGAAACACTTTATAGTAAACATTTTAATTTTTTCAAGAAGTTTCAACATACGCGTGTTTGACATGTCTGGTTTAGTGCTATTGACAAACCAGAACTGTGAACTTCCAAATTGGGTGGATTATTTTTTGCATTAAATTTAAACAGGGTTCGGTGACACATTGATGTGAGTGGCAAATGATTTTTCAATAACCGTATGCTCCACATTAAGATGACGTATGGATGAAAATAATCAAATTAATAGCAACTGTGACACCGTGGTACACAATTAGAGACTCAATTAGGGAATAAATTCCCGGGAAATCTACGCTTTTTCCGGGACATTTCAATAAAACAAACCAGACTTGACACTTACTATTTTTTAATAAAATTTGTATAAATTAGATTTTATTAACAAATATATTTCTAGAATCTCTATAATGTGAAAACATTTGTAAATTCCGAAAAGGAATTAAAAAGGTAAGAACCATTCAATATTTTAGTAATAATTTGTATTTCGAGTATAGATTATTGATGTTGGTTATTATTTCCTTGAGATGTTTGCCTACTTTTGCTTCAATGTAAATAAAACCACATAATTGATTAACAATAATAAAAAAAGAATTCTTTCTTTGTCTGTTTTTTTATGAATATGTTTTTATTGTAAATATTATCAGTTGGTAATATTTTAGAATACGATAAATAATGACACCGAAAATAAGATAAAAAAGATTTAAAAAATCTATATAAACAGGTTATTTTGATTAGAATATCCATTGTATATTTTTTCTTTGTGGTGTTTAATACAACCAAAGTAAATATGGTTTTTGAAATAGCTGATGAGGATCCATTGGTAGAATTACAGTCAGACAAATGGCAGAGTATAGTGCAAGTGTTGAAGGACCAATGGCCTGATGCTTTACTGATGGATAACTGGCTAGTGACCAGAAGAGAGTGGTACGCCAGGTCTCCTGAAGAGTGCCCGTTTTATATTTACTCTCCCGAAGGAAATCCTGAATACGGATTGGTTGGTTTTGGTAGAACGGTAATTATTGCATGCCAATTATTTGTCTTCTCATCAATAATTAGTCACTTTTAAAAATGGTTTACGGCAGGATTGGTACACCTAACCTATGTATGTATATCGCGCGTGACAATTTTCCTGCCACATCAGTGATTTAAATGTTATTTATAACACGTATTTTTTTGTTTAAAGATGTACTATTTTTTTTTGTATTTTGCGTTTCAAACCGTATCCGCTTCTTATGAAGTATGCGGCAAGCTCGTGGTGCCTCCAAGATGAAATTTTAACCAAAAATCTCTGTGTTTCCTTCCATGATATGCCAGCTAGGGCTACCTAATTCTGGGATCCCGACCAATTTGGCAATCTCGTAATCCCAGAGTTGCATTAGTACCGTTCCCGGTATTCACTATAACATGTAAGAAAATCTAAAAGAGTTTTTAAAAAAAGCTGCATAGGGCTGAACACAGATGTAAAAAAGGTCTCCGAGTCGAAAACAATTCTGAAATCTGTTAATTCGACACTTTTTTGTCAGATTTTTCTGAAACAATGGTAAGTGTGATCAATCCCGGGGTCCCGAAAGCCCGAATCCTGAAAAAGTGTTAATGATGAAATCTCGGGATTAAAAAATGCCTGTTCCGTGGCTTCAAGGGAACTAACGTTTTAGGGGCTGCAGCCCAGCGACCTAGGAGCGTAGCAGCTGGGTGGCTTTTGTTTTATTTTCTTCTCTTTTATATATAACTAGCTGACCCAACGAACTTCGTACCGCCTCAGAATCAATAAGTGTTGTGTTAACTTGATATCTTTGAACATGATGACTACCGAGCCAACCTTTAGTTGTAAATTGTGCGGTGGCAAGCCAGGCAGATTCAATGAGTTTAAAAATTCAGTTGGATAGTTGGTTGCTTCGTCTTCGTTTGTTACACGGTCGATAGATTTGAAGGAATGTAGTGGACCAACGATTTGATTTTGAATTGTGAAGTTTAAATGATCCACATCTTTGTTCTTCGCCGCAAGAATTGCTCGTTCACTCAACCAATTGTGATTTTCGTGATTAGATGTTCGGAAACATTTTGTTGATGAAGCCGTCTTTCGTTGAGACGAAATTGCTAAAATTCGGCGGAAACGATATCAATCCGTTCGATTCGTCAACAGGAACACGATAGTGTTAGACGATAGTCAGAAATCGGTTGGAGAAATCTTCAGCAGATGGATCATTTAGAAAAGCAACTCACATGTTTTTCTTCAGCTTTCTTCACATAGCGCCAGAGTCAATGACTTGACGCAAGCGTTTATTTCATCGGCAGCGGTCGATCTTGGAATGACTGGTAGTGTTTGGCGGAAATTGCCAGATAGTAGAATCATTGCGCCTCCAAAAAATCTTGAGTCATTGCACAGATCTTTCATAGTTCGATTGAGTGCTTCCAATGCGCATTTGTGCGCCATTGTCCATTCATCCCAGGCGATGATTGTATTTGCTACCAAAAATTTGGCCATTGCTGAGTGTTTCGCAATCTTGCATGTCGGTTTTTCAGTGGTTTGAAGGTTTGGTTCGGCATCTTTCTATCTACGTGGCCGATTTTCCAGAAGAAGAAACTGCTACAGCAATTTTATATCTCGCACGAACAGTGGTCATAATCAATGACATGAGGAATGTCTTCCCAGCTCCATCGGCCGCATCAAGAAAAAATAAGCCGCCATTTTCATCATCAATTGCCTTCATTAACGTACCGTACATTTCCTTCTGTTGAGGGTTTAATAGTAGTACATTCGTTAAAACTGATTGGTTCAACGCATCTCGATCATATTAACGATCGCGTTCCGATTCTCAATTGAAAGCGTCGTTCATTCCACGGTCTGGCGTTGGCATTCCTAACTTGACTAACAAACTGCCGCACATAATGTAACACATGTCTTCGATCGAAAGCAAAGCCTGGTTATGTATCTCTTCATTCATCTGGAGATCGGGATTCCCTGAACTTACACGAATTCGATGTAAAATGTATTCGGACATGTCATCCTTGTACTTGTTCTACAGTTCACGTAGATTCGATGGAAAGTATGTCGGAATGATGATAGCAATTAATGTGCGTATCTGACTTGGAGATTCAGAAACAATTGCTTCAGTACATTTATTAGACATGAATCTCGTATTTCACCATTATTGGGTAAATAAATTTTTACACCAGAATGATTTATCGGAATTAAAACTTAATGAAAATCGATGAAAATTCAAAATCACGGCCTGTGTGGCCTGCCATAGCCCAGCAGTCAACTGTCAAAGTAATCAACGCCACCTAGTGGACTTATTGGAAACAGCATACAATGTCATGTTCATTTCGGCGTTCTATTAGAAAAATTCAATATATATATATATATGGGAACATTTATTTTCTTCATAATTTCTTCCCGTGATATTTTTCCAATGTTTTAATGCTTATTCTGCTATTCTAGGCGGAGACGAATTCAATAAATCAAAGATCATTAAAATCAGCCAAGCATTTCTCGAGTTATACGTGGTGTAAATAACCCGACTTTGTTTTATATATATAGAGTTGGTGTCTCTTGAGAAATTCCGAACAAAACAAAATATTACTGTAGTTTCTTTATGTAATAACGTAAACTATTAATAATAATTCTATTTGGGAACTAAATGTAATATTTATCTAGTCCTAGTTATTATAGATATATATGTTGGAAGGCTCAGGTATTTAGAATTTTACAAGGACTGCTTGAGATACATTTTTGTTTTGAGAACCATGGTTAGTTAAAACCAAAAAGGTTTCCTTTTTTGTTAATGTTAACTGGAACGCCGTGAATAATATGCGAGTAATTAACGCAATATTTGTTGGTGTCAAAAGTTTCAAGTACCGTATGCCCGACGGGATTTCTGCCACGCCCGGGTCTGGGACCCGGACGGGGGCGGTTTTTTTTAGCCGAAGCTGGCTAGTGACTTTAGAAAAAGTCGCCGAAAAGCTTGAGGAGCGTATTTGCTATACGTAAGTCGAAGGACTTGAATCCGAACGTAGATTAAGAGGTTTTGAAATGAATTGGCCAGGAATAGTGGGTGGTTTCTTAGCAAGGTTCCCCACCCTTCCCATAGCACCACGTTCTGGTACCACTAACAACGAACGACTTATTAGAATTAATAAATATAAATCATTATCTTTGTATTCATTCTTACATAAACAACTTTCATTTAATTATTTACTATTAATAATAGAAGTAAGAAACATTATATATAAGAAACTTTGTTTGATTACCTACTGTTGAAATACTGAATCAGAAATCCTTGCATACATAAATCCTCGTTTTAAATTCATACTATTAAAATATTGAATTTGTTTTTAGATTGTCTATTATTACTATTGCACAAAAATTGTTTTCTTAAAGATTATCTGTTATCGATTACACTTCAATTTTGAATGAAGTATAATATAACGCCTGTAGCGTGGTAATAGGTACCTTCATTATCGTAGGTGGACTTTATAATTTTTCAATTTCTTTGTGCTTGTAACTTGAACTGTTTTTAATATTTTTGTATACCTACCATACTTGTATTCGTTTGTAATGACATGTAGATAGACCAGAATAAATGTTTACATTTAATTACCTGACCTTGATTGAGAAGTTTTATTTCATTGATGCTTTTTATAGTTTTATGTTTCCCTAAAATCCCATAGAAAATTGCATACCTTTTTGAGACCACCTGTTCACGCCAAATTCGACAAGTCGGAGGCGAGAAAGATTTTTTTTCTTTCAAATTCTACTTTAGGAGAGCAGGCTGTGTCAATATAATCGCATTATTTTTAAGTGACGAAATCCTTCACAGATATCTTTGACATTTAATACAAACCTAATTAACAATAGTGATAAGATAAGTTGTTAAATGTCTCTATAAAATAATTCAGTACTTTGTTTTCATAAAAAAATATATGGAAAACAATTGAAATTTTTTGACACGCACACATAAAATGGTTTACCGCCATTTAATATTTGATTTTATACGTAGCTAATATACTTTACATATTTATAAAAGATGTAACTTGCATAGTTTCCAATAAATATTTTTTTTTATCATAGTCGTTGATAAATGATTTGAAAATTTTTATAAATGTTTTAACTTCGCAAAATTATTTTTTCAGGCAAATCGTATAGTCAATCTGACGATTCATATTCAAGGCGACGATTTTAGTAAAATGAAAAATGCTTTACTGAAATCGAAAAAAATCGACTGGAATGAGCGTCCCTTGTGTACGGTAACTAAAAACTTTGGCGAAACCTTCAAAGATGTACTACGAGAATTGGGACACAAAATCAACACTCAGTTTGACAGAAATTGCATGAGGATCCTTAAACTAGACGCAATCATAATGGATACAATGTAAGAACATTCATGGTCAGAAGTAATAAGAAATTTTCTTAAAAATTGTTTTCTATTCATAGCCTTAAGTTAGCAGTAACTTTAAGCACACATTTTTTAGAATAACATGTATAAATCACAAATTTACATGGAAAATAAGTCAATTGGAAGCGAGTCTCTTACCCTTATTGATTCGTTTTGAGTGTTTCGACTGACTGCGCGAATCGTTGGTTTTTTTTACTATGTTTGATATCGACAGAATCCAATAGGTTGAAAGATTCGAGCTTACCTGGAATATCGTTAACTTGTGTCCTTAGTCAGATCCATTAGTTAAAAACATGGTATAACAAACATTATTTATTTTTCAGTCACTCCCCAGACGTTTATCTGTGTCCGCTGACTGAGAGGAATTTACCAGAAGTTGTTGAAGTTTGGAGACATCGTTTCCCAACAGTTTCAAAATATATCAGTGCATTAATCAGACTAAACATTTGCCAAGGCGTCTTTTCGGCGAAAGAAAATAATCTGTTGGCGTTCTGCGTTACGGACGAGTATAGATTTGTTACGGCGATGGAGACTCGCGCTGGAAAAATGCTCCAACTTGACTATACATCTTTAGCTATGAGATCTGTGACAAAAAAGATTGCTTATAATGCTGAGGATGTCTTTACGTTCAAAGATCCTGGTGACACAAAGACCCTAAGGTCGTTTAAGGATGCAGACTGTGTTATCGCTGGTTCATACGCATTTTTTATTTACGACAATATATACATAAGATAATATCGTTCCATTTGTGTCGTTTCTTGGTATTCTGTACAAGGGATCCGGTGAATCCGGCAAATAGCTTCAATATTCTTCATGTTAGATATGGTATATTGATATGGATGAGTTGTATATGCCTAAGCTCCCACTACCTCTTTTGTGATGACAACTGGCAGACATTTAAATGTTTTAGTTCAATTAATTGTGCTTAAAAAAAATTATCATGTATCCAGTATAATTTTAGTATAATTTTAGTATAATTTTAGGCCTTAAGTTTTAAATTCACTTGTGGTTTTGTGCGATACGTGATTCATAGAATGGCGTATCGGAAAGCTCGACGCCTGAGATGGAAGAACTAATCTTTTTCCATCTCGACGATATTTAAAATTATTTTTTTTGTTGTCTGTCGCGCGCAGACTTTAGTATAATTTCTTAACTTAACTTAACTTAACTTAACTTCTATAGCATATATAGGCAACCACCGGCTCGCCGAGCTATTTTATTCGGCCCTGATTATCCTTAGGCAATACCAACGCCAATATTGATAGTCTCGTAATTCAAGTACTAGGCTAATCTTCAAACTAAATTTTGTAATCAGTGTATAATATTAATATTATGTCGTTCATTATATGAATATTAAAATATGTAAGAAGTAGCAACGTGTTTTATTTAATTTAATATTACTTTATTATGTTTAATAATTTGGTCCGGCCCTTGACTCGGAGACAGAATGATAAAATGCCTCCAGACCTAGGAAAGGTTCCCCATGCCTGTTCTATAACTTCATTGTGCAAACTTGGTATTAATTCTGTAGCAATGTAAATTCTATTTGTTAATAATTGTGTGTTATTTTAAATATTTTTTTTTGCAAGTTCCTAACAAACATACTTCGTAACAGTTGAGCGATGTTTTTTTATTCCTACCTACTTGTCCCTCGACCCTCGACTTATCGTTCTAACTGCAGTTGGTCGTTATGAGTTTCATTAGCAGGAAATTATTCTTGGGGTATAACATCGTGAAAAAAAAATTCTCGCAAGAATGAAACTTGCTCAAAAATAAATTACGAGTCATGTCAATATGTCATCAAATATTACTTGCAAATCCGACAAAAGTATATCACACTAAATGTTATTTTATTAAAATTACACACAGAAACAAATCAATCCGACTCCGATGTGTCAAATTTAATTTCGGCTATATTTATTACAATAAGTGTCTGACTGACTAATACAATAGACATATTGTTCCCAATTGGAATACAACACGATAGAAAAAAAACTATCAGTAAAATAATTTTAGTACAAAAATAAATGTCTCGTTTACTCCTTATTCGACATAGCTAACATACCAGTATTTGGTTTAAGACCCCTCAATTGTATGATTTGCACTACGAAAATTTAAATAAAATAACGAATATAAATGTAATCAATTACACAAAAATTGTGAAGTATAAAGCAATGTAATCGCTATCTCACTGTATAACAATGAAGATCTACCAAGTCAATGCAAAATTAATGAATTTACTTCAGCTTAAACAGTTTATCATTGCATCACTCATGATTTCATTTAATTACGAACCCGATCATAAGTTTTTTTTATAAAAAAGTTTATTTGACGGCGCAATATTTATTTTAAATTACAATGCGGCTCTTTAGCTAAAATTTTTGTATTAGGCGTGTACAGTGTTTTTTTTTGAAAAATGGTGCCGGAACGCACTTTTTTCGAGCGTTTTCCAAGAAGGTTTATTATTTATTATATATTCGAATATCATTTTGATAGAATTAAAGGCGGCTTTTCATATAATGCATAGAAAATAAAACAAAATATACATATTTTTATATTTATTTTAGAAATTTCAAATGAAAATTAAACAAAGAACATTACATACATTATGTAACATAACATTAAAAAAATATGTAATTTATTAAAAACGCTATCCAAAATTACATTCCAATTACAATGATTTCCACAGTTTTTTCCAATTTTCGTCAGGTAAATGGTCCCTATTTCTTTTTTTTGTGTTGGTGTCTGTGGCCGAATGTCTTCCTCTTAGTAACCATTGATCAACGTATTTTGAAGGATCAAAAAGTATCAAAGGTGGTCCGACGAGTTTAATAAACAAAAGCTCTCATTGGGCTGATAATTAAATTCATTTGTGAAAACCGGCGTTCACATTCACTTGAAGAAATGGGAATAGAATTCAGTGCATAAATTAAACGAAGAAATTTTTCCGGATATTTCTTTTCGAGAATATATTGGCAAAATCCACGGATCATTTCTCGTTCGTCCAATTGTAATCTAATTGACATATTTCTAATTTCTATTTCTCCAAATGTCAACTGATTATCAATATTTTCAGGCCAATATCTTTTATTTATATATTTTATCGAGTACTCGAGCTGAGAGTGCAAATTTCACATCTTCTTTATTTAGCATCCTCTTTTTTATTGACTCTTTCAACGTGGAAAAAAATAATTTCGGGTCAATAGGATTATTATTTTTCGAAACCTTATTGTGAAGTGTAGCTCCAAAAAAAATTTGAACCGGGCATTTATTTTTTGATTTGCAATGTAAAGTGTAACATTGCGATCTTGTAAATCTAACCTTAATTCTGATAATTCCTGGAGAGCATCACTCATCAATCCAAAATCCAATAAGAAAGTACTAGATGTTAAAACTCTCCTAAAACCTTCGTATGTACACTTATCATTTTTGTTTCTTGTTGGATCGTTAATCGCGTCTTCAAAATGACGCACAAGAGATTCATAATTTTGCCATACAGCCGAAACTAATTTTACGAACATTTATTAAAATTTCGAGAAAAAAGGTGCCGGAACGCCGTTCCGCCGCGTTACAGGGTAAAAAATTCCTGGGCGTGTATATTGATCTCAATACTCATATTAACTTAGAGGTTACAAAATATAATACAGAAGCAGATATTAAATAAGATTGTTCAGTTTTAAACGAGGTTGTGGAGTCGGAGACCCAACAAAACTAGCAACTCTTTAATTGAATTGAAATAGAAAGAGTTACGCATTTTATTTGATTTAATATAATACGTCATGACTATAATACATAATAGTTTGCATCGTTTTTCAATCGGATTTGTAAATGCCTTAGTGGGAGTACCTATTGGTTTGTTTCCGATGATGATGGTATCTTTTCATATGTTATGGGGCGCTTATGGAGCAAGCTCCAATCTCCCTTTCATCGTTGATTAGTGATGTTTTTTTTTTTTTTAAATGTTGAGGGCCCAATTATTATTATTTTTTTTTGAAGGTTTTTTTTTTAGAATCATATTGTGTTTGTCTTGTAAATATTTTTTTTTGGGTATAGAGGGATAGGGTGGTGTGGGAAAGGAAAGGTAACATATATACGTGGGAGGGGGGGGGTGAAGAGTAAGGTAGGGATGACAATTTAAAGTTATATAAGAATAAAAAGAAGGTTTACATGCTTAGAGTGGTGATCGTATGCATTTGCATTTACATTAGCTTCCGGAAAAGGGCATTAATTCGCTAGTAAACATTATCAATGCGTGCTTGAGATTACAATATTTTCCGGCAAGATGGAAAGAAGCTGATATTATTCTCATTCCAAAACCTGGAAAAGATCATACTCTTCCAGTAAATCACCGGCCAATAAGTCTGCTCCCCGCAATGAGCAAAGTCTTAGAGCGTGTAATTAAGATTAGGTTACAAGAAGTAGTTACAGTGAAAAAAATCATCCCAGACACTCAACACGGCTTTCGTGCTAGCCACTCGACAAACCACCAACTCCTCCGAGTAACGGAGTTTATCACAAGTGGATTCATTCTTAAAGAAGTCACGGCTGGCCTCTTTTTAGATATCGCAAAAGCCTTCGACAGAGTATGGACCGAAGGGCTTGTATTCAAAATGTCGAAGGCTGGTATAGGGTCACCGCTGGTAAAAATTCTCAACTCATTCATGACAGGCAGATGTTTCAACGTTAAAATGGATGGAATTCGATCCTCATCAAGGTCAACTCGGGCGGGAGTTCCGCAAGGCTCTGTTTTGGGACCCATACTATACAATATATACACCTATGACATTCCTTCCGGCGGAGAAAGCGACGCAATTATAGCACAATATGCAGATGATACGGCTATTTTAGCTAAATCTCGAAATCGACAAGGCGCTGTCACGCAGGTTCAATCAGCTGCCGATACAATAGCAGACTGGTGCGACAAATGGCGAATCAAAATTAATACCGAAAAAAGCGCGGCAGTAATGTTTTCAAAGGGTTTTATTAGAAAACCTAATTTTGCTTGCATACGCATGCACAACGCAGAGATCAAGTGGTCCAATTCGGTTAAGTATCTTGGACTCACGCTAGATAGTCGACTTAAATTTAATGAACACGTCGCGATTAAAAAACGTCAAGCTAATGCTACAAAGGCAAGGTTGTACTTTATGCTTAACGCGAGAAGCAAACTTATACTCAAAAGCAAGCTGCTCCTTTACACAGCAATTACTCGACCAATCATGGTGTACGCTGCTCCAATATGGACGTATGCTCACCGTAAACATATGAAGACTCTCCAGATTGTCCAAAATAAATCACTGAGACAGATATGTAACGCCCCGTGGTACGTGCGTAACTCGCTGCTTCACAGAGACTTGAAAATACCTACCATCCGCGAGTTCGTTCGTGAAATATCACAAAAGTTTCACAGCGAGGTAGGAAAACATTCTAACCCAACGATCTCTGATCTCCACAACTATGACGAGACACTGCCTGAGAATCGTTTTAGACCCAGAGCAGTCCTGCTCGACGACCCTCCATAGATCTTATATCGTATAAAATTGTCAATTTTAGAACGAACTTAGCATCACGAAAATGACTCTCTTTGTTTAAAAACAATTTGTATACTGTATGTGTGTATGTATGTATCCGCATGTGTGTGTACATGTACGGATATAGTATGGAGGAAGCATATGGAATGTGATTTGCAAAATAATGCATATGGAGTTCCCGTGAACTTCTTATCTCTGTAGTGATCGCGCCCTTCCGTCTGCGAACGACGGTAAGGGGATGCAATTTACAATTTTTCAAAATCTTTATCGATGAAGGAGACTGGAAGAACCTTGACGCTGGCGCGTCCTGGTACTTGAAGCTCCATAAATTTGATATCCAAAAAAAAAAAAAAAAAGGTGATGTTTTTTTGGTTTTTAGGTATTTATTTATTTTGTTTCGACCGCGTGATAGCGGCACCCAGGCATGTCAGTTGTGGGGTCAGAAGGGAACTAGGGCGGTTTTAGGAGGAGGACTTTCCTAGGCCGCGCTATGTCTGTGTGCGGGTATTCAACGTAGTCGTTGAGTAGTGCTTTTATTGTGTCGTTAGGGTGATCAGTCATGTCGCTGAAGAATTTCTTCGACAGTTTCATGACGTGATCGAGATTTGTGGCTGTGTTAGTGTCTCTATGTAACGTAGTGCCTCGCACGAACCATGGAGCACCTGTCATCGTGCGAAGCGCCTTGTTTTGTATTGTCTGTAGTGTCTGGATATGATGCATGCCTGCGTGTGCCCATATTGGGCATGCGTAGGTCATGATTGGTCGTGTTATCGCGGTATACAAAAGTAGCTTGATTTTTAATGCGAGTTTACTATTGTGTCGTATCATGGGGTAGAGTTGGCCCATGATAATTGATTCCTGTTTTTTTTGCAGTTATGTGACTGCAGAAATTAATTCGCGAGTCTAGGGTGAGTCCAAGGTATTTAACCGTTTTAGGCCACGGGATGTTTGTGTTGTGGATCCGGATACATTGAATATTCTTACCATGTCTGTTAGTTCTGAGACTGAAGGTCACTGCAGTACTTTTTCCGGATGGATTAACTTTTACGCGAAGAGTTCTGTTTGACATGAATGAGTTTATTAGTTTAATCATCGGTTGTTCGAGGCCGGCCTCGGAAAGTTTTACAATCATACCTTCATTCCAAACCTTGTCGAAGGCTTTGGCTATGTCTAGAAACAGGCCAGTGGTGAACCATCGGCGATTAAAGCCTTTTGTAATGTATTCTACGACTCTTAGTAATGTGGGTGGTTTGTGGAATGTTTGCTTCGGATGCCGTGTTGCTCATTCGGTATGAGTTTTTTTTCCGATACAAACTCTTCCAGTCAGGATTTAAATACGCGTTCCAGAAGCTTACACATCGTTGGGAGTAGGCTTACGGGACTGTGGTTTTCTGGAATTGCAGGTGGTTTGCCTGGCTTGGGAATGAGAATAACGTCTGCGGCTTTCCATGCGTTTGTGAAATGTTGGACGAGTAGGCATGCATTTATGATCGATTTTAGTGCTTTGACACCGTTCTCAGGAAGGTGTTTGAGCTCTTTATTTTTTGTGTTATCGTTGCCAGGGGCTTTACGATTCGATAAAAGTTTAATTCGAGATTCAATCTCGCCTGTGGTTGCAGGTTCGATATATGTCGCGGGGGGAGATGTTATTTTTTTAAAGTGATTTTTATGTATTTAGCGAATATGCCTTCTATGCGGTTTTTAAGCGCAATGTTGTTAAGGTTGAATACATTCGGAGAGAATTGTTTCTCGAGAGATTCTGTGAAAGTTTCTGCTTTTTTCGCGGCTGTATATACCCGGCCATTCATTCCGGTAAGTGGTTGAATGTGGCATTTTTTGTGTCTGACTGCTTCACTGTGGGTTCAGAAGGGGTCACCTCCTTTTTCCATACCCATGAGATATGTGTTATAAGAAGAATCATTATGTGCTTTTAACGCCATTTTAATCTCCGCGATGAGTCGGTTTTTGTGCGTTCTCGCTATCGGATTGGCATGTTTTTTCCATTCCTTTGCTGCACGGTGTTTTTCCCTAATTAGGTTTTTAATTCTAATCGGGATATCGGGTCTATATTCGTTTGCGGGAACGACGGTCGTGGCGGATTCTTTCGCGGCGCGTATTGAATCCGTCAGATCGGTAATTGCTTTGTCAATGTCCGCCGCACAGGCGAGATTGATTGGGCTATGAAGGTTGTTTACAATGTCTTCCCAGGATACTTTGGTTCTGGTATTATTCGGCACAATAGCGAATGGATCTTAGGGGTCACCGAGGTAAAGAAGGACCGGACAGTGGTCTGAATTTAGTTCGTTAACGACTCTTATTTGCGGTGCGTGTGACATCGCAATTAATAACGCAAAATCAAGCACATCCGCTGTTTTTGATTGTGTGTGATATATTGTTGGCTCAGAGGGAGCTGAAATGATGGCGTTGTTATCGAGTGCAAATTTGTGTACCATCTTTCCGCGGGCTGTTGTTCGGCGACTGTTCCATGCTGAGTGTTTTGCATTAAAGTCACCTGCTACGACGGTAGCCGGTATGTTGTTCGTTAGCAGACTGTCTAGGTCTGCTTTATTCATGCGATGATTTCCTGATCGGCAATAAATTGAAAATAATTTAATTTTGCCGTCGTTTTTCGTGTTAACGCATATCGCGGTTGATTCTAGCGGGCAGGAGTTTGGTTTTGGTTGTTGAGAGATGGTACAGTGGTCTATGTGTGATTTTATTATGATTGCGGTTCCGCCGCAGCGCGCGTGCAATCGATCGTTTCGATGCGTAATGTAATTCGCAAAGTTAAGCGATGTCGCGGGTTTGAGATGCGTTTCATTAACGAGTAGGGCGTCAATGTCGTGTGTAATAAGGAAATTTTGCACTTCGATTTTGTCTGATTTAATTTTTCCGTTTGCGTTCCAGAACGTTATCTGTAGTGAAGTAGGTCGTGTTTTAGCGCGAGCCATAATGATGTGGATTGTTGGTCGCTTGGATGGTTTCACATACGCGAAGCAGTGTTGCTTGGCTGGTTGCAATGGACTCCTGGAGAGTTCTTACGAGCTCGTTCAGGACGCGTGGGAGGAGTGGGGGGGGGGGGAGAGTGCCTGGTTGTCGGTCTCAGCTCCGTTGTGTTGGATACTGTTGCTGCCCAAGTCTTGTTTTGTTGTCTGTTCTAGTAAGCGGGGGTTGGATTTGAAGTCGTCTGGTGGTTAATATTTTCAACCCTCCATGATGGGTCTGGCAGTGGCGAATTATCCCATAAGCGCAAGACGCGCGCGCTTTAGGCCTCCAAATCTTGGGGGCCTCAAAGATAGCATATATTATATAAAAAATTACATTTTAATTTCAGTTTTCGATATTCATTATTATTCTACGAAGAGGTTTCCAGGACTTGTATGTTATTCGAAAAGCAGGGCCTCCAAAATTTATTGCGCCTTGGGCCTCCAAAGTGCTTAACCCGCCGCTGGGGTCTGGCCAATTACTTGCCCTGTAAATGGGCTTTCCGGCTCTTGGGTGTTTGGGGCACCCTTTAAAATTTGCGGGGTGTTTTCCCTCGCAGTTTGCGCACGTGGCTGGGCCATCCTCTCTGGTTTTGGCGCAGCTGTCTGTTCGATGGTCTTGTCCGCATTTGACGAATTTGGGCGGGGCGTGGCATCCTGACTGGGAGTGGCCAAATTGCTGGCAGTTGTGACACTACCCTAGTTCGGTTTTTCGTCTCAGCGTTTCTGCTGAGACGTTGATGTGTCCAAGTCGTCTAATGTTGAAGAATTGTCTTCCTAGGTCGGTTTTTTCAACGTCCAACAACATTAGTCTGAGAGGGGTTCTGAGGGGCCCTTTCCTCGTGCGTTGGACTCTTAAGACTGGATGTCCTTCCTCCTTCAGTAGGTCTAGGATTTCTTGCTCTTCAAAGTCCTCAGGGATTCCTTTGAGGACTATTTTGAACGTCTTTTCCTCCTGGAGCAGATAGCAGTGGAAAGCGATCTGTCTCTGATCCAGGTAGGCAATGGCTTTGCGGTAGATATCGCTACTGTCGGTGTTTAGTTGAATGGTGTCCTTTTGATCAGTGGCAGAGAATCCTTTAATCCCTGCCAGTTTGAGGTCTCTTTCGATAATTAGGAAGTCTCTTTATTGTGTATGATTATCGGAGGCATCTTTTCTGACGTGTTTGTTTTGTCTTTTTCGGTGGCAGTGGGTGGCTGTGAGGATTTTTTTGAGGTCGGAGATGTTGGGACTTCTATTGTTTTTGTGCTAGTTGTCGGTATAGCGTTTTGTTGTGCTATAGAAGCTGTGGGAGAGGGTTGATTTATGGTAGTTTTCTTAGCCGCTTTTTTGGTGCGGCGGGTTGGTATGGTTTTAAAAGTGTCCATTTTCGGTTCTTCGTCCTCTTCTAATTTCATTTTTCTTTATTATAATTTTTTAGCTCGAGTTCGTGGTGCGGAGTTATGGGTATCTTCAGATTCGTTGGCTGACTCATCACAAGCCATGTCCTCCCAGTTTAGGTCCGGAGTCGGTGCTTTTTTTTGTCTATTTTTTTTTTTAAGGTTGTTAGCCTTTTCATCTGTCCCTGTAAAGGGCGAGAATGCCAGACATAGCAGCTGGTGTAACATGAGAAGAGATTCCGCGGAGATGAGACCTTTTCCATCCTTCCCTGATAGAAGAAGGTCCGAGATTTTGAATAGTAATAAATTAAGGTGAGTCTTCTCGTTTATTAAAATGGGCTCCGATGTTTTTTTTTTTCCTCAGGCGTTAGATCAGTTATTTGTTCGGGAACGTCTGGCGTTGCGGTACGACTGTTTTTAGCTGACATTGTGAGTATTGTTGTATAACAGTTTAGCAGTTTGGTCGGTATTAAAAGGTAGTGCTGGTTTGTACAGTTGTTGATCTTGCGGGTGAGAATTTCGGAAGCGGTGGTCGGTGTTAAATAGCAGTGGTCGGTGAATTTGTTATTGTTGTCTAGGTTTTTGTTGATATTTTTGAACGGTAGCGTTGGTGGCGAGATGCGCACTGGTCGGCTGACTGAACGTGAATGTTGTTTCCGATTCCAAAACCCTGCTTTTAAAAATATGACAGAACAAACTGAATGCCACAATTATTGGCATATCTTCAATTTGCAACCCTGAGCTCTACTGAAATTGGTTGTACCCAATTTAGAGTGCAGAAATCACAAGAAGCTGTGAATCATGGAAAAGTATCTGCAAGTTGTGATTTATTTGCATTCTGTAATTTGCCCTTGATAAAAACAAGTCAGCATGTCTGACGCGACGGATTGATTTGATTGGTTTACGCCGGTTCTCTACGTTTTTACTCTTTGTATTTAAGGGTTAACACCGAATTATGTACCGAAACGTCGAAAATATAGTCGAGGAGCGACTAGCTACAAAGTGACCACAGTCAAATTTGCGTAATATTTACATTGCATTAAATATCAGATAGACATTATTTTTTTAGCAAATGGTTGAAATAAGAAGAATTTTGAATTGTGAATGCATCTCATTGAAAATCGAAGGTTAAAAATGAATCGAAGCTAAAATAGATATATGAGAAAGATACAAAACTAAATCTGGAAATAAATTTTGCTAGAAGTGAGGTTCCATATAGTAACATAAGTTTTTTTTATCATGTCCGCTCCCAATGTGGAGCATATGGACTCCTAATGGAGTTTATCTCAACAGAAGTGTTTCTATGAGAACTGCTTGTTACTCAGTTACTCAACCTCTTTTTTCCAGAGAGTAGGAATAGAAATATAGGGCTAGGACAGGACTAGTGGTAAACTAATCGCTCTCGATACACTCCGTTCATAGAATAAGATGGGTGAGAGGAGGGAATTCAAGACATCACATACATCCATGCCTTCGAACAGAAATTCATAAATCAACTGAAAAATCAATTTATAAAACTGTCCGTACTGGGATTCGAACCCGTGACCTCCGCAACGGAATCCAACGACGTTGACCACTCGACCACACAGGCGGTATATATAGGTAACATAAAAATACGAATTACTTCAACTCATAGTGCAAAAAGAAATATACAGCAGCGAAAGCGATGGTAGAAAGAGATCATCTTGGTTGTGAAACATACGTGATTTGCTCAATTTCCAAGACATTCGTGATATAAATTTATATCTGGATGGAGACACGTATTCCAATTGATATCCAGCCCTTTAATATTAAAGACAGTAGTAGTAAGAGAAGAATTATTGAATACAAACATCTATGTTGGTTATTTGCTTTCATCAATTAATTTCAGCACATATTGATTGATGTTTATCAAATGCGATACCCTCAAAATACGATTTGATAATACATAGACAGCAACTTCTATCATCAAAAAAAAACCCGATTAGTCATTCCTACGTAAATATTTCATTCATATCATCCGTTGCAACATTTTTAAATTGATAAAAGGTTTGATAAAAAATAGATTAAACAAATGTTTATTCAAGTTTGTTTGATTAATGTATCAGTTGTTTATTTTCTTTTGTTTGAGTATTTTGTAAAGTTGAAACAAATATGGATCTTGAAAAAGCTCTGGATGATCCATTGGTAGAATTACATTTAGATAAATTACATATCATTGAACAAGTATTGACGGGCCGACACGGCTGCCAAAGGTCTGTGATTTTTATGATGAGTAACTGGCTAAAGACCAGACGAGATTGGTACGCCAAATCACCCGAAGAGTTTCCGTTTTATATTTATTCTCCTGAAGGAAACCCTGAATATGGATTGGTTGGCTTTGGAAGAACGGTAAGAAATATGCCATGTATCGTCAGTTTTTAGTGTTGTGAAAGGTGCTAAACATTTTAATTTATGTTAGCTTAGAGTCACTTATTCATAATTTCTACTGTAATTTGTAAATTCTTTTCAATGCTTATGTTTTATATTACACCTTTTTATTTCAATTTGTTTTTGTATAAATATCACTGTTAAATGCTATTTATTATTAGTTGACAATGTTTGCCAGGAGCGAAATCGGTCTTAATCTTGATAAATAAAAAGTGGAAATAAGTACAATGGTATATTGTGTTTTTCTTAACATAATGCTTTCCCACCACGTATTGACGGCGAATACCCTAAAAGTGAACAATTCTAAATCGCGTTTAAGTAAAAAAAATAGATTTTTATTGAAAATATTAAAAACTTTTAAATGTGCACTTTTAGAAGAGATTATTATAAATATAACACGTATAATCATTGCAAAAATAAATTTACAAAAACCTTCTCAATTTATTTAATACAAAATTGCAAACTTATGCAAAAAAAAAACCATTATAAATATAAGATTTATTCTGTAATAACTTTCTTATAATCACAACTTTTTGACTTCGATATGTTTTTTAAGGGCAAACGCATGGTGAGTCTTACGATTCATATCCCAGGTAACATTATAAGTAAAATGAAAAATGCTTTACTAAAATCTAAGCACATTGACTGGAGTGAACGTCCTCTGTGTGTTGTTACTGAAAACTTTGGACAAACCTTCAAAGATGTATTACAAGAACTAGGACTGAAAATCAACACTCAGTATAAAAGAATTTGCATGAAGTTCTTACAACAAGACCTTCTCTCAATTGAAACATGGTATAAACATTGCTAATTCATGAGAAATTTTCTTGATTGATTCCTCATCTTAAGCTTTAGAACTAGACATTTTAAAGTTTTTTTTATATCCATGTTCGCTCCCAACGTGTGGAGCATATGGTTTCCTAATAGAAGTATCTCAACATTATTGTTACACAGTTGCTTAACCTTTCTTATTCAAAAAGAATAGCAGGGATAGAAGATTAAAGCCAGAACAAAACTAGTGGTTAACTAATTGCTGTTGCTACATTACACATTACATTAATGGATTGGAAGAGGGATTAAAGAGGGAATTTTTAATCACCAACCCATGCTTTCGAACAGAAATCGATAAATAGATAGAAAAATGCTATTCGCACTGGGACTCGAACCCTTGAAGACCGGCACGGAAACCCACAACGCTAACCACTGCGCCATACGATTCGACAGAATATAATAGGTATACAGCTCCACACGACTATTCACCGCAGGCATTCTGAAAAGATATGCCTGAGCTATTTAAGAAATAATATATTAAAATATCACTTTTTTTCAGTCTCCCTCCAGACGTATATCATTATCCACTGGCTGAGGAAAATTTACCAGAAGTTCTTGAAGTTTGGCAACACCATTTTCCGGGAGTTTCAAAATATGTCAGTGATTTGATCAGACTAAACGATTGCCGAGGTGTCTTTTCGTCGAAAGAAAAAAATCTGTTGGCATTCTGCATTACGGATGAATACAGAAATTTGACGGCAATGCAGACTATTGCTGGAAAAAATCTTGAAGTTGACTTCGCGCGTTTGGCTATGGAAGTCGTGTCATATCACGTTGCTTTCTATTCCGAAGATGTGTTTACGTTGCATGAACCTGGTGACACAATGATCATAAAATCTTTTGCATCCGCTGTAGCATACTCTTTTTTCATTTATGACAATATGTAACGCTCGCCGTTCTAACTCAGGTTCAAGCTTCATTTTCTTATAAGAAATAAAACGTTCTTGTTGGGTTGACTTCTGACTCTGAAGTAACTTTCTTTATTGATTTTCCCAATTATTTATACTAATTTCTTAAATGCTACGTTAACAAAATTCTATATTTTAATTCTATTTTGCTTTCATAATTCGAGGTTTCGTCATTAACAATAGTTCTTATGTAGCATCTATCGATACTCAATATTGTCCACACAGCATAACTTTTACTTTACATGTTACCCGTGCAGTCATGCTGACTGTGTGTTTTGCCAAATATTGCATATTGATACATTCTTTCATAATTCGAGGTTTCGTTATTAACAATAGTTCTCATGTTGCATCTATCGACACTCAATATTGTCCACACAGCATAACTTTTACTTTACATGTTACCCGTGCAGTCATGCTGACTGTGTGTTTTGCCAAATATTGCATATTGATAGTTGACATACATTCTTTATATATATAAGGTATTTACATACATGATATATATATATGGCCATCGTCACAAATACATACATAAGATAAAATCGTATATTTTTTGCCGTTTATGCTGTTTAAGGCAGCGATTTCCGACCTGGGAGGCGCGAACAGTCCAAAGTATTTATTTAATCTATGAAAAGTGTCTTTATTACTATATGAAATAAAGGATGGGGAGGCGCGAAAATATTTTTTTCTTCAAAGGGAGGCGCAGTAACATAATGGTTGGAAACCACTGGTTTAAGGGATACGTTATGCCCGAAACAACAACTCCATTATTCTGTTTCCCTCAGCATTCTCTTTGCTTTGTCTACGTTGTACAATATATCATAGCAGTCCATTTTTCCAAGAAGTCCAGAAATTCCAAGCAACGCTGTAAACAAATCAATAAATCTTGAGTAATCCGTTGTATCCAGCCGCTACCAACAAATTGTATGTCGGTTATACGTAGATCGACTCTCATCTCTGATATACGAGCTCGTTTTTCATTGAATAGATGTGTGTTTGGAAGACTTCTTATGAATTTAATTTTTGGATTCTTAAGAGTATAAATAAAGATATGTCTTTCAATATTCCATATATATTATACCGCCATTTAAAATATGTAATGATCAGCGCCGGCGCTGCCGTACAGGCGAAATAGGCAACCACCTAAGGCGCATAAATGGAGAAATATTTTTTTTTATTCTTTAATAATATTAAATATCAATGCAAAGAGCTTCAAGCAGTGGCTCGAAAAAATAAAAAAAAAATGTCAACACAAAACGTACTGCTCTATACAGTGCAACAAAATATTGAGTGGGAGCAATAAATACATGAAGAATTTAAAATGAGTGAATGGTATAAATGTTATGCTTGAATATTATTTCATGAAATATAATCGAATGCCGGTCAGGCCGCCACTGGCTGGAACTCACTTTTTCTCATGATTTTTTTCTAGTCCATGTCTGATCGTTTCGAGAAGAAGATAATTTCCTAATGGAGGTATTTTAATTGTGATTTTTTACGAGAACTGCTTGTTATTCAGTTGCTCAAACTCTATTTTTGTCTCCTGAAGTGTAACTCCACGAAAACGTAAATCGCCTACAGCACATTTGATTTGTATTATAAAAGTTCACATTTACATAACAGTTCTGATTTTGTATGTCTAAATTTAGTTCTGCCAATTTTCGGAAAGCGTAACACATCGATACAAGTTCCGAAAATAAAAAGTTTTCAAAGTATTGTAATATTGAAACATTAAAAATTCTAAGATGAAAGTGCCGGAACGCCGTTCCATTGCGTTACATGGAGAAAAAGCACCGAATGAAAGTATTAACAATTAATAAAAATCTTTAAGCTCTTAAACCTTCTGAATTGTGAACGTGTGCGACTCCTAACTAGGGCTTCCAATTAACCGGACTTTAAAACTAACCGGTTTTCGGTTTTTTTCTGACAAATAAACCGGGTAACCGGTTTAAACCGAAATATCATGTACTTTATTTAGGTAGGTATGCAAAAAATCGTAGAAATTTTTCAATATTTGGCATAACAGCTAATACTCCAATTTCAAACATGAAACGATATTTATATTACTGGGACTCTAGTTACCAACCTGTTTGCCATGGCAAAGTAACGATACTAGAACTTGAAACTTACAACTAGAACACAGAAGGCAAAATATGTAACAATTACTATAACATGTGAAAAAATATTTTATGATAAAAAAATATACGTCACATAAAAAAATAGAGCTTTATTATAAAACTCACCAAAAGAGCGATGTTTAAATGCATTCAATTTTTTAAGCATATCAACTGGATAAGACGAGACATACAATGTTTAGACAAAAATAGGGTAGAATACCAAAATATTCACTTTATTTATGTCCCAACACCCAATGTGGAGCATATGAACTCGACAAATATTTTTTCGGCGAGAACTGCTTGTTACTCAGTTGCTCAACCCCCTCTTTTTTCATGCAAAGAAACTATGTATCTAACTACTAACAAGCACATATAGGCATAAAATTAGGTAGAGAGATTTAGATTATTAATCATAAAATTTCATACGCTTAAAAATGGTACATGTTAATTAACATGTTAATTTAAAATCAATAAAGGATATTGAGTGACGTGCATATAAGAATCATTCGTATCTTAATAAATAATTACGAAATAATGTTAAATAATTTGAAAGAGTCATTTCTGTTCGCAACATGGACAACTTTGAGACAGAAGAAGATTATTCTACAAAATGTATATATATATATGTTTGTTGTGTTTTGTGAATTGTTTCTTATATTACTCAGTAAATTTATTATAAAACATTTTTCTTTTTGTAAAAAACAATAGAAAACAAGAAAAGAGTATTTTTGATAAAATCCGGTTAACCGAGTGAAATAAACCGGTTTTCGAGTTTTTTCCAAACTCGCGATAAACCGGTTAACCGGTTTCGGTTTAAACCGGTTTGGAAGCCCTACTCCTAACAAATCCACTCACTGCACCTACAATAATGTCATATTTTTATCTAAGAGTTACTAGACAGTCTTTTAAATATGAGGCAATCCGTTCAGCGTTCAAGGAAGAGAATTTTATGATCTTTGAGGTAAAAGCTTGTTTTTTTAAAAAATTTAAATTGAATTTGTGAAGAGAATGTATCTTTCATTGAACCAATGTTTTATCGACTTAGATTACAATCGTTCACTTAAAATAATGCCAGGGAAACATCACATGCTGGACCTAGAGCCTATATTTATGTATCTGTCAAATTTTATTAGTTACGAGTACTTTTAAAATAAGTGTGTAGATTTTAAAATTATCATTATAATATTTATATTGTTTATGTATTTTTTATGATTTATTGGTTTTGAAAAGACACAGTTTATGCTTAGAAGGTTAATAGAAAACAAAGTTTTGTTATTTTATTGTTAATTCTTGGATTTCAACATCATCCGAACAAATAGACATGTACATATATCCGACAATGTTCTCGAAAAAAAGCTCGGAAAAATTGTGAGTCTAGTTACAATCCACTAGTACAGCCATACTCAACCTGCGGCCCTAATGTGCGGCCCAGTAGGCTCTTACCAAATCGTGGATTTCAAATCCCTCGGTGAGCAAAAAAAAAAAGGAGTAAACCATGAATATGTTGTGGCCCACGTAGAGAAGCAAATATCTGAATGCAGCCCGGAGGAAAAAAAGGTTGAGTATGGCTCCACTAGTACGTTACTATTGAGGAACGAACCAGAGTTTAATAGTAGTGTTTTCATTTATAAATATTACTTATTTATAAATTTTCAAAAAGTGTTAATAGGTTTAAAATTTAGTAGTTATAATGAGAGTATTATCGACTGTTTTTAAAAATATATATAATCCATAGGAATAAGTTATATTATAAATTGAAATTAAGGGACAGAATTAATAAGATTTAGTCATCCCGAAAATAAAAATAAATCCCTTAATATTACTGTGTCTTTATATAAGTGACAGCATTTTTAATCAGTGATTTAGCGGGGCCGTGTTTTTACGCAACATTTTAGCTTTTAAAATAGTGCCATTAATGTGTTATTTAGTATTTATTTAAAATTTATAATTATAAACATTATATTAGATGACAAGTACAAAAACTAAAACAGTAATTTGATTATTATTTTCACCAAAAATTGTTGATTTTATGGTTCAAAATTTAAGTTTATCTTAACGCATCGGTGCGTCCATTTTTAATTCTGAAGGTGTTACTGAGTCCATTTTGAATAGTAAATTTAGATTATTCACAAAACAGGATGTCAGAAAACATCACTAAAAATATTTTGATACTAGTAGCAGTAGCAAGGGATAAGATAATGAATCAGAGATAAGAACGTACAAGACAGCGCCCCGTCACGTTAGTGGTTATGGAGAGACGTTCGAACTGGCTGAGTCACGTGCTGCGGATGCCTCCGGAAAGCCTCAATGCTGCTTGCCTCTTCTTTCAACCGGTGGGATTCTGGAGTTCCGGATGTCCGTTGGGTACTATCCATATGATGTACTCGGCGGAACTGAGTGGCATGCCATGGGAGTAGTGACGTTCCTAGGCTATGAGCCAATCCTAGGCATAATTTAAAATGGCGTCCTTACTATTGCCATCAGTAAGAATAATATTTAAAGAAGATTTTTGCGACAAAGTTTACCAATCTGTATATTATTAATAGTATTATTACCATTGAAAATATATTTTTTCGGCATTTTTGTAATCATTTGCCGCCCTTAGGCAACTACCTACTCGCCTAAGCCTACAGGACATCCCTGTTGTAGGACGCAAAGCAATTGGCGGGAGACATGGAGGTGCCACGTGATGGCCATATGCTCTACATAGGGAGCGAATATCGTCAAAGAAGAAGCAGTGGCTAAAAAAAAACATATTAAACATGAAGGTTTGCGCAAAGAAAAAAAAGGAGTAAGACTCGGTACATGTTCAAACACTGTAATATGGCTCTTCATAAAAAGAAATAATACAAAAATTTCATACACATTTGAACAATTATAGTCTTTCGATCAATCACAAAAGTTTAAATTTGATTTAACGAATTGCTTTTACAGTTACAGCACTTTAAGAAAGCCATGATGAAGAAGAAATGATTTTATTTCAAAAATATGGCGGATACACGGCGCCATGGAGCAACAGTGAGATAAAGTGAAAAAAGACAATTTAAAAATAAATATGTCCATCGATTTCTGAAAGGTAATCCTTTATAATGAAACACTGGCATATGTTAATTCAATTCGATGGCTGCCACAGACGAGATATCTCGTATTTTTTTCGTCGAAAGAGTTAACAACGCTACAATTGTTACTCTTGTTCATAAAAGCACTCCATTTATTATTGTGTATATAAAAAAAAAAAATATATTTAAATAATTTTTAACAAGTCAATTCCTACTAAAGCCATTAAAAAAAAAAAAAAGCCTTACTGGGTAAATAAATAATTATAAATACACAAATTACAAACGAACCAAAACTGGTACACGTATCAGATCTTACTGACTACTGCAATAGACGTTGTCGTATTATAGTTCCGCAACTGTAATAATATAATTACCACTTACTTTCGTCAGACTAACTCTTAATTCACGTTACTACTCTTCGCCTTATATATCGTTTATCTTAAGTAGACACTTAGCGAATATTACTTTCTACTAAAAATGGGCACTAAAATGTTATTACTAAAAGTAATTTAATTTTTTGTGAATATACACTTAACCTTAAATAAACTTTTTATAATACATTTTGTAGTAAATATGAATCGTTTGCATTTTTTTTTATCGATGTGACTTAATGATCTTTCAAAACAATCTGTGTATCCTTAATAAATTGCCAATCGATCACTTGAGTAAAAATACGTATGACTCGGTTTTTTTCAATGCACTCCGGCTCAGTATTAAATAACATTATGAAGTAAAATACTTAAAAAAAAAGATAATATAACTTGCGGTTTTAAAATACAGATATAAATATTATATTATCCAAAGTAACCACTATGTAATTCCAAAGATTACCAAAGCAAATCAACTTCGAAAAGAGATTGTGGTAATCAACAGACTATACACTCACAGATGTTTTATCTGTATATGTTATACCTCTTTTAGACAAGCCAAGTACGCGGCCGAGCAGCGTCTTCGAGCGATTATTCGGTCGAGCAAAAATATTGACCGGGTAAACGTTAATTTAAACTTGTTTTCTTTGCTAAATTGTGAGTTTTTGCCAGTTTCTGTTCTTGCGATTTGAGACTTGCTTGTTTGTCAAAATATAATTTAAATAAAGAGGATTTTATTCATTTTATAAATTAAGATTTTTTTTAAATGCAATAAAAAAAGGAAGAAATTTTTAAATCTTTCATTTATTTAAACGTATTGATTATATTATATTAATGAAAAGGTTTCATCGTCAAAATCAAACGAATCCCTCAAATGATGAGTATGCAATGGAAAGCAATATACATATTTACAATTCAATATTTCCATCTTTTGCCTTATTTAACATTAAAAAAGAAATCTGTAAATTCCTGAGTTTTTGAAATCTACATACATGAAAATGTTATAAATTCAAAATTGTCGAGCAATAATTTCTAAATCCCGAATTCCAATTTATACACGATTTTATGTTGAATATTCAATCACGGGATTCCGGTATTAGAAAAATTATCAATCCCAAAATCTCAGGATTACAAAAAGGGTTCGGGATTGGATGCCCTAGTTGCAACTCAAAACGTTCTATCAAACTAGACCAGCCATAATCAACCTTATTTTCCTCAGGGCCGCATTCCAATTGTTGCTTCTCTACGCTGGCCGCAACATATTTATAGTAAACTGTAAATATAACACGTACTATACTGCATACATATGTATGTATCTATTATTATGTAAAAATAAAGCTATTTTATTTTATGTAAATATATATGTACATATGTATTCATTTACGTATTCATGTATTTTTCAAAGTAAAAAATAACAATAAACAACAAATAAAAAATACGTAAAAATACACAAAAATACCAATGTATACAAAATCTTAAATCGTTTACTTAAAAATGAATGTAAATTTTGATATTGTGTAATTTTTTTAACTATCTATGATTATTAACTATATAATTATTTTGGGCCGCACATAAAAGCTGATTGGGCCGCAGGTTGAGTATGGCTGAACTAGACCAATCGATATTTTTTCAAAGTGAGTTTCTATTTTCTCACATAAGTCTGCGTATTTTGCGTGTTACTTTATGTTATGTCTTTATACATTAGACATCGCAATTAGGGTATCCAATCCCGGAGCCTTTTTCCAATCCCGGGATTAGGATTAGCTCACCGGGGAATTTGAAATTCTCAATTCCCTATACTTTTTCCTCAGATTATCTCCAAACCTTGTTTTTTTTTTAGCTCATCGAAGAATTTGAAATCCCCGATTTGGTATTCTTTTTCCCCAATTTGTCACAAAAACTCGATTTTGAAATCCATAATTGATTTTGATGCCAATTTCGTGTCAATTTTCGGGATTCGCTAAAAATTTCTCAATTAGAAAATTGAACGGGATCCCGGGATTGGATGCCCACATCGCAATGATGAACAAGTTCTCTCAGCAATCTGCCGTACTGTGTCCAAGACGGTCGCAGTGAAACACAAAATGATAGTGTTACCGTTGAATCGAAAGTGATGCGATATTAAGAAACTGCACAGACTACTTTTACAAAATCCTTGAGGTCGAATCGTGAGCGTAATTTTTTCAGTAAGTGTGTAAGTTTATATGAAGAAAAAACAAGACTTAATCCATGTAATCCAGTTACCTTATGACTTATTCGTAGTAAAGTTTGACTTCTGATTTACAAATCACTTCGACTCATTAGATGTTACAAAACTATTAAATGAATGGTTAGTTATCATTGTTGGCTAATATTAGAAGGGAATCGGTTGCAATTAGTTGGTTTTATAAATGTACAATTTTAATGATGGTTATAGTACGCGGAGCAAATACGAACACACGATCAACTGACAAATAAATACTCTTTGCGTAATTTTCGCGATAATGTGCTTAAATTTTAAACATAATCTATTGATAAAATAATAATTTAACGCAGATAAGATTGGTGGATATCAGACGTGTGTTATCATTGCATTTTTTAGAACAAATAAAAAAATAATTAACATTTAATTTTGTGTTATTACTGAATTATTGAGGTGTCATTATAATATATATGTATAACACAATGTAACCAACTTGATACACGTTCCATCAAAAGTATGTAAGGTGCAAATGCCGAATTAGTATCTAAATTTAGCTTTTAAGTTTGAAAACAATGAGCATTTTATAAATTGAAACCAAGAAAAAAGACTGAAATAAAGGTTTTTCCAAGACAATTTTATTAATTCATGCTAAATCATGTCAATTAAACACCAGTTTAGAAGTCTCCGTGCACTTCAAGGTTGTGTAAAATTCATAATTTGCATATGGCCCAAAATCATCAAAACACGTTTTTTGTGCCACCTGTAAAATTTTCAATGTGTGAGTTACGTCCTTTTTCCTTTCCACAGCTGGTATATATATGACAATTGACAACTGATTGGTCAGTTTAAAATTCAATGCAGTTAGCTCGATTCTGTTTCAAAATATTATAGAAATGATGATTTTCAACTGTTTATTCTGTCAGTTAGTCAGAACAGTTGTTTAATTCAAACACCAAATAACCTGCTGTGAGTGGTGAGCTATTTTTCATAAATTATGTTTTTTGTATATTTTGATTATCTGTACTATTGCTACATTCATTAATTTATATGAAACACATTTTTTTAATACGGATTAATCTGGCTAGAAAATTAGTAATTATTTAAAAAAAAAACTATATATGTTTTTGAATTTTAAAACGTTTAGTTGAAAATGTTACTAACTAACTCATTATTATTTTTAAATAATTTTCTAGATACTATAACTTAAAATTCGGCACTAAATCTTTTTTTGCTTTCAGCTGTGGACATGTGCCGCTCTTCTGATGTCGAATCTAGGAAGGCAATCGACCGGAATGAGAATTTTACGCGCATTATTATATGGCTAATGTTTTTTTTTAATATTATCCGTTTTATAAAAAAACATTTTGTTCAATTCCAACCAATAATATGACTACCTTAAATAACTGATAGACTGTGATATATTCATAGTTTAACAATTTACAATAATTCAATAAAAAAAAAATGGAAATAAATAATAGATGAAACAATACACGTTAGCACGACGATACTCATCAAAGGGTTAAACATTTATGCTACCACCCTTGACCCAAATTAATGTATCCTTGATTTTGTTTTAAAACGTAGGACAATGTAAATATTTTATTTTTGCAACAAATTAACATAGTGTGTGTCGCAGAGTTACCTTACCCAACCCTGTATCACGTAGAATTAAAAAAATCTTAATCTATGGTTATTAAACTTGCGATTGTTTTTATATTCCCCTGTTAAATGAAATATAAAATAATATTATGCAAGACTTTTCAGTTAAAATGAGGCTCAAGGCAGCTAATATAATGTTTGAGAATCGCCGACTTCAGCGTTAAAAACTAATGCCTCATTTACACCAAACAAGTATGCCACTAAACGTCTACGGTCAATCACTCGTAAAGCAGTAATGTTAACAGAATAAGGATAAAAGTTTTTAGGTGGATTAGTTTATTTTTTAGTGCGTTTTGTTCCAGCATGAATAGTCGTTGTATTTATCTTTTAAAGGAAAATGACAATCGAATTAATCCTACGATAATAAAGCTACTGGAAGATCAGTTATAACCTCGAAATAAATGGATTTAAACAAGAAAATGGAGATTACGAAGAGTTTCTTCTGTTTTTTAGAAACAAATAAACAGCTTCTGCGTAATCACAATGAAATCAGTAAACTTTCCAATAAACACTTGTAAAACTACTGTTTAAACACGACCAGTAATCGATCAAGTACAGTGCTACAAGTGGTGAGGGTATCTCATTTCCCAGAAAATGAAAAACGGTATATTTTCACTCGTTCGTCGGTTTTACGGATTTATCTGTTTACGGCTTTTTCCATGTACGGATTTATCGGTGTTCGGATTGTTCCATGTACGGTTTCATCTGTGAACCATAAAAGTGTGTGTCAAATACAAATTATAAATTATGTTAAAAATAAAATGTTTTATAATACTTGTCATTAAAGCAAACAACCAAAGCGTTAGTAGTTTTAATTTTTTACGTCACACGAGATAAACTCAAATGAGAAATGTTGGGTTCAACGGTTTAGTGATAAGAGCTTTACCCTAGCAATCAGAAGAGTCTCTGTTGAAGCCCTGGCAATATAAATATCAAATGTAGATGTATTCAATTTAAATGTAAGACTTTTGACATAATTTGTACAATAAAACCCCCATTTACACTAAAGTCGGGACAGTGTAATTCGGGATAGTGTAATTGGGGATGTGAATCTCGAACAAAATTAGTGATTTGGTTTTTTCCGTGAAAAAAAAATATGCATGAAATATTTAGTTAATAAGTGATAAAATGCAAAGCGTGCCAAAATCCAACACATAGACAGTCACTCGCTATACGTGTATAGCCTGGCACGTGTTGAATACACAGACGATAGCCAAAATTTGACTGTATGCGCGGCACAGACGACCGTCTCGTAGTAACGACAATGGAATGCGACCGTGCAATTGGGGGATTTTCGGCGAATATTTCAAGCCAGCGCGCAATTCGGAGTAGTGTAATTGGGGGTTCCACTGTATATGTGATGTTATTTCTCATCGAACATATCTCGTTTGGTTTTTCAATATCAAAATATTTGCGTATTTGCATTAGCAGTAAGATTTATTAAACAATAAGAACGTTTCGCAGATGGTTTGACAGCAAAATCGACCAGCATGTCGCAGCTCAAGTGTTAGAAACATATTGATTGTTACGTAATGCGATGGTAAGTTTATTTTCCGATCTCTGCGGACAAGTTTTCTTTAGAATCTTCCGACATACATACGCTACGAACAACAGCAAGCGAGTAATAGAGCAATTGTGATGCAATACGCAATCAATTTTGTTCGTATATTATTGAGTTTATTGCACCAATCATCTGATAATGATTATATAACTGAATGCATCGTAGCATTCTTACAATAACCGATTTGTAGTCATTAATAATAACGTATTTTAATGATTGAATCTTGCATATTTTTTCAATACTTTGACTCTTAATTGAAAAAATAATGCAATAATTCAATGATCGTGAATAATATTAAAATGAATCATCTATAATATAAACCAGGCACGGGCAAACTGTAGCCCGCGGGCCGCATGCGGCCTGCCGCGTATTTTTCCGCGGCCGCGAGCAATATTATATGTTTGGAAAAGATTCACGTTTTTATCTTTTAACGCCTTTTTAAAAAAAGATTGAAAATAAATATAATAATCGTTATTTTCGGATCCAACCTATATATTTGAACAATCACTTTCAATCATGAACCTCAATAAAAACTCTTTACGATCAACCATCACCGATG
>CM062838.1:16809018-16968007 GCA_031772345.1 Himalopsyche anomala
GTTCGTGTTCGGAAAAGTAATGTTCGGTAGAATCCGTTCACCTATTTCGGCATTTGCAGTTTACATTTGATAGAACGTGTATCAAGTTTGATACATAGTGATTATCGAAAAAAAGCTGTTTTGACTAAACTGTGGGTTACGTCCTTTTTCCTTTCCACAGTCTATCTACAAATATTTCTTTATTCTAGAAATATTAGAATTTAAAAAATTCTCACAGGATGTCAATAAGTATATTTTTTATCCGGCCCGTTTTTCGAAAAGTTTAGTGACTCCTGAATTAGAGCATGAATAATCGAATTAAAAAGTTACTACTGTGAAATGATTTTTTTATTATTTGTAAACATATCCTTTTTTTATGTTTTATATGATATATATAGATATGCGTTTTCGGGTTATACAAGATTACAAAATCTTTTTTGTTTATTTACTCAATATGGAGGAAAACAGAATATATTTTGTTATTGAATGTTATTTGATAAAATTTTCCACATTAAATATAGGAATATTCCAAAGTGAATATTGCAAAATGCAGTTTGCATAAACAATTATGCAGTCTTCGAGGAAGATGCTGAGTATTAATTTAAATTATATTTTTATTGACTATAATGTCTTGTTTTGCAATCTTTGAAACATGAATATGAAAGCCATCTTGAGTTTTAAGATTGTCACTTATAATAATGATATAATACATCAAATAATTGAGAGTATGGATATAATGAAAAAGCAGTCTCAAAACCTTTTTTTTTTAATGATTTTGAATAAGTTTTTATTGAAGGCATGGGTGTGATGTCTAAAACTTTCTTCCATCAGTGTGATCCTAAAAACAAAACAATGAAAACGAATATTATAACTTGTCTTGTCCATGCCTTATAACTCTATTCTATAGTCTTATTGAAATAGAGAGGTTGAGCAACTAACAGGCAGTTTTTTAGTAGAAAACGTCTGTTGAGATAAGCTCCATTAGTAGTCAATATATTCAATGGTGGGCTGCATATACGTTAACAATGAGCTCGCTTAATCTCAAAGCAATTCTCGGTGTTCTGGGTAAGAAGTGAATTTTTTATTACTCCTATGCAATACTTAAATAAGCAATCGATTGCTACTTCATTCACTTATAATATGTAACAATATACAATTTACCGTAAACTTATCAATGTAAATCGCTAAAAATGTACTACTGTGTATACTGAAGCTGTCTTAGATAATATATATGTCAAAAATTGCAACTATGTGCTAATTTGATCTAAGAATATTATTTTCTCTTAAAATAACAAGGGGCTCGCCGGCCTTAATATAATTTAATAAGGGACTCGCGCGAGCCCTTTTAAACTTCTTCCAGCCCACCGCTGAATATATTTCATATTGGTATCGGAAATGGTTTTAAAAAATCGCTGGTGATGAGCTTTAATCTATAAAAAGTAATTAGTAAAGAAAAAGTGTTTAATTTTTTAATTAAATCAATGGATTAGACTGTAATTGATAGGAATAAAGTAATTTGCAAGCGTTTTTGTTGCAATGATATTGGATTTCTTTGACATCAATAAATATTTTTTGTATCAGCCAAGCCAGTACGGCATACTTGACTTAAAAAACCTAAACATGGACTTATATCGATGCGCAGTCATAAAACCGACAAAAAGCATTAAATATCAAATTAAGTCTTTTCTAAATCAGTAATATTATTTTCTTTTAATCATTAGGATTTGAATAGATTATTCATTAAGATGTATAAAAGCCGCCGTAGAAAGTTGACGCGCAGCCAGCATAGAGACATGTATCGTAATTCTGTTTCAAGATGAAATATAACTTAAACATCTTCACAGAATGCCATTGTAACCAGTTTCAACATCCACCTACACCAGTGGTCGGTAACCTTAATACCCGGAGTGCCACAAAACCGGCATTATAAAGTAGTGACCACTGCGTGTGCTATTTGTATTAAACTTAATTTAAATTATTTTTCTTCAGTTTTTCCAACTCCGACTCTTCTTCTTCTTTGACCATATTCGCTCCTTATGTGGAGCATATGGCTGCCACGTGGCACCTCCATGTTTATTTGTCTCCCGCCAATTGCTTTGCTTCCTCCCATGAAATGCCAGAATCCGAGTACATCCTATGGATAATACCCGAAGGACGTCCGGGGCGATCAAACCACCTCACCCCCATTATGCGACGCAAGCTGTTCTCGAAGATAAGTGTACGGTTTTTTGAATCTTCGTTAGGTGTCATGATTCGCTACCGTAAAGCAGTACCGTCAGAATACAAACGTTGAACAAGTGGCATTTGGTTAAAATAAATTAATTATACGTTTTGGTTATTATGTCAAAATAATTGTGTTATTTTTTCAATTTTTCTCTGGCATTTTTGAAACTCTATTTCCAAATTTTAGAAAAGTTAAATAAAAAAAACAAAAAAGAACTGACGGTTGATTCTTCACACCTAAGGAGTAAAAACAGTCATAGACAGAGACAGGTGATATTAGCTGAAGATTGCGCAGTGATTGACTCCTGGTCTACGTTGATTGATTTTTTGATACATTATTTAGTATAAACATCTATTGGGAATTTTCATAAAATGGTATAATACTACGGTGCACCACCAACAAAACTTTCGCGTGTCAACTAGTAGCACGTGTTGTATAGGTTACCGACCACTGACCTACACCATTCCATGAGCTGGTATCCGTTTGACACGGTTCGTAATTGAGAAGGTACTCCGTCGATTCCAAGTAAATCACTCACTTGAAGACTTTCTGAAGAATTCTTCATGAAGATCAATTTTAAGTTAGGCAAGACACCAAAATTCTTGTTTGTATAATATTTAAAAAAACCGTTAATGATAACTTTACCGTAGAATTAATTTCATGTTCTCATTGTTAATAGATTTCATATAATAGATGAGCTAGCAGAGGTTATTAATGGTTTGTGGGATATGATTAGGGTTTCCAAGAGATTGGATACCCTAATTAGATGTACTTGAATTTCGTCGATTATAAAACTCATGTTTTCTACTATTCTGTTGTTTCTGAATTTGGGGAGCGTCTTATAATCGAAGGTTGGTTTGTATTGGTTCCAACCAAAGATATTATAATTTTGTGAATATTGATTGCTTGTTGGCTAACGTTTTAGTCTAACTTTAGTGATTTTTTAGGGAAGAAATATCCTAAAAGATTTGGAATAGTGACATCATTATATTTATGAAAAAAAAAATACAAATATTTACAAAAATTTACTTATTTTAATATACTCGCTTATTATCACCAATTATTGATAACCAAGATTGAACCGAACCCAGAAAAGAAGAAACGATAATCTAATATTTTATTTACTTTTTTTTGTAACGTTTTCGAAACAATTTCATAGACTATTTTTTTTTACCATGTCCGCTCCCAATGTGGAACATATTGACTCCTAATGGAGTTTATCTCAACAGAAGTGTTTCTACGAGAACTGCTTGTTACTCAGTTGCCCAACCTCTCTTTTTCTAAAGAGAGTAGAAATATAAAGAAAAGGCTAGGATAGGACTAGTGGTTAGCTAATCTTTCTCGGTACGCCCCGTTCATAGGATAGGATGGGTGGGAGGGGGAATTCAAGACATCACATACATCCATGCCTTCGAACAGAAATTCATAAATCGATTGAAAAATCAATTTATAAAACTGCCCGTACTGGAATTCGAACCCGGGACCTCCGTAGCGGTAGCCAATGACGTTGACCACTCGACCACACAGGCTACAAAAAAACTAAAAACTACAATAAACTATTACAATCATAATAATCGTTTATTTTAACTGTCAGATATTCTTTAAACGTGTGTATTTTTATACTGATTTAAATAAGAATTAAACATGATATCAATTTATAGTATGAAAACATAATTATTCATAACAAAATACATTTATTCTTAGAAGTTTCAATTAAGTTATTTTTTAGAAATGGTAAGTAATGTTAACTTAGTATTTTTATGCATTTTTCATTGGACCGTTGATTCTGAAAGACAGTATCTAAAAAATCAATAATTAAATAGTTAAATAGTCTGTATAAACATTAATATGTTTTGGTTGTCAACATAAATAGGATAAGAAGCATGATAGTAAAGATATTGGAGAGCCATAAATATATGGTTTTGTATGGTAAGAAACGTAAAAATAATTCATGAGTTGATGTCTGAAGAGCCACAAATACATACGCAAAGAGTCGCGGTTTGCCAACCCCTTAACTAGACAACAGCGAGCGACTATCTTGTATTTAATACTGCCCAAAATTTGATTCAAATACTGACCAAATACAAGCCTTTCTGAAATTTTTAGAGTCGAGCAAAAAATGAATCGGATGTACAGTATTTTAAAAAAACACATTCCTGTGAAATATCTATACGATATAATATATGTTCGTTTAACACATTTTTGATTATTTATTATTCACGAAGGTTCTTAATTTATTAATTTCAATTTATATTAATATAAATTCTTAACCTATTAGATCGTTGAGTAAAAAATAAACTCCTAAGCAAAGATATATTACATTAATTCCAAAATGTTTATCAGAATTACAGCTGTGAGATTGTTCTTAATGATGTAATTTATTATACAAAATGATTTTATCATTATTTTTTTCTTTCGTTAAATGACATCCCCCGTTGTTATGTACATCCATAAACAACATCAGATGAAAGTTGAAAAGAAAGTATTAGGGAACAAGTTAGAAGCAAGGTGCTGTCAACTCTTTAGATTAATTCAGTTTAAAATCTGAAATGTAGCAAGAAGAAAACCATAAATATGTGTGATTTATTTCAGGGTTTAGTATGGATAAACCTTAAACGATTTATTTACGAGGATGTCTCTGAAAGAGGCGAAACACGTGTCACAGTTGGTAGCACAATACGTGGAATAATCAAAGTTATTTTAAATTTTATATTAAAATAAACTTCCACAAAGTTACCGCCGAAACCATCGAAAGTTTTAAACGATTTAATTAACGTGACAATATTTATCAGTAATTTGGCCATTATTTAATACAGTGATACATTATTTAATCGGAGAAAAAATAATTTATTTATATGTTATATTTTTTTTTTACCAAGTCCGCTCCCAATATGGAGCATATGGACTCCTAATGGAGTTTATCTCAACAGAAATGTTTCTACGAGAACTGCTTGTTACTCAGTTGCTCAACCTCTCTTTTTCCAAAGAAAGTAGGAATAGAAGAAAAGGGCAAGGACAGGACTAGTGGTTAGCTAATCGCTCTCGATACGCTCCGTTCATAGGATAGGATGGGTGAGAGGGGGGAATTCATGACATCACATACATCCATGCCTTTGAACATAAATTCATAAATCGATTGAAAAATCAATTTATAAAACTGCCCGTACTGGGATTCGAACCCGTGCCCTCCGTAGCGGTAGCCAACGATGTTGGCCACACGACCACACAGGCGGCATATGTTATATTATATAATATATGTAATTTCAATAACTTTTTTACTCGATTTTAGCTTCATATTTTACAAAATCTATTGCATTATACTATTAAGACTGGATTCGTTTAGCGAGTCCGCACCTTCAACTGTAGTTTACTTGAAGATATTATGATATTCATTATATTTAATTATGTGAGCATAACTACAATTCCATCCTTTTTACGAAAGAGGAGTTTTATCAACTACTTATCGTAAAAATAACTTCTGTTCAAGTGTTTCTTTTATGAAGTAGACACGGTTAAAAATAATTAACTTTAACTAACAACAAAAACTATTCCGATAATGTACCCTGCATTCTAATGCTCTGGTTATATTATAGCATTAATAATAGATGATAGATAATTTTGAATCTCCTGGCGATGTTACCGTGCATTAACATAATCGAGATTTCTTAGACGAACTAAGATCGATAAGACGTCAGTACAAATACAATCTGAAAGCATTAGCTCTCAAAAACAAGTTCCTTTTGTATTCATAATAAAAAAAAATGTTTATCTTTCATCCTTCGTTACTGCATGAATTATATCACTATTAAGTTCTGTCGTACACTTTGAACACTCTTTCATAATGGCCGATCGGTTGCAATGATAATGTTATAAATGTAATTTAACTTGATTGAATAATAAATTTAAAGACAGTGCTTTAAAAGTGGTGGCATTTAGTCGGTCAGTATTTCATTGAACTTCGCCATATTATATATATAACTGACGAAAAATAATTATTTACTGACTCACTTTTAGGGTGTTTACTAACGATACTTGGTGGAAAGGCATTATATTAAAAAAACACAATATCTCTTTGTATTTCATTCCACTATGTTAATAAGGTCAGGAACGGTTTCGCTCATTGCGGGCATTGTCAAATGATCAGTTGACCAGCTGCGGGCAGATCAGTTGACAATGCTCGTAATGAGCGAAACCAGTCCTGACCTAATTAATAAAGTGGAATGAAGTACAAAAGAATATTGTGTTTTTATTAATATTTACAGACTGTTGTGAATTTTGATTGCCATTATATTTTAACAGCTAGTTTCTTAATTTAAGATTTCGAATGAAGGTGCTTGGTGGAATTTCAATATTAAATTTAAATCGTTCAAATTATGTACACTCCCACAGATTTTGTCACTAAGCGTCAGTTCAAGTTCATCCGTGCACTTGAACGCCTGAAGATGCCGAAAGGTGAAACCCGGGTCGTTAGTGACAAAATCTGTGGGAGTGTACATAATTTGAACGATTCAAATTTAACTAGTTTCTTATCGGATATTTTTTTTTAATCCAATGTGAAGCAAACATTCCAAGCAAGCCTTCTGATAATAAATATCAACAGAAAATTTTCTAAGATATCTCAGTTGCCTAACTTTTTATTATCGAAGAGAGTAAGTATACAAATATAGAGGATATGACAGGATTAGTGGTTAGCTAATCGTTCTTCCTAAATCTTGTTATTATAAGATTGGATGAGTGAGAGAGAGTTTTAGGACACTACGACCCAACTACCCATGCCTTCGAACAGAAATCGATACATTGATTGGAAAAAAATCTGTTTTTACTGGCATTCTCAACATGCCGTGCTTAATCCTTTGAGTGGCGAGTTAATTTTTACTAAATTAGGTTTTTTCTTATATCTTGACTATTTGTAGATTGCTACACACAAAAATATAAAAACTTTTTTCTGGATACGGACCAATCTAGAACGAATATTAGTTATTATTTCAAGAAGTAAATATTTTTTTTCAATTATAAAACTCATAGTTAAAAATGTAAAGTAAACTAGTTCATTATTACTTTTGAATATTTTACTACAAGCTATTACTTCGCTTTTGCGTCAAGATCTTTTTTGCTCTTATCTGTCTACAGACGTCCGATTCCAGAAAGGAATCGATCCCAAATAGAATTTTACGCTTAATATTATATGGCTACCGATTTGTTTACAAATTTTACCATTTTTTAAAAAAACTTTTTCATCATTTGCTGTACAAAATAAAAATAATGTGGTGGCCAAAAGTCACTGGTGGATGTGTCTAGTATCCATATCTGAAGAAATAATAAATATAAGAATGGCAATAGATAATAGATGACAAGTTACTCCAACGTACGGGTACGTTGATACTCATCAAAGAGGACACAAAGAGTAGAAAGGATTTTTTAAATATTTTAGACATTCATACCTTCGAACAGTAATTCATAAGTCCACTTTAAAAATCCGTCCATACTAGGATCTGAATCCATGAGCTCAGCAATCGAAAACCAATTGATTACTTTTTTTTTTTTAATTTACTGCAAAACAAATCATAGATAGCATAGCTAAAACGGCGAATTTGACACAACACTGACATCGAATTACATTCCCCGTTTTTCCTCCGCACAATTAAGCACGAAAAAATGATTTACATACATTAAGTACAATAACAAACGTATTTCTAAATGTGTGTCAGCAGACAAGTTAAAGTTAATATGATACACTGGCCGCACAAATTTTTACGTAATTTTAACACACTACGAAGTACTATTGCACAACTTGTATACCTTTGTTCGGGCAAGTGCATTTAAAATTCTTGAAATAAGAACGGAACAATTTGCATTTTCTTAACTATGAGAATATTTTCATGCGGACTGGACATGAATATGCATCGGTATTAATTTGAATATTTATAAGTAGGGGTTTGCGGAGAAATAAATCAGTTAATTTATACTTCCGCGTCTTTTTTGTCTGCAGTGAACTATGGAAAGTTAATGTTTCGGCTTCGACGTAAAAGAATATCCGCGGCATCATTAATTTAACAACACGGGTAAATTTATGTATTGGTCTATCATTTTTTAGGTAAATTTTAATTGTCATATTGACTAGGGATTCTGTGTCGAGACGTCCCGGGACTTGTCGGGTTTTATGCTGTCTTAAGTCCCGGGACTTTTTTGGAAAATGTCTCGGGAATTGTAACTGTGATTTATAATGTGTTAATAGCACCCTCTACTCTCTTTGGAAAAACAGAGGGTAAGCAACTGAGTAACAAGCAGTTCTCGTAGAAACACTTCTGTTGAGATAAACTCTATTAGAAGTCCATATGCTCCACATTAGGAGCGGACATAGTAAAAAAAAATAGTAAGTACATTTTATTTTTGAAAAAAACAATTATTGTGGTTAAGAAACCCTCAAAAGGACTGATGTGTATTGAATGAAAGCAAATATAAGAGGAGAGCCCCAAGAAAAACGGATACGACATAGTCGGGACGTAACCCTTACCTAAAGGTTTTAACTCAATTAAGTATGCATTTATGAAAGGGATCTGATGTTTGGGATTTATAATTTCGTAGAAATTTCAAATACTATGTGTTTATATATTTTAATATAACTGTAGCAAAAGCAAATTACAAAATATTAAAATTAAATGTTCATACCTGATGTTGTTTTATATATAAATGTTTTTTCATTATTATACAAAAGTACCAATGTCTCAATAGGACAAAAAAGGTCTAAAAGCTATATTGTGAAGTTACGGTCATAAATTTACTCCTGATGGCGGCTTCATCGATATTTTTTTAATTACATGTACCGTTATCATCCTTTCTTAGTAAAAATTAGCCGCAATCATTGCACATATCTATTACATAAGAAAAATAATAATTATTAAATATTGTATTCAAAAAACGCGATTTTTACTAGTGCGTACTTTCAAAAGGCGTCGAGTGTATGTAATACATAAATACATACATATATGCAAATATTTAATTTTAATAAAATTATAATTTTATTGAAGGGGAAATAAAAGTCTCGTGTCTTGGGATGTCACGGGACTTTGAAAACCCCGAGACTTCAGAATCCCTAATATTGAATGATCGTTGTTTTGCTCAACTGACAGTGTAATAAATATTATATATCGACTGATGAAAGGTTACATGAGTTTGTACAGTTTTTTTTCGATAATCACAATGTTTATAATTAAATTAATACATTAATGGCTTAGTTCTATAGAACAATTAATAAAAAAAAACGTTTTGAGTTATATAACACACTATATTCAAATACCGCTCTTAACCAAAAGAACGACTAGTTTTCTCCCAGTAGGGAGGTGTTTGCATATGAAAATAAAGACAAAGAAACAACCTTCTCTTAATTTCATATCGAAATAGTATTTAATGGTTTTCGTCAACTATTCAATACGTTTGAATTGATCACTTTTAGGATGTTCACTGTCAATACTTGGTGGAAAGGCATTATACTAATAAAAACACTCAAAAAAATTCACAAATTTTAATTGTGTTTATAATAGCCATCATTCACCGCTTATAATTTATTAATCTTGGATGATTTTTTAATTGTATGTTATAGGTGTTAAGCATTTTAATTTTGTGTAATTATAGAGTTACCTTTAGTGTAATTTGTAAATTCTTTTCATTGTTAATTGTTACTTGCACCTTTTATTTCAATTTAATTTTGTATAAATAGCACTGTTTATATATTTTTCTTATCAGTTGACAATACTTGCAATGAGGGAAACCGGTCTTGACCTATTAAATAAAGTGGAATAAAGTACAAAGGAATATTGTGTTTTTATTAACATCTGAATTGAATTGAGATGAATGTCTAAATGATTCGCTGAATAGATGAGACAAATAATAGTTGTCACTTTTTTACAACTTGGCTTAGATGTATCAAAACATTTTTAAAACGTATCGATTTTTAGGTGAAGCAGAATGAAACTATGCTATTGAAATATTGTTATATTTTAATTATGTTAATTGCAAGTGTCGAATTACTATCTTAACATAGCTTTTAAATTTGAAAAACAAAGGCATGTGAAAATTGCGAACAGGAAAGATGATTAATATTTAATATTATATTATAAAATTGATATATTATAAACATCAGTTTAATAATATTTGTGTATTTTAATTATGTGTATATTTAATATTTTGTCTTATGACAAAAAACATCAAAAAACGTTGTTTGTGCTTGCTGTAAAGTTTGTAATACGGTTGCGTCGTTTTGTTTTCCTACAGTAGATACAATATCGTGATATAACAGAGAGAGAGAGATCTTTAAACATTTCCTTGTTATTAAGAGACATAGGGGCTCTTTTATAATAATTTTATGACTGTAAAAAACCTTTTTAAATTAAAAAAAATATTCCCAGTTGTGGTCTAGAAACTAGTTGGTAAGAGTCTGGGTTCAATTCCGTGTAAATTCAATGTATTTCTATTTGTTCAATTAAAAATTTGAGATCTTGAGAATTTGAGATTTTTCAGCTGTATTTGTTTGTCTCTACTTGTCCCTTGTTACTAAATAAAGTGTTTAAAAGGTTTTACTGTAAATACGAAAAAGATCGAACGTGATTAAAAAAATTGTATAAATAAACGTTATTAATGATTGAAAGTCTAAATATTCCTGCAGTTGGCGAATAGTTGCAACATCGTTAATGCTCTTTTGACAGGTTTTGTTGTTGCCTGTTATCACTTACTTTTCAGCAAAGCAGTGCCTTGCATTCGAACTGACCGCCCGCGGCTTAACAACTTTCTAGATTCCTCCTACAAAGTGATAGCTTGATGCATTTGACTTGTACAATATAAGATAACTCATATATGTATACGTTTTGCCTCTTAAATTTTTGCAGCAGGGCTCAAAATGAAAAATTTCATAAACCGAATATAGAAAATTAAAATATATATACATCGAAATGTATTTATTTGTAATGCATTATATGTATACACAGCTGTATCTGCATTCAGCAAATTTTTTCGTTTAACTTTTATTTAGTAAAAATACATTTTTTTTTATCTATTTTTGTTTAAAATTAAAATTATAGTACATGACATAACAGCTTACGCCAAATCGCCACGTACTTGACAAATTATTTATTATTATTTTATATTTTGTGTCTTATATATAAGACACAAAATATAAAATAATACTACATAATACATAAAAATCAACACAAAAAATCAAGAAATAACATAGTAAAATTTAGTAAAACAGTTCACAAATACTATTACTAAAAATGTCCACTTCACTAGGCAATGAGTTGATTTAATTTTATCAATTTATGTAAGTAATAAATAATAAAATTGTTCAAAAGAAGTTTAGATATTTCACGATTTTTTAGTCTGCCGCTACAGATTGCAAAATATCGGCAATAAAGGTGTTTTAAATGAAAAAAACGCTATTGCAAAATAAAAATACCAGTAAAACAAAAATGTTGAAATAAAGGAAAAAAGTAATATAAAATAACTTAGATTATTCCACGATATAATACGATGAAAATACGTGGAATAATCTAAGTTGTTTTATATTTTATATTAAAATGAACTTCCACAAAGCTACCGCCGAATCCATCGAAAGGAAAAAAAAAGTAACTGGGATGCGGGGATGTAAATCAAAGTCAGTTTTTCGATAGTTTATTTAAAATTCCGTAATTAAAAAACAATCATAAGCCGGTGATTTTCATAAATAAATTACCGTTTCTTAAAATAATAGTAAGCCATTTGAAATAGTCATTAATTTTAAAACCAGTCGATATTGAAAATATTTTAATTCATCGCGAACAATATTATAAAAGTATGTTTTAAAAAATTTGGTGTATTCTTCCCTTGAGCTGATTTTGTGTGTTTTCTTTTTCCATCTTAATTATTTTAAAAAAAACGTAGGCATAGATTAAGAGTATTTTTTTCTAAATATATAACTTATTTTAACCATACTAATAACAATCTTTTGTGACTGCAGAAACTGCATACACATTGCTTATTTATTGAGGAATAAAAAATAAATACTAACTATTCTTTCGTTGTACAGTAGATGTAACATGTTAAAAAATTGGAGCCCTAAAATAAGATTTCGTATCTTGAGATCAAAGAACTCCTGTCAGATTCCTGGCAATGTTTCTTTGCCTTTTTCTTAAATTGTTAAGTACAATAAATAAGGTCACAAAAAGAAATGTACATATTTTGTTTCTATGCCTTTTTAATAAATAACTAGTTCGTAGATGTAGATAACTATAGTTCTGATGAGGGCATACAGCAACCAGCTAAATTTAAAAAATGTTAAACTGAAATATATTGCTATTTTTGACCTTATTATAATTTAATTCTACCAAGTGAAATCAATAAATGCAGTAAACCGCCGATTAACACATCAATATTTTTCCATGAAAACGTATATATACATATATTATTACACAATGTCTGAATTAATTAAAATAATTCGTCAAGTTTAATATTTTCTTGTTTCTTTGTGTTTCGCATGAATTAAAAAAAAACTATTCTCAAATATTGGAAAAAAATACGTAGCCCACACACAACAGATTTTATAGGAGACACAAAAAAATATTTTTGATGATTTTGGGTCAAAAGAAAATTAATAAATATACACACCCATAAAGTGCACGGATACCGATAAACTTGTTTGAAATTGACATCTAATATTAATTTAATTATTTTTTCAAAAAAAAACTTTCACAAGGTCTTTTTTCGTGATTGCAATATTTGCAGGCCCTTATTTTTCAATATTAAAAACTAAATTAAAATATTTATTAGAAATTTTCAGCCAACATCATTTTGATAGAACATGTATCAAGTTGTAAAAATCGTGATTATCGAAAAAAAAATGTTTTGGAAAATCTGTGGGTTATATCCTTTTCCCTTTCCGTAGTCGATATTGTAGTTAACAAAAAGGCTTAAGGCCAGTATTACGATTCAACTATAGCACCAATTGGCGTCTTCGTAGCGGGCGTTAAGGTGTCAAGAGTGAAACTACGAAACAAATGTTTCGAGAAAAATGTAGAAACAATTTTTGTCTAAATATTTTTGTATTTAAGACATTATTATATTAAATATAAAAAAATACAGCTAAGTGATCAAAAGTTTGTCTTAATAATAATCTTGTTTCGAAAAAGTATACTTCCTATAATCTAATATATAAAAATGAATGTTTGTTTGGTCGTATTTTATGCGTTACCACACCGCTCGTACGATTGCAAGAAAACATTTTGCTTGCACTTCATGCATAGTAAAATTAACATAGAGTAGGTCTTATATATAGAATCAATGTTTGTATGTCTGCCATACAGTTCATTTTGACAACGTATGCTTGCACTTGCGCGAAGGTTACGAAGAAAGGTACACTTTACTTACAGTAGGTGGCGCGTGTGTCGTAGCATAGAAAATCGGCAGCAAACGTCAAACAGACAGAAAAAGAAAACACGCACTTCAATAAACACAATTAAAACACAAACACTTTCTTTCTTTGAGTGAAATTGCAACGCTTGCCGGAAACCGGCTAGTTCTAAATAAATTAAATATAAAATAATACAATAGACAATAAACAAATAGATTTTTGTAGTTTCGTCGTTATCACATTAAGCCCCCGATAGACAAACATACATTTAGGTTACAAAATACAAAGTTATAAAACAATTAGATTAATAAATATTTTAGATTTCACGGTCTTTGCTTCGGTGTGTCGATTTATTATTGTAGGTATTCAGGGCAATTAAATAGTGGCTCATTTTTCTTATTCAATAATATAATGTTTGTTTCGTAATATTGACTGCATAGAATATTGAAAGTAGTTAAAATAAATGATTTTTTTATCAATGCAATCAATTTATTGAAGTAATCGATGTATTTTAACGAAACATACACTTTTGTACAATTAAAATCTATTCAATGAAGCTAAAAAGAGTTGCAACAGTTTTTTTATTTAAGCAAGGCCGCTCTTAATGCATTTTAAATATTCAAGGCATCGCTTTAAACGAGAGCGATGTTCAATTTATTTCTACGATTAAAGATTTATCGTATGTAGGTGACCTTAGTATTAATTAAATCGATATATTTGTTTGAGTAAGTTAGAATACTCAAACAAAGGGGAGCCGGTAAATTGCTCGAATGGAAATTGCTCGAATTACAAATTATTCGAATTGCTTGGTTATTTAAACGTTTTTTACGATTTTTTCTACGAATTTCATTTTTATCTTGTGCGACACTTGTTTAGAGAGTGAAATATAAAAATAATTTTCGTAAGTATTTATTTTAACCATGTTCGCTCCAAATTCGGAACGTATGATCTTTTAATGGAGTTTATCTCAACAGAAGTGTTTCTACGAGAACTGCTTATTAATTAGTTACTCAAACTGTTTCTATATATTTTCAGAACACATAGAAGACTATGGCTTCGACAGAACAAACGGACAGAACAAACGGAAACAAATTGATTATCTTGTTATTCGAGTAATTTCCATTCGAGCAATTTACCGGCAACCCAAACAAAGCATAGTAAATGAGAATATGATAGTGTTATAGACCATCGGTAGCCAAACTTTCAATCCCCACTGAATACTAATCTCACATATAGCATGATTTAATCTAAAAAATACAAAAATAATCTTTCATTTTCTTTATTGTAAAATGGCTTGACACTAGGGCTTTCAAACCGGTTTATCGCGAGAAACCGAAAACCGGTTTATTTCACTCGGTTAACCGGGTTCTATCAAAAATACTTTTTTCTTATTTTTCAGTTTTTTTACAAAAAGAACAATGTTTTATAATGAATTTACTGCGTTATATAGGAAACAATTCACAACATACAACAAACATGTACATATATATATATATATATATATTGTAGAATAATCTACTTCTGTTTTTGTCGAAACATTGGATTTCTTGTCTTATCCAGTTGGTATTTTTTAAAAATTGAATGCATTTAAACATCATTCTTTTGGTGAGTTTTATAAACAAGCTCTATTTTTTTTTATCATAAAATATTTTTTCACATGTTAAAATAGTAATTACTACTTTGCCATAGCAAACAGGTTGGTAACTAGAGTCCCATTAAGATAAATGTCGTGTTTTTTGTTTGAAATTGGAGTATTAGCTGTTATGCCAAATATTGAAAAAATCTACGATTTTTTTTCCATACCTACCTAATCAAAATACATGATATTTCGGTTTAAGCTGGTTACCCGGTTTATTTGTCAGAAAAAAACCGAAAACCGGATAGTGTTTAAGTCCGGTTAATTGGAAGCCCTACTTGACACTATTTAAGGCTGTGTCAGAAATAAGTTTTTGGATTCATCAATTACACTACTGCTATAGATTAACAGGTCACCGGTTGGCGAACGCTGCTATAAACTAATGTAAAACTCTTTGTGCCACCCGTGAGTGTCTCTAATGAACCAGTTAATAGTTGAAAAATCTACTTTTTAAATACCAATTTTATATTTAAAACAAATTTTCTCAAAGTTTCTATCGAATCTATACATAAAGTTGTTGGTTCGTTTCTGATATCCGGGGTTATTCTCAAATTTATTTTGGTTTAGACTAGCGATACTCAAGCTTTTTTTCATCTGGACCCATGCCAGTTTTTTCTACATCACATGGGCCACAGCATACAAATAGAAATACGTAAATATGACACATATATCCGTCATATTCAGAGATATTAGCCAGTGTTGACTCTCATATTTTAATTCAACTAACGAATGGGTCTATTATTTCTTGACATTCAAAAGTATTAATTGGTCTTCTGAACAATGACTTTAAAAAATTCAATCTTTCAGAATCAAATTTTAACATAAAACAATGTCAAATCTAAGTAATTAATCACAATTAAAAATCTGTATTTCCCACCAAATTTAAATAGCAGATCTGTTTATATTTAAATAATAAGGTTGCATAACGTGCTTATGAACACCTCAGATTAATGTATACCATCATAACCATGAGTATATTAATTGGTTGCAAAAGTTATGTAAATCAATTTGCTAATTTTTTAATATACGTATAAAATTATATCACATGGGAATCAAGTTAATTAGTAATTAATTGAAAATAATTTTTGTAATGTTTGTTCTTGAAGCTGTCACTCGCCAATTTACAATGTTTTTTTAAATGAAAGCTTGGGATATTAATTTGATTCATTGTATAAATTAGAAAAGGACAAAGAGCGCTGGCTATCAGAGACATGATGCAACACACAAGAAACCAACCACGCCGGCTCAAATTCTGATGATTTTTTCATTATTAAAGTTTATAAATGTTTCCTGAGAAGGATCACAAACTTCAGAAGTTGTTTTTATGTGAGTTTCTAGATCGACTAAAAAGTTAATTAAATTAGTGGTCATGCAGTGTGATCATTATCGATGTTCCAAATGTATGAACCTGTTAGCTACGGGGATGATATATCTATCGTAAAACAACAATATGTCGTAGATGTTAGGCCTAGGGTATCCAATCCCAGGATTTTGATAAATTTTCAATCCCGGGATTGGAATTAGTTCACCGAGGAATTTGAAATCCTCAATTCCCTGTACTTTTTCCTCAGATTATCTCCAAGCCTTGTTTTTTTTTAGCTCACCGAAGAATTTGAAATCCTCGATTTGGTATACTTTTTCCCCAGATTGTCACAGAAGCTCGTTTTTTTTTTTTTTAGCTCACCGAGGAATTTGAAATCCCCGATTTGGTATACTTTTTCCCAGGATTGTCACAAAACCTCGTTTTTTTTTTTAGCTCGCCGAGGAATTTGAAATCCACAATTTGCCAATTTCGTCTCACTTTTCGGGATTTACTCAAAATTTCTCAATCCCAAAATCCCGGGATCGCGACCATGTCAATCTCGGGATTTCGGGATCCCGAATCCCGGGATTGGATGCCCTAGTTAGGTCAAATTAATATAATTAGTAGGTTATGACGTATTGCTGTTTGTCAACTATATGATTTTACGGCGAAAGAGTCGATTGATACATTGGTAAATAAAAAGAGAGTATAGGAAACATTTCAATTTACTTCACAAACTTCAAATATCAATGTAAAAACAACACTTGTGTTGTAAAATTTTATGACGGTATTCTCCTTGTTTTTATCGTGAAGACTCTCCAGATTGTCCAAAATAAATCACTGAGACAGACATGTAACGCCCCGTGGTACGTGCGTAACTCGCTGCTTCACAGAGACTTGAAAATACCTACCATCCGCGAGTTCGTTCGTGAAATATCACAAAAGTTTCACAGCGAGGTAGGAAAACACTCTAACCCAACGATCTCTGATCTCCACAACTATTACGAGACACTGCCTGAGAATCGTTTTAGACCCAGAGCAGTCCTGCTCGACGACCCTCCATAGATCTTATATCGTATAAAATTGTCAATTTTAGAACGAACTTAGCATCACGAAAATGACTCTCTTTGTTTAAAAACAATTTGTATACTGTATGTGTGTATGTATGTATCCGCATGTGTGTGTACATGTACGGATATAGTATGGAGGAAGCATATGGAATGTGATTTGCAAAATAATGCATATGGAGTTCCCGTGAACTTCTTATCTCTGTAGTGATCGCGCCCTTCCGTCTGCGAACGACGGTAAGGGGATGCAATTTACAATTTTTCAAAATCTTTATCGATGAAGGAGACTGGAAGAACCTTGACGCTGGCGCGTCCTGGTACTTGAAGCTCCATAAATTTGATATCCAAAAAAAAAATCGTGAATTTACCGTAAAGTATTTCAACGCATAGACAAACACGCAACTCGTAAAATGACAATTTACATCTTTTAATATCAAGCTAATTTCAGTGTTTATATTATTTTCAATTTTTAGCACATTAGTGTCAATAAGTTTAAAACATCATCAGCTAACTTTATGTATATACTTCTAAATAATATACTAATGAGTTTTTTTTTAAATTGATTAATTCGTGTAAACTTATATAGCGTATATACTTCGTCAATCCTCTGAACAACGATCTGCAATGTTATCAGTAAAAAAAAACAACAGCCATTCACTGGAATCATAAAGATATTTTAAAACCATTTTCATGTGATATTAATATGTAAAGAAAAACCTAAGATACAATATAATACAAATGAAACATAGACAAAAAATTGGTTGACACATTACTATATTTTTTATTTAGAAAATTACTGAGAAAAAAGTCACGGCAATGACTCAATTATTTAGTTTTTTTCGACGAACTTAAAAAAATTTATACAAGAGATAGTTTTTACTCTTAATTTCTTTTTGTGCAGTAGGAACTATTTGTGGTAATCTGTTTTATTGACATACAAAAATCGTTAACTGTTAGTGGCTCAATTTAAAGAAATTGGTTCGGTTTTTATATATTCTTATATAACAATTAATACACCTAAATAATATATGTATATATTTAAAAAAACAGTAATTATGCCGACATTATGACACAATTGGTACATTATATTTATCATATATGTCAATCGTCACTAATGTCGAGCATAGATAGTAATTGTTTATGGAGTTTATCTAAAAATAATATTTTCTACTAGAACTGCATCTCACTCAGTTGCTTAACCTATCCTATTTGAAGAGTTTATGATTATTAGAGAAATAGTTATTAACTATTTTTTGGATCATATTGGTGGGAGGAAATTTAAAACTTCACAACGTCCATGTCTTCGATTCATAAATCGATTGAAAAATCCATTTACGAAATTGTTGGTACAGGGATTCGAATCCGTGAGCACTGCAGTCGAAGCGACCTTACCACTCAACCACGGATTCAACAATATATAATTTAAGATTTCGGACTGAAGGTTCTTGGTGGAATTTCAATATTAAATTTAAATTCAAATTATGTATGTACATTCACACATTTTTTGCCACTAACGACTTGGATTTCGCCTTTAGGCTTCTTCGGACATTAACAACTTGGCAACATGTTAGTTCATGTGAACGCCTGGCCATGTTGAAAGGCAAAACATGGGTCGCTAGCAACGTTCCCTCTAAGCTGCACGCGTGCGCGGCCGCGCAGCAGTTGGGACAGTGCGCGGGGGCACTCATTCCTTGTTGGCGCGCACTACAAGACAGTTAGTTAATTAATATTTGATCGGTCCGCGCAGCCTTTGAAATTTCCACGCAGCTAACCTCTTGCCTTAGAGTAAACATTGGTCGTTAGTGACAAAAATTGTGTGAATGTACATCATTTTAACGGTTCAAATCCAACAATATATAGTTTTATTTTTTTTAAATACTGTAAGATTTTAACATGTTTTTTAAAAAAATATTTGGAATGGATTCTAAAGCTATATGAACAGCGTTCATTTACTGTGCGGTTAGTAAAAAATGATACTACAAAGTGAAGTAATTTAAATTAGTTAACACAAAACACGGAGGGAATAAGACAAAAAAAAACTTCGTAAAGTTCGTAATGCTTTTAGGAAGAGAAGAGTCTTCAATCATTCTGTGAACAGTCAGGTGTGACCTTAACGAAGGGAATATTCAGTGCAGTTTCAAATTTAAAATTTAGGTGGGGTAGGAAGAATACTTTTTTAACTACATATGTCCGCTCCAAAACATATAATGAAAAAAACACTAAAAAATATGTGTTGTTATAAATATATACACGTCAGTTGAGTGGTCGAGTAGTCAAGATCGTTAGTTTGGGTTACGAAGGTCACGGGTGCACATAACAATCGAAAAATGAATTTCTGTTCGAAGGTATGGATGTATGTATGTGATGTATACAATTTCCCCCTCTCACCCATTCTACCCTAAGCACGGGGCGTAGCAATAGCGATTAGTAAACCACTAGTCCTGTTCTAGCCTTATCCTTCTTTCGATTTCGTTGAGCGACTGAGTAACAAACAGTTTAGTAGAAAAAACTTCTGCCGAGACACCTCTATTAGGATGCCATATGCTCCACATTGGGAGAGGACATAGATTAAAATAAAAATAAAAAAATGTACCACTGTCTTATGGTCTAGTAATGATAGCTGTATCCTAGCGATTGGATGGGCCTAGTTCAAGTCCCAGCAAGGTCAATGAATACCAGATTAAGATTTAAATTTACATTGTTGAAATTTTATGAAAAATAATTAATGAAACCCTTTCTGACGACGCTACTGCTTCAATGAAGTAGCCTGATGTAGTTTTAATAAGACGATTTCCAGCAGAAAGAAAAAAAATATATTTGAGGCATAAAAAGGCTTCTTTGTAGTTTTTTTTTTTTAAATTAGGAAATTGCTTGATGAGCCGTGTTAGAAACAAGGTCTCCATGAAGTTAAAAAAAATGAAAAGGGACATTTTCCGTAGATAATGATGTAAATAATTTGTATGAGAGAATACTTAGTAAAGTCCAAAGGTTTCCGGCCGAATAATTTGAGAACAAGTCAAGGACAAAAATTCAAATTATTTTCAGTGATAAATAAGTTTTTTTTTTGAATATTCTTTGCTCTTTTTCAATTTGGTAAAAATGAACCTCTGATAGAGACAACTGCATCAGTTTCATAATCTTTCCATTTTTTAAAAGAGTCGGGATAAAAAGCTAATGTTATAACAGTGGTTAGCTTATTGTTGTCATCAGCACTGATTTAAGCAATTAGTACTTGATAAGCAATTGACATCCATGTCCTTAAACACCATTGCATAAACAGAAATGAAAATTTATTTATCGTTTAATTTACCTTAGTTCAAGATTTTTTTCCCATTTTTAAGACCATTTCCACCCACAATATGGGGTATGTGGAATCTTAGTGGATTTTATCTCAACAAAAGTTTTCCTTTGAGAACTGCTTGTTACTCAGATACTCAACCTCTCGGTGTTTTCGAATTGAGTAGGGACATAAGAAGTTGACTAGAATAAGATAGATTTTTTCTCATATCCGCTCCTAATGTGGAACAAATGGCTTCTTAATGGAGGTATCTCAACAGATTTTTTTCTACGAGAACTGTTTTTTACTCAGTCGTCCAACCTTTCTTTTTCAAAGAGAGTAGTAGGGATAGAAGGATAAGGCTATGATAAGACTAGTTGTTAACTAATCATTCACGCTACATCCGTTTTGAAGATAAAAAGCGTGGAGAAAATTTAAGATATCACATACATCCATGCATAAATCAATTGGAAAATAATATTTTAAAACTGTCCGTACTGGTATTCAAACCATTGACCACTCAACCACGTAGTTAGCTAAATTTATAAAGCAACTTGTCCAATATGTTAAAACACTAACAAAATTTCTGATGGAAATGTTGTTTAAAGTTTAAATGTTGAAACTTTTACTTTTACTTAAAATCAAAGCAATGGAGAATCTATTATAAAAAAAAATTATACGGAATTAATTGACCGAAAAAAGAATTTAGTGTTCATCTTTTATCCATGCATTTAATTTTGATGGATTATGCAAAGTCACTTAAATTTTTTTCGTTAAGATTTAATACTTTTTAATGTTATAAGAAACAAAAAATTATTCGCATCGTTTAGTTATGAATAATGTAGATATATGATGAGATATATTGATATTTAAATATGCAAAACTATGTAATGTTTCTTCTTCTTCTTTCTTATTTAGTTTATTTCCACTGCCTTTTCGGCAGACGTTTGTGCCTCTGAGATTCTTTGTTTCCTACCAATCTCTTTTATTTCCTTCTCTATCCAGTCATTCCAGCCAAGTAAGTCATATGGATACTGCTTAGTCATCAGCAGCTTTTAATGAAGTCAAAATTCGTCTATCTGGAGACAAAATAAGCAGTTGTAGGACTGGCCCAAGCTTTTGTAGTCTATAACAGACTATACAAGTCGGTGTTATATCCAAATTTTTGACAAAGTCAGATAATATATTTTTTGGACGCAATTCATATTGTCATCTTTTTCGTTACTCGTTGTGTGACGTGACACGTATTTTTTCTATATAATTAAGAAAACATAAGATTCTTGACCTTGTTTCCACCAGCTCTTGTGCAGCCGTGGAGCTATTTGATGACAGAAAAGCGTCAAATGACAAAATATCAATGTATTATAGTTCTACATTTTTTTAAATTTATATAGTTAATAGCTATTTCAGCGCATGCCTTCATCAGAACTATGTTAAAACTTACATTTACTTAGCTATATAAATTGGCTAGCAAAAGATAAACAATATATCCTGTCTTCCACTATAACATCCTAATTTATTAGGGTAAAAATATCTGAGTATTTCAATTCTACAGTTTTTTTTATATATGTTATACGTTGATAGCTATTTCGGCTTCCGCCATCGTCAGAACTAAGTTCTAAGTCAGAGCTAAGTTCAGAACTAGTTCGGACGATGGCGAAAGCCGAAATAGCTATCAACGTATAACATATATAAAAAACTGTAGAACTAAAATACTCAGATATTTTTACCCTATTAAAATGGAGTTCTACCAAGTTAATGCCAAATCAATAAATATCCTAATTTATATTAAAAACTAAAGCCCGTAACGTAACTATCAATCACTTTGATTTCAAACAAATTTGTTCTGAATGATCCCATATTTATTATCATTCTAAGAAAAACTAATGTCAGTATGTAAAAATAAAATTATTTTATCGTCTTTTATATATTATTATATATTACAAAACAATATTCACAGTGGGTCGCCGTTCGCTAAGACAATGCAAAACGATAGACGAATAATATCTCACAAAAAAATTAGAATAATAATAGCGTGATCGCTTCGCAATTTAGTTTAATCGTTGCAAAATTCAAAATTGCAGAATTAAATCTCACAGGAAAAAAAATATAACAACAACTTCAACTGAACACTATTATTAAACCCATATTTATATGTATGTATTTTTTAAACTATTTCATAAAAAAAAATACAATATTTCACACAGATTAACGATAAAGTGTACTACCGAATAGTTTGGGTATAATATATCACAATTTTAAGCGGTGCTTAGATTTTTCTAGTTTAAAATTGCTACATATTATTAAATTTAACCTTTTTCCCGGCGTTCACTGAAAATTATTGTCGGAAATGTATTATATTTATAAAATGAAAGTAAAAGTTGATCGAATTTGACTTTACTTTATATAACTCCATTACGATTACGTATAAATATTACTAATAAATAATAAAAAAAAATAATAAATGAATATTTTGTATGGACTCCAAACAGAGCATAGTAAGTCCGAGAAGTATTTGTAATTCACTCACTCTAAAGAAGTTGATATAAATAAAGGACTAACAAAGATTTAGCACAGCTGTGAGTAACCTTTTTATGTCAAAAAAGGGCTTTCAAGAATCTTCATTTAGTGTACTAAGCCAGTGTTTCTCAACCGGAGACCACAGCATGTTCCAAGGGGGCCACAGACAAAAAATATTTTTAGGGTAGCAACAGCACAGCTTTAACTCTTGCGGCTCGGAGACTAGAAAAATACTTCTCTGCCGATGGGAGTCGTTTAAAGACCCCAGTGGTTTCCTCATTATTGGCCTTATTCTTATGAATTTCAAAAAAAAATAGTTTAAGGGCTTTTAAATATCTCTCTGCATCATTCCTCATACATTTTTTTTTATAAAATCTGTGTTTTTAATAAATAATCATATTTTAAGTTGCGCATAAAAATACGTCATTTCAGTACAAATATGTATTTGCAACTGACGCGTTCAACCTAGTTATCTTACGAACGATCGCTGATAAGCGGGCGCTTATCTCGTTATCGCATCGCGCTATCACGTATTTATATAAACTACAAAAGCTTCAAAAAAACTATGATATAAGAATACCTTAATTATAAACATTGTATCACCCATATTAAAATAGATATTTAAGAAAATGTGGGTATTGAGGTCGCATTTCTTGAGCTTCGAACCGGAAAAGTTAAGGGGTCACGGGCAAATTTCTATGAATATTTAGAAACTTTGAAACATCCGGAAATTTATGGGTTTTAGAAATACGAAATACTGAGAAGAGATTAAAAAAAGGACGCCCATCAGTTCATTTTGGAAAATCCGTAAATTCCTAGGTTTTAAAAAATGGAAATTTTGGGAAGAGTTAAAAAAAAAAGGTCTCGCGTCTTTTCGTCTCAATCAATTGGCCGGTGACATGTTTTCCAAAAAAGTTTAAAACAATATAGGCCTATGAGAAACTGAATATGTACTGAACAATTATGTTGATTATTTTGTTAATGAAGTGAAAGTGAAAAATGGATTTCACGGTAAATATTTCTCGTGTTGTTTCGACACAGAATATCCCTTATAGTAACTCTTTTAAAAATGCGTTAGTTGGAAGTAGAATTTTGGAAGTATTATGCATTAATTAAGAGACGATAATATGTATGTTGTTAAAAAATACTATTGATTTTTTTACATGTTCGCAAAAGCACTTAATTGCTGAATAGTTTGCGATCGGTTGTTCAAACTCTTATATTCGCACATAAACTTCGCCTGCAATCATTCCGAACCACGCCTCAAGGCTATTTGTGTGAGAGCGATTAGCGATAAAAGAGATTCCATAAAAAAAAGTAATTCTCTTAAATGATTTATATCTTATAGAGTTTTGAAACAAGAGCAGTAGGCAGTTAGCTCAGGCATAAAAAAAATACTAAAGAAATAAGAATACTTTTGCACGAAATCGGACTAGTTATTTTGTAATTGAATTCTTAAACTATGTAACAATACCAATGTATGCTTGGCTTATAAAAGCAAAATGACGTCGAATATTTTATCGGGTTAATTATAATTCTATTGGTTAAAGATTTAACCTGGTGGTTAAATAGATCCGGACTTAATTCTAAGCAAATTCAATAACAAACATTTATTAGTTTTCACTTTTCGAGTTGACTTTTTATGACATCGGTGAAACTTTGCCAAACTTCTTTTTTATTATAACAGTCAATAGCAACTAACAAAATGTCACATATTTACTACCATTGAAAGAAGACGAAGCGTTGGTAGGCAGGTAGTTTACTGGATGGATGGGTGTAGCAGGACCTACGAGCAATGTTCCTTCTAAGTCAGTGATGCACAACTTTTACCTTCTATCGGGCCGCATAAAACAAATTATCGTGGGTTCGGGCCGCAAAGAAAAAAAATAAAATACGCTAAATCCATTTTTATACAGAACATATGTACGTTCCATGTAAAACAGCCTTAAAACCGTGTAAAAAAGATTGCGAATTTAGATAAATGAGTAATAAGTTTCATTATATTATTTGACCGTGTTATTTCGAAAACGTGAACATAAATAAGCCATGCAAAAAAGGATTATGAGTACTTGCTTATTAAAAATCATTTCAATGTGAAATATTTATGTTTCATTTATATGCAATTCATAAGTTAATACATTATTGGTCTTTGTTCATTTTTAACAGTTTTTTTTTTAAATTTGACATGATATTTGTAAGCCTGTTTTTATGGATCGATTTATTCTCCTTCATTAAAGAAAAAGCTTGTTTACATTTATTAAATATTTTTTTTACGTGAAAAAAATATGTTTGAGAAAAATATTAAAGAGCCGCCACAAAATTTAAAAAAGGCCGCGGTTTTTGCATCATTGCTCTAAGGCAACAGGTTGGCTGCGTGGAGGTTGCGCGGACCGATCAAATATTGATTAAACAACCGTCTTGTAGTGTGCGCCAACCCGGATTGAGTGCGCGGGGGCTTCTCAACTGCTGCGCGACCGCGCACGCGCACAGCTTAGAGGAAAGGTTGCCTGCGAGTGCTGGAAGTCGCTTTGTAGGTGGTGCAAGAGAGCGTAAGGTCGAAAAGAAAGGAGGAGATAAATTGAGATGGTCATTGTTTACCACAGACTGAAAATGAATACCATCGTAATTTCATTGGTAATGTTACTTGATGTGTCACGTGCTCAGTGCCAGCGCGAGGCTATTTGGCGCCCTAGGCAAGGGTTATTGGCGCACCCCTTTTTAAAAAATCATTCCATTTTTTTTCGAAATAATAATAAAACAATTCACGATCATTAGATTTTTTTATGTGTATCCATATCCGCTCTTAGTAGCATATGGCATAAGTGTTTCTTCGTGAAATGCTTGTTACTTGGTAGCTCAACCTCTCTTTTTCGAATAATAATGAAAACGATACATAACTACAACGAAACATACAAACATGAAATAAAATAAAATGTACTGCTATTTTTTTATTATTAGAGTACATAAAGATTATTTTCGTACTTCATTTATGCGCCCCCTAATGGTTTGCGCCCTAGGCGGTTGCCTATTTTGCTTGTATGGTGGCGCCGGCCCTGCACGTGCTTCGCCTGTTTGAAGAATAACCATAGACTCTGTCGTAAGAAAGTTATTCCGAAAAAGTTAAGGGTAGGTAAGTAGTCAACATTAATTGCCACAAAGAATGAACGGATTATTCCGTACAAAAAAAATCCGAACACAAATTTTTCGTACACAGAATGTTCTGTACATAGAAAACTTAATACACAGAATAATTAAAGCAATGTACAAATATTTAAAGCGATTTGCAGAAGTGATGTTACAAGCTCGTATATGACGTCTTTTAAACATAGATGCTTTAATAGTCCGCCAGCAAATTTCTAGCAGAATTTTTTTTTTTTTAAAAAAACTTCTTCGATAGGATTCATCATTCGAGAATAGAATGGTAGAAAAATTAGAGTATGGTTTGTGAATCCAATGAGCTCACACACTACTTGAGTATGATAAAAGTTTTTCCACACTGACAGTATCTTTTGTACGTATTCATTAAAATTTTCATTTTTTTTTTACAAAATACAATAAATTGTTTAATTTGATATGTAAAATGTTGAACTTGGCGTTTATTACCTGTATTAAAAAAATGAAATATTGAGATTGTAGTTTTATTTCAATGTTTAATGTCCTAGCTAGTTTAAGGACGATGTCAAATATTTTTCAGGTTTCGAACAAATCAACCCTATAATCAATTTTGATCCTTAGATATTAAAATGTACAGAATAGTATGTGTAAGAAATTTTCTATGTGCATATATATCTGTGTACGGACAAGTGTTTTTCAGAAGAATATTAAAAGAGCTTTTTTTAATGAATATTTCGTACGAATTCTTGTTCGTAAGAATCAATTAAAGAAGCTTTTTTTGTGCGGAGTATTCTGTACGAAGAAGTGTTCGGAAGAATCACGAAACGGTTACAAAGTTGTCGTCAGTCCATTAAAAATACTGTACGACTTACACATTTTTTTAAAATATCTAACTCTTATTCCATATATTATAATATATTTATTTTATTATGTTCATGGCATTAAAAAAAAGTTTTTCATACATAAATAATACATTTGAAAATATAAATATAAATAGGTGAAACTAGCTAATTTTTGTTTGGTGAGGAAATAGCACTTAGCAATATTAAATTTATTTAAAAATAAACTGATGAAAATTGTAATGAATACAGAACTATTTACATAAAGATAAATGGCAAAGTTTTATCAAACAATTATTTCTATATATATATATGTTTTAAGCCAGACACATTGACTCTTATTAAGTTTATCACAACAAATATTTTTCTACGAGAACTGTTTGTTACAAAGTTGCTTATTTTTTTTTTCAAAGTAGAGGTAGAAGGATAGAGCTAGGACAGGATTAATGTTCCCTCTAATTTCCCGAAGGTAATGTGCGCAAAATACATTGGTTGCGCAACTTTTAAAGTAAATTAAAAAAATTGTGTGCCACATTACATATTTAGACCTAATTAACGAAATGGAGATTTTTTTATAATGACAATAATTAACAACCTATATAATGACAATTAATTTATTCTGGTGGTCGTGTAGCTGGTGCAACTTTTGTGCACTCTGTTCTAATGCATGTGCGCGCGCCTGGCGAGTTGTGTGCGCGCGCATACGCGCACAGCTTAGAGGGAACACTGGGCAGGATTAATGATTAGCTATTCGCTCTCAACATGCTTCATTTTTACGATTGGATAGGTGGTGGAAGTGAATTCTTGACATCACAGGTATCCATTTCTTCAAACGGAAATTTGTCTGAATTATAATTCATACCTGCGAGCACCACAAGCGAAGTCAAATACGTTGATCTTTCGATTACGGACCTGAAATGTATTCATACAAATCATAATTAATGAAACTATTTTTTAAAGCTTTAGTACCTCTTACAAAAAATAATCACTGATTTGATATCCAAAATTAATCCGAATTAAATAAAAATAGATCAGAATAATAAAATTAGTTTTTAAAATAATTCAATATTATTCGAATATTCATTTATATGTTGAATATATGTCGAATTTTTCGTTTATATATTCATTTATATGTTATAGATGCGTAAAAATATATGTAGAAATAAAAGAAACATATGAAATACAAATACTATACATATAAAAGAGAATTCATTAAAAAAGTAATAGTTTTTACGTAAATATACTGTAATACATTGGTTTATTGGATTGCGCTAAACAAAATGAAACCAACTGCATAATCGCAGAATGGAGATATTCAAGATTTTTACATTTTTTAAAAATTATTTCATGTAAATATTAAAAATGTGCACGGCAATGTTATTGATCTGCATTTTAACCACATTTGTATAATCACAACTATTGACAAAATTTAAAAGAAATACTGACCAGTTCTATGCATAAACTGACCATTCGCTTGATAAAATACTTACTGTTTAAATACTGAGCAATAACTAGAAACTGAAATACTAGATATCGATCAACCAAACGCTAGCCTTTATAAAAATAATATGGGCCTATTAGAGGTGAAATGAGCCAAGTGGTATTTTAGAAAAAAATAAGTTAGTTGCCTTGTAATATTCTACACGTCTTACCTCCGTAAAATGAAAATATGTATAAAAAGACCAAATAAAGACGTGATTGTGTTTTTAAATTTTCAAGAAAAAAGTTGTACTATTTTACTACTTAGCTCACTTCGATTTTATAGGGCCCATATAATACTGTATACAATAGCATTTAACCAACCATTAGAATAGTTATTGTTCTTTAATACTACATAATTTGATCTCAGAAAACTATTTTGATCTAAATACTTAAATGCATAAAATGATTATTTGAAATGTATATTATGTAAGAACTTTATAGCCAATCTGTCAAAGTTGAAAGTCCGCAACTAATTCGGCTATGTGTGTTTATTATAGGTGTTACACAAAGAGTTGCCACGCTCGTGTTTTTTTTCCTGTGAGAAAATGTAAAAGTTACGCCAATTCCTTTATTAGTGCTAGCAATTAGACGTTTTAGCATTGGTGACGTAAAAGTTTACCATTTTAGGCCAGAAAAAAGAATTCGATTTGAATTGCTCTAATTGCGTACGAAAAAGCGCTTTTGCGAAATGAATGATACATTTGTTATGAAGTGTAAACGTTAACAATGGGCGCGCTGACATCTGTTCGGCAAGTGAATTTACAGTTCATTTAAGAGCTTAGATCAGTGACTGACAACGTGGATATCCATATGTATTTCACGATATCATACTATATTGAAGTGGAAGAGCATCTTGTGATGGGACTGTTTAAATTAATATGAAAATTACGAGTAGGGATGGGCTGGAGGAGGCTCGGGGGGCTCGCGCGAGCCCCTTGTTAAATTTCAGCGCGGCTGGCGAGCCCCTTGTTAAGATAAAGATTTCTTCTTCTTAGCGTTACAGTCCGAGGTGAACCTTGGCCACATCAATCAACAGCATCCATTCCACTCCATCCTCCGCCTTTCTAAGCTAGACGCTGACATCCAGCATTTGTAGCTCCTGGGACACCATATTCACTCAGCGAATTTGCGGTCTTAAAACGCATCTTATTCCTTTAGTAGTAGTGTGTAATGTGAGCCATTTTGTTGGTTATAAAAGCAAGACTGCCATTTTAATTTATTTAATCATTTATTCAATTTTTCTTACGATTTGGTACATACATAATTTTCAAAACATTTCACTGGAACGAATAATAAAGGAAACATTATCAAGATTAAATGATAATCACTTCTGTAGCGTCAACTGGAAATTCGTGTATGAAAGACATTATTACATTCATAAAATAAAACACATCTTTTTGCACCAATTCCAGAACATTATATAATTATTAGAACCAGTTGCTAATCGCGAGAGAGAAAAAATATTTAATGACAAATAACAGACTAATCGTTTCCTGTGGTCATCTTTTTGGGTTTTTCTACGTACTACGTTGATACGACTAAAAGTAATATTAAAAGATAAAAAAAATACGCATTGTTATATTGTATAGTAATGTCGCATTAAAAATTCATTAGGTAATATGTAGATAATAATAAAAACGATATAAATATTAAAACTGATTACAAACGCTTCCTCGAATAAATCATTAAAACCTGACTTCCGACAAATTTCCCTCCGCTCGACATAATAATGATTGTATTATATATTTTTAACCATTTTGTTTTTGTACAAAAAACAGTTTTACCAACATAATAGACTTGGTTTGAAATGCGTATACAAGTCACGATGCGGTCAATTTAATTCAAGCTTCGAAAAGTTTGACGGCTTCCTCAGCAGCAGTCAAACTCAACCTTTTTAAAAACTAAAAATTAGTTTCATTTTTTTATTCATGTCCGCTCCTAATATTTAGCATATGGCCTCCTAATGGAGGTACCTCAACAAAAGTTTTTTTTTACGAGAACTGTTTGTTACTCAGTCACTCAACCTCACTTTTTATTCAATGTGAGTAGTAGGGAAGTAAGGAAAAGGATATAACAGGACTAATGCTTAACTAATCGCTTAAGTGAGCTTAAATAATCATAATTATCGTAGACTATTTGTATTGGGTAATACTATTCAAATACACGATACAATTGTTAAATACAATAAAAATATATTTCTTTAGCAAATAAAAAAAACTTAAAAAAACTGCGTGTTACTCAGTCGCTCAATCTCTTTATTTAACGTTATTAAGGATATCTATAAGGATATGGCTAGTTTAGGACTAGCCATTTACTAATTCATCAGAAGGAATTTAGGACATCGCAGACAATCATGCCATCGAATCTAAATTTATAATCACTTTTAGGTTGTTCACTGTCAATACTTGGTGGAAAGGCATTATATTAAGAAAAACACAATATTCCTTAGTAATTATCTCCAGTTTTATTTATCCAGATCAGGACTGGTTTCGCTCATGGCGAGCATTATCAACTGATAAGAAATGTAACTTAACATTTATTGCTATTTATCAGAGCTAGCGGACTATTTTATTTTATACTTGAATTTTATCTTATATACAATATAATATGTACACCATCAGATCATCTTTAGTCAACCAATCATGAAATGACAACACAGTGGATTATTTTGTTTGAATACACATAGAAAATTTCGAGTCGCTCATTTTTTACGACTCTGACTCCTACTCTGGCCAAAATACCGCGACTCCGTGACTCCGACTCCACAGCTCCGCTATTTATACAAAAAATCGACAATGCTCACCATTAGCGAAACCGATCCTAATCTTCTTAAATAAAAGTGGAAAAAGGTACAAAGAGTATTGTGTTTTTCTTAAGAAATCTATAAATAGATTTAAATGACCTCATAGCCAGGGTCTTTGGCCACTCGACCATGGACTCGACGAAAATATTTAAGCAATATTCTTTTAACTGAAATTACGAATTGTATATGAGGGGAAAGTATTGCAATAAATTGCCGCCTGTGTGGTTAAGTGGTCAACGTCGTTGGCTTCGGTTACGAAGGGCATGGGTTAAAATCTCTGTGCGGACAGTTTTATAACTTGATTTTTCGATCGATTTGTGAATTTTTGTTTGTAGGCATGGATGTTTGTGATGTCTTCAATTACCCACTCCCACCCATCCTTTCCTTTGAACGGGCGTATCGAGAGCGATTAGCTTACCACTAGTCCTGCCCTAGCCCTATCCTTCTATCCCTACTCTCTTTGGAAAAAGAGAGGTTGAGCAACTGAGTAACAAGCAGTTCTCGTAGAAACACTTCTGTTGAGATAAACTCCATTAGGAGTTCATATGCTCCACATTGGGAGTGGACATGGTTTAAAAAAAAATCATGACAACGCATGACATGCAAAATTCTCCGTTACTTAATGTTTTCATTTGAAATCGAAGAGCAATTACACGAACATAAAAAAAATCTAACTTCAAATTGGTATTTAACATTTTTAGAAATGGTACTTTGGTATTGAAAAATAAGCCAAACGTTCGACATACGTTTTTGCTAATACCAGTATTGAAATTTCTATGTTTTACATCTCAACAAAGCACTATTTGACTAATGTGAATGTTTTGAGTCGCATATAAAAGCTAGGCGGGCCGTTGGTTGAGTATGGCTTCCCAGCCCAGTCAGCTCACTTCCACTTTCCTGAGCATCACAAAGGCCTATCATTACATCACGAACTTCTTCGGTGGCGTTTTGAATTGTATCAAAAAATAAATGACATTGAATGATGTGTTGCCCGAATTAAAAAAATAATCTCCCGGAATGATAATGTCATTAGATTGTGTAATCGAAAATGGGGGTATTGTAGAGTTGATTGTCGTGGATAATTTTAAATTATTTTGACCTGATTTTTTGGTAAGATTTATAGTATTATCACTCAAATGCGTCTATTACTCAAAATGCGTTATCATATAGGAAGACTTAGACGTTAAAAATAATCGATCAATTTATTTATATTATTTATTGTCTATTTATTTTATTAAGTATTAATGTATTTATTGTCAATTCATGTTATATGAATTCAACAATTTTCAGGACCTATATAATAATAGAATATTTTCATAAATAATACATGTTGGGCCTATAAGCTTCAGTTGCGGTGTTCACGGGTTCGAACCCTGTACGGACAGTCAAATTATTTTTTTAAGCACTAGTTCTGTCCTAGCTTTATTCTTCTTTCCCTAGAAAAAGAGGTTGAGTGACAGAGTAACAAACAATTATCGTAGAAAAGCTCTACATTTAAAGCGAACATGGAAAAAAAACTCTACCATATTGTTCCTTATTACATAAAAATGCAACCCTGCCACGAAAAATCAAACCTAATCAATATACCTCAACGTTACTTTCTAAGGTATCCAATCATAGGTCCTTTTTGTGATCCTGGGATTCCGGGATTCATCGTGTCACGAATGTTTGAGATTCTCGGAAACTTTCGGGATTTACAATTATTTAGGATGTAAGATTTTGAGATACCGGGCTTGATCACTGGGAAAAAAGACAGAAATTGAATCCAACGCAAAATTTACGGGATCTATCGAATTTTTCACTTGTTATTCTCAATCCCGGGATTAGCACTACCACTTCATCAGGATTGGATACCCTATTACCTACTGATACAGTAGCTCAGGGTTTCCCAAACTTATTGTGCAATGGAACACTTCACAAATCTGGAAACGTTACTGGAACACAGCTTATATTTTAGGTCAGGTAATTCATATTATATCAGTAAAAATATTGAAAAAATATATGTTATTAAATCACTTATTATTTATTGATTAATATTTTTTAAAACATTTTACATAAAAATATGAGTAAACAGAGCTCTAAGTAATTAAAAATCATCGCCTGTACCTAGATATTTGACGTTTAAACATCAGTGGAGATTTACCACCATTCGATTTATAATATGAAGTAGAAGATGATTAAATGTGTTGCAGCTAGGGCATCCAATTCCGGGATTCGGGATCCCGTTCAATTTTCTGATGCCGCAGTCCAGAGATTTCGGGATTGAGAATTTTTGAGCAAATCCCGAAAATTAAGACGAAATTGTCAAATTTTGGATTTGAAATTCCTCCGTGAGCAAAAAAAAAAAAACGAGCTCTTGTGATAATCTGGGGAAAAAGTATACCAAATTGAGGATTTCAAATTCCTCGGTAAACTAATCCTAATCCTGGGATTCCGAGATCCCGGGATTGAAAATTTATCAATCTCGAAATCCCGGGATTGGAAAAAGGCTCCGGGATTGGATACCCTAGTTGCAGCGCATATTACCATTCCAAATTTTCGCGGGACACTTATTAAGGTCCCACGGAACATAGTTTGAGAAACTCTGCAGTAGCTTATTGTAAGAATCTGAAACCCATCAATCTTCCGCGCGTTACGGAAATTTTATCGAATTTAAATGCTTTCCCAGTCAGTTTGTCATGTGGACTACCAGATAGCTTACCGAAGCGTGAAGGCAGCGCTCGCTGTTCCGTGACGTGATCTTCAAGAAGAGAATCTTCAGCCACTTTTACTTGGTAGATGCGCCTTGGGTATGTCGGGCGGAACGCCGAGATTACATCAAGCATTTAACAGAGGTAATCCATTATCGTAACAATGATAACTTTGACGCGTGTAGATGATTCTACTTGTATATTTACGAATGTTTTAAAATGTTTACGACGTAATTTCAAAAAATATTATTTCATTTTAGATGATACAGTGGGTCCTCTATTTACTCAGCGGCTTCGTAGTTACTACAGAGAATTGATTGTCCAAAATAAATCATTGAGACAGATATGTAACGCCCCGTTGTACGTGCGTAACTCGCTGCTTCACAGATACTTGAAAATGCTTACCATCCACGATTTTGTTTATGAAATATCTCAAAAGTTTCACAGTGAAGTAGGAAAACATTATAACCCAAACGATCTCTCATATTCACTAGTAAGACGAGACAGTTCCTAAGAAGCGTTTAAGACCGAGAGCAGTTCTACTCGACGACCCATTATAGATTTTATGTTTCTTTTAAAATTAATAAACTATTTAAGAACAAACCATCATAAAAATGACTCACTTTGGTTGTATTCCTTGTGTACTGTATATGTATATGTATGTATGCGCATGTGTTTTTACATGTATATATATATAGTATGAGGGGAAACGTATATAATGTGATTTGCAAATTAATGCATATGGAGTCCTGAACTGACTTCACTAAGGATTTCTCACCTCTGTAGCGATCACGTTCTTCCGTCAGCAACGGTGGTAAGGGAATACAAACTTCCAAAACTTTAGCGATGAAGGAGATTCGAATAACTTTGACGCTAACGCGCCCTGGTACTTAAAGCTCCATACATTTGATATCCATAGATAACGAAAAAATCAATTATATAGATTTGTTTCATAAATCGATTTCAATGAATTTTATAAATAGTTTTGTAACTAATGAATTGAAAGTATGCTTTTATATAATGAATAGAAAAATTTATGGATAAGAAGCACAAGACTGGTTGATTAACTTTTCCGGTTCCAAGCTCAAGAAATGCGACCCCAATACCCACATTTTCTTAAATATCTATTTTAATATGGGTGATACAATGTTTATAATTAAGGTATTCTTATATCATAGTTTTTTGTACCTTTTGTAGTTTATATAAATACGCGATAACGAGATAAGCGCCCACTTATCAGCGATTGTTCGTTAGATAGCTGGGCTGAACGCGTCAGTTGCGAATTCATATTTGTACTGGAATGACGTCTTTTTTTCGCGCAACTTACAATATGATTATTAATTAAAAAAACACGGATTTTTATATAAAAAAAAAATGTATGTGGAATGATGCAGAGATATTTTAAGGCCCTGAGACTATTTTTTTTTTTTAATTCATAAGAATAAGGCCAATAATGAGGAAACCACTGGAGTTCCTAAACGACCCCCATCGGCAGAGAAGTATTTTTCTAGTCTCCGAGCCGCGAGAGTTAACAAAAGTGCATAAAGGTGGAGGATACGATCTTCTTCTTCTTTTTGACCATACTCGCTCTCTATGTGGATTAATTGACGCCATGTTTCTCTGTCTCCCGCCAATTGCTTTGTTTCATTTTACTCTGTTTTAAAAAAGAAAAAAAGTATAAACCAATGAAAATATTCTTGAATTAATAAAAAGTACGAGAATCTGAGTAATTTGAATGTATTATAAGTTTCTAGGTGCTGGCGATGATTGTTTTGTGTTCAGCCGACCGAATGATTCCGAACGAAAATGAGGATGGTTCTTATTATGTAAGAATTTTTACCGTGATAACTCAAACAGGCGTGTAGTTTTTTTTGCTCTAAATGCCATAATTTATATTACATTTTATTTAAAAACTTTCCATATTATTTACAACATGTCGAATAAACCACTGCAGAATACCTGGCAGAATTTAATTCTTATTAACAAAGCTATGAATTCAATTCGGTAAAATAAACGAAAAAAGATAGTTTCCGGCTAAAAATGTAAATTATATATTTTGAAGGTTTGAAGTAGAACACTGTCTTAATATAATTTCACTAATTTTTGGCAACATTAAAAATATAGTTTGAATCAATAAAAAACTGCAAGAAGATATTTTGATTTGTCTTTACTTCTTCATTTATATTAAAACTACGAATATATTAAATCATTTTGTTTTTGATAGTTAACAATATTTTACCATTTAAAATGAATATATATATACACACCAATAAATATTCTTATATTTTTATAACATTTACATAATAAAAGAAATTCTCGATCGAAAAAAGTTCAAATACCCTTGCCCTATAAGCCTTAACATTCAAAGGTCGATATTTCATATTTTTTTTCAATTCAGGTCCGTTCCCAATGTGCAGGGGTGGGCTGGAGGGGGCTCGGAGGGGCTCGCGCGAGCCCCTTGTTAGATTTTACCACGGCCGGCGAGCCCCTTGTTAAATTAACAGAAAACAATATTCTCAGATCAAATTAGTACATAACTGCAATTTCTACGACAGCAATATACACAGTAGTACATTTTTAGCCATTTACATTGATTAGTTTATGGTAAACTGCATGTTGTTGCATATTTTAAGTGTATTAATTAACAATCGTTTGCTAATTAAAAAATATTGCATATAATTGCACATGACTGATAAATTACTTTAATGTTAAGCGAGCCTCTTGTTAACATATTAGCAGCCCACCGCTGCCAATATGGATCATATGGACTCTTTATGGAGTTTATCTAAGCATACGAATACTGGTTTTTACTTAGTTGCTCAACCTCACTTTTATTACAAAGAAAGTAGAGATTGTAGTATAGGACTAGGACAGGACTAAAAGTTAGATAATTGCACTCACTATGCCCTTTCTTTCAGGATAGCGTGGGTGTGGGAGACATTTAAGACATCCATACATCCATGCCTTCGTACAGAAATTCATAAATCGATTGAAAATTTAATTTATAAAAAAATGGGATTGGATCCTGTGATATCCGTAACCAAAGACAAAGTCGTACAACAATTGACCATGTGTCTGTATTTATCTCTATTGTACATCAGTAAAGTAAACATGCATTGCACAGCGTATATAATCAAAATTTAATTTTCAAAAGCGTCTACTAAAAAATCTTGATAATATATAATATAACAACTAATCATTTTTGATTAATAATGGCCCTAAAAGGTAAACACGTTAAGGGCCCGAGAAGTATTATTAGGTCACGTACGGCGCGTGTTATCCAACCTGAACCAACATTTCTTGCAGACCATTAATTATTTACCGTGGAGAAATTTATCCGACCCGAAGATGGGGGGCAATAAGTCAGGGCAGTGTTGAGAATGTGACGTTAATTACGGGGAGACGGGCGCTTTGAGGGTCTAAACAGGTATTAATCAATTGATAATGTATCTTATTGGTATTCCGTGTGCATTTTAAGAGCGTCAAACGAGATATAACATATAAATAAATGTCAGATAACATCGATACAAAATTCAAAGTAATTTATGTATGCTGTATAAAAATCAACAGTTATAATTTAATTTTATTAACATTAATTCATATTCAATTTTCTAAGCGAGACCATGGCGCAGTGGTTAACGTTTTGGCTTCCGTACCGGACTTCACGGGTTCGAATTCTAGTACGAACATATTTTTTTAGATTGGAAATTAGATTTGCATCTATCATTCTTTTCGAAAACAGCTTCCAGGGCTGTGGAGTCGGAGTCGGAGTCGCGGTATTTTGGCAGGAGTCGAAGTCGTGAAAAATGAGCGGCTCGATTTTTTTTTGAAAAACATATTTAATTATGTATTTAAACAAAATAGTCAAAAGTGTTAACATTTCATGCTTGGCTGACTAAAGATGATCTGATGGTATACATATATATAAGTTAAAATAATATTATTGAAAAATTTCCTCGGAGTCGTCTTTTTTTCACGCGACTCCACAGCCCTGACAGCTTCAGTGTGAATATCCAACTCAATTGTGTGAAAGAAAACTGTCAGGTTCGTAGCGTCGTTAATTTTCGTGACGTTCATCACGGGTTTCAAGACCTAGTAAGAGTAGCATGTTTTCGATAGATTTATCGATTTCTCTTAAAAAACATGGGTATTTTTTCGTCTAAAAATTTTCTCGCACCCATTCAATCCTAAAATAGAGGGGCGTAGTGAGAGAGATTAGTTAACCACTAGTCCTGCCCTAATTAATACCATTAATCCCTAATTTATTCAAAAAAAAGAATTTGAGTAACTGAGTAACAAAAAGTTTAAGTAGAACAACTTGTTTTGAGATAACTAAATTAGGATGCCATTTGCTTTAAATTTTGAGTGAACACTGTTAATCAAATATGTACACCTTTATTTTTTCTTGATTAATAACCAAGTCATACAATTGTACAATTCAATATCGTATTCGATCGTTTGTTGTGTCTGTTGACGTCATATCGACCCGTAATCGCCAGAAGAAACAATTCATAAATTTTACAGGAATGGTTAGGTTTTTATCAAAACAAAAAGTTTTACTTCTTTTCGTAATAAAATTTAAAAAATAATTCTTTAAATGCGGTTAGTAATATTAGATAAATTAAAGTTTCTTTTTACGAATTTAAAATGAATTTACGAGAGGAATGTAAAAAAACAAGTAAAAATTATGAATTATTTTTTACGATTTTCTGCCGATTACGTGTCGATATGCTCTACATTGGGAGCAGACATGGAGTTTTATGTCAGTTCGAAAAAAATATATGTGAAATACGGAACTAAAATACAGTTACACATATTTTGTCTCTCCTGTCAAATTTGCTTTCTGTCTTTAATTGACATTGGATTTTTGAAATGACAAGTTTAATTAAAATTTATCTTTTGTTTTTTTTTCACTTTTAGGGTGTTTACTTACTTGGTTAAAGGCATTATACTAATAAAAACACTATATTCATTTGTACTTTATTTCCACTTTTTTTAAAAAGGTCTAGACCGGTTTCGCTCATGTCAAGCATTTTCAACTGATAAGAAATATAATTTAACAGTGCTATTTATACAAAAACAAATTTAAATGAAAAGGTGTAAACAACAATTGACATCGAAAAGAATTTACAAATAACAGTATAAGTGATTCTATAATTACATAAAATTAAAATGTTTATCACCTCTAACATATAATTAGAAAATCATCAAAGATTAATAATGATAAGTGGTGACTGATGGTAATTACAAACATAATTATAATTTCGGATTTTTTTAACAAAGTGATCTAAACTGCTATATAACTACAGTTAATAGCTTAATGATAATTGAACTGCTTCAACTCCTTCCAAGTAGTTTGTATACTTTTACAAAATCGACAGCCATGAGGATTCTAAAAAAGATTATTTTTTAGAAACCATATCAATTCTAACAAAAGATTATTTTTTTACTAGGCGGATATCCGACACAGTACGAAAATTTTTCCGCCGTAGTGACAGCGGCCTATCCCAATTTCACACATTCCTGAAATTAGCGTATACACTTTCTTTCATTAAATATACTCATTCAGCTAGTGTTCATTACTCATTAGTATGATAATCTCTATTCAATGGGTCAATAAACGAAACGCAAACGGGCACGGCGAGCAAGGTTATTGTGATTGTGCAAAATGGCATCTTTAACATTAACGTCCTGCTTATCGCACGAAAAAATGGCCACTTTCCCTCCAATTTGCTCGATTGTCACAAGTACCAACGTAAGCGTGTGTGGTGCGAGTGTTGATAATTCGTGTGTGTGTAGAGTTGCACACACTCACACGTCGCCAGGTAAAAGCCGATGCCACGAGATGTCAGAGCCGGGTCATTTGTTATTGACGTATCTGTTCCTCTGTGGCAATCCAAATTTAAATAACCACTGAAACATCACAATACAAGTTAATTCACTAGACAAAATACTTCTTACCTTATTCAGTCATTAAAATAATTGACTCATAGTACAAAATATGAACGATATTACATTCATAACATATTTTTATGGTGTTCAGTATGTTGTCAATAATAAAAATAAAAAAGATGAGCGAGAATTTCCAAGTCATCAGCGAATGCATTCACAACTCATGATGAGAGATTTAGTAATTGGCATATTATCGAAGAATAAAACACTAATTTGTAATATTTTCAATTATATTTTATATGATCAGGACCGGTTTTGCTAATGTCAAGCATTATCAACTGAGTGTCAGCATATATCACCAACGTTATGTCATTGTAGAAAAATCGTGTTTTAAGTTGTAAAACATTTTCTATTCGAGCCTTAGAATATAAGTCAACTTCATTGTTATTAAGCCAGTGGCTCTTTGTGGTCTTAAACTGGTGTTCTGCGGACCAATGAGATCATCCTGATGTTATGAAATGAGAAAATGGTGTCTTTTTATCACGGTTGTAGAGTCAAGGTGTTTTGGATGGGTTCGAAGTTCTTAAAAAACGACTATTTTTTAAAAATTAAATTAAATTATAAAAATATGTATAAACCATATAAAGTTCGTTTTTTTATTCGTAGTCGGACCATTTGTAATCGCTGGAGCTAGAGTGACAACTTTTTTCACGACTCCGCAGCTCTGCTTATTAGCTTAATGCCACCTGTATAATTTGGAATAAAAATTGTGGTTTTATTTATTATTAATTATACGACATTATTGATGTTGTTGCTTCGCAAATTTTACTTTGAAAACGCTCCGTGACCTCATATAGGTTGAGTTCCATTGTTATTTAAAATACATTTGTTTATATTTAGTCAATAAATAAAAATCTAGCAAAGTAAATTCCATGTTTACTGAGAGCTTGGAGACCATTGATATTACGTAAATAGGTTCGTGGCTTTACCGTGCGTTAGCATATTTAATGAATTGTACTTTTACATAACTTTAACTCGTTTTTAACTTTTCCGGTTCTAAGCTCAAGAAATGCGACCCCAATACCCACATTTTCTTAAATATCTATTTTAATATGGGTGATACAATGTTTATAATTAAGGTATTCTTATATCATAGTTTTTTGGACCTTTTGTAGTTTATATAAATACGATAAGATAAGAGATAAGCGCCCGCTTATCAGCGATCGTTGGTAAGATAACTAGACTGAAGCGCGCCAGTCGCGCATTGACATTGGCATTGGAACGACGTATATTTTACGCGCAACTTAAAATATGATTATTTATTAAAAAACCAAGGATTTTTATAAAAAAATGTATGCGGAATGATGCAGAGAGATATTTTAAAGCCCGTAGACTATTTATTTTTTTGAAATTCATAAGAATAAGGCCAATAATGAGGAAACCACTGGGGTCAAAAATGACCCCCATCGCCAGAGAAGTATTTTTCTAGTCTCCGAGCCGCGAGAGTTAATAAAAATATATTAATTTTTGTTTTAATATTACTACACAACCTCCATTCTAGAATACCCATAGAATGACTTAAATTATCATGTAACGAGATTAATTATTTTGATTTATATACCCATATATAAAGTAAATTAAATTCGCATTAAATATTGAATTTCATATACAATAAAGCGTCAGTTACTAATGATTCACCTGAAACATGTATATTTCTTGTGAAAAATAATGTATGTCTTTAAAATATCTAATATTGCGGTTAAAATGTACACACGTTATAAAATATGTCTTACAAAATATATTTTAATTCAAATTTAATCATAATATGTCGTAATAATAACACAGAACGAATTCCCAGCGAGATTTGACATGTCATACCCAGCCCCTCTCCAACTCCGGCTCTGCAATACTGCACCGACTACTTTCGGAGAGATGGTACACATAGGAGACTCAACAAGAGAGAGATGGCCCAGCTCCTTTACGCGGCCACCGGGTTAGTCGGTCTTTCGCATCCACTAGAGTTGGCTGGATACGCGCATACAAATCGCCATAGAGTAATTAAAAAATAAAACTACTCAAAATCACAGTAGAAAATAACAATCCAATAATTATAACGGAGGAAGAGAACAGTCCGTTTTAACCGTTTTGAATATGGAACAATGATACGGAGTGGCACTGCGTAAAAAATATAATAAACAATCGAATTTTAAAATTGTGTGGAATATATTTGATAGCTTAATAAAATTAAAAAAAAAACATTCGAAAAAAGAATATAATAAAAATAGCCGCGTAATACATTGAAGATACACCTGTACGAACAATTTGTCTATTACATTTCTCGACGCTATCGCGTATAAATGCTAGAAAGGTGTTTATTCTGGTGTTGTTAGAAAGAAAATTGTCGGTTTTTTTTCTCATGGTAATGACCTTAAGGAAAGAAAGTCGTAAAGGCGATTTCGTTTATGCGAGTGTTTTTATTTTTATTCTGTGTGATTTTTAGTGTTTGCGAAATATTATTATTTTATCTCTCCGTCCATTGTGGGCAAACAGTAGCTAATTAAAACAGATACTTTAATGGTGCACCGTGTGAATCTTGGATAACCTGCGAGAAAAAGTACGAGATGTATACATTCATATGGGTAAGTGAATTGTATAATTTATCATTTGCATATATTATAATAAATTCAACGATTTATTCCGTCTTCTTTCTCTCATGACCAATTTTATTTATTAAGAGATAAAAAAAGATTTATTGTTGAGATAAATTTTAAGCAAATTCTTCTTGTAAAAATATAATATGATAGAAAACTGAATCTTGTCAAGAAAAAGTTATGTATGTAGTGAAATAATTAATTAAAGTTTGAACTTGACTGTATTGATGTAAATAAAAAAAAATGCAATCTTAAATATGTAATTATGTTCTAAAAGGGTACTGTATATTTCGTACTCCCGTATTTTAACGAAGGCTGGCAGAAGGATTAGAACTATGCATTTAACTGAATGGTTGCCGCAAACGAGATATCTCGTCAAATTTTTCATGCTCAACACGCCAGAGACGATTTATCTCGTCAATATATAATAAAATAATAATTGATAATTATAGCCGGCGTGCTGGGTAAATATGTTCTTTTATCTATGGCAGCCAAGAGGTTAAGAACCTCTTTTTTTGAAGAGTTGAAAACCTGGATAGTTACAGTTTGAAAGACAATTAAAGACTTATATTGATCTAATCTTCTATATATTAATAGTCGATAAAATAATCATAAATATGTTCGTACTAATGTCCTCGGGTCTTTTTCTTCTTCTACGAAATATATACGTACTTGAAAATTAGTTGAATAAAATATATATTGTATTTATTTTATATAATAGAGGTCTATTTCTATATTTCTGCTACTACGAAAAATGATTGTTAGCAAACTTAAACATTATTCCAAAAATTAAATAATGTCAACGGGCTTACATTAATAGCTATTATTAATAGTATTTTAAAATTAATTATAAAATTTAAAAAAAAAATCAGTTATAAGTTTATTCAATTTAATTTTAGCATTAAAAATGAAGACTGAATGTTAAAATTTATTCCACGTAAATAAATACTTATTTCTGGATGCAATCATTAAGTGATTTGTGACGAAAACACTTATGATATGACATTGTTCATGTACAAGATATTTTTATTACCACTTCCGTTCCCAATGCGTAGCGTATGGATTAGTAATGTAGCTATCTCCACAGAAGTTGCTTTAACAAAACTAGTTGTCACTCAAAATCACTCAACATCTCTTTTTTACATAATGTTATTTTTTTAAATCCATGTCCGCTCCCAATGTGTAGCATATGGCCTCCTAATGGAGGTATCTCAACAGAATTTTTTTCTACGAGAACTGTTTGTTACTCAGTCACTCAACCTCACTTTTTTTAAAGTGAGTAGTAGGGACAGAAGGGTAAGGCTAGAACAGGACTAGTGGTTAGCTAATAACTATTGCTACATCCAGTTATTAAAGGATCAGAAGGATGGGAGGAGAGGAAATGATGTGAATTGACATCACAAACACCCAGTCTTCGATCACAGCTTTGAATTGAATAATTCTCAAATTCACTGTGATCTGACCGGGAATCGAATCCAGACCTGCGTGATCGGTAAAGCAAGCTCTAACCAACTGGGCTACAGTAGGCGACATGTTAATTTATACTGCTCATTATAATAGAATATTAGTGTTTTATTAAAATATATGTTTTTTTGTACTAAAATCACAATTGTACATACAAATCAGGACCGGCATCGCCTATTAAAGGATATTTCGTCCCCTTAACGTGAAAAGTGTCTTAATGACAAAATGATATCTGTATCAGAGGTATAAGCAAATTAATTCTTCCATCCTATACAATAGCGTTTAGACAATCATATGGTATTAAAGTCGAGAAGAATTGTTTTCTTTTCATATGCAAAGGCTTGCGTAAAACAAGTGGTCAATGTTTATGAAAACTGGACAAGTGAATTCATCTATTATTTCCTAATACATCCAGGGGTGGGTTGGAGGGGGCTCTCAGGGGCTCGCGCGAGCCCCTTGTTGAATTTTGCTGAGGCAAGCGAGCCCCTTGTTAACTTACGAGAAAACAATATTTTCATATCAATTTAGTTAATAGCTACAATTTCTAATTTATATGTTATCTTTGACAGCTTCAGTATACAGAATAGTATATTTTTAGCTATTTACATTGATAAGTTTACGGTAAATTGCATATTGTTACATATTATACGTGTATTGAGTAAATATCGATTGATTATTTAAGTATTGTATATATTTGCATAAGAGTGAAAATTCACTCCTTCCTCAGAACACTAAAAAATGCTTCGAGATTAAGCGAGCCCATTGTAACATATTGGCAGCCCACCGCTGAATACATCATATATTCTGAGTAAAAATAAGCAGATTCTAGATGTCTTTGTATTTTTGTCATAATCCATTATATCACTTGGTTACTTTTTGCACTGATAAAGACCTTATATAATAGAATAACACTGCAATTAATAAAATTACTTTAACAAAAAATGTGAGTTTACTACTTTTTGCATTCTAAGGACGATATCAGATACACCTTACCTTCACTGTATATATCTTTTCTTACTACGTCCACTCCCAATGTGGAGCATACGGCCTTCTGACAAAGTTTATCTTAACAAAAGCATTTCTACGAGAACAGCTTGTTATTCAGTTGCTCAACCTCTCTTTTTTTAAGAGATTATGGATAGAACTAGAAAAAGACTAGTGTTTAGCTAATCGCTCTAGCTACGCACGTTTTAATGATAGAAATGGTAGAAGGGAGTTCATGAAGAATCACATACATTCATGAATTTTGACAGAAATTCATTAGTCAATTTATGAAAACTGTCCGTACTGGGATTCAAATCCCTAGCCGAAGCTAGCGACATTGATTACTTTACCACCTAGCCTGTATAAGTTGATGCATTGATATATATGTATCTATCAAGCTCTTCATTTAAAATATATATACAATAATACTGTTTCAATTTCTTCTAAGGATGCCAACATAAGCGGATAAAAAGTGAAATTGTAATTATTCCGTGGAAATACTCGATTAAGTTATTCGACACTATTTGCAAATCGATCAATGGGTATCGTTTTTCACGGAGAAGTTTCGATTCCGATCGCAGTAGTTCAGTGGATCAATCGATCGATTTAAATTCAGGCGGCTGATCGACATACGAATCGCCCTCTCACGGATTCGAATCATCTCGCCACCTTGTCCTTTGGAATCGTGTTGAGTTGTGTAGGTTGGGAACATTGCCATTTGCATGTTGACCTAGTCACCGAACAGATTTGAATATTCAATGCAAATTATTCGTGCCGTTCGGAAATAGTACGGTAAATTGACAAATCGAACACACAGAACATCGTGGACATTATTTTTGACTGTTTACAGAAATACTGATTTTCTCGCACGATGAATTATTGATGCGCGATGGGACGTTTTATCGTTATTTCAGCAAACGCTGAGACGAATAAGCTGATTTTGAATACAGAAATACCTTCGTTCTGAGATTATATTATACTTCGTTAATACAGGTAAAACATATTTAAATGATGTTGTTTTATTAGTGAAATTGCAATTTATACCTAAATACTATTGACCTGTCATCTCATAGATAGTGTATATGTTAGGGTAAAAATAGCAACGTATTTAGTTATACAGTTTATATATTTATTAGTTAATAGCTATTTCGGCTTTCGCCATCGTCAGAACTATAATAAAACTTAAATTTTTCTCAGCTCATAAATATAAAAACTCTAGAAGTAAATCAGCGATGTCCAACATGCGGCTTGTGGGCCGCATGCGGCCCAATTGAAGATTTTTTGCAGCCCTATTGGAGTTTACAGCCTTCTACAAATATATTTTGTATTTTGTTATTCATAAATCTAACAAAACAAAGCAGTGACGTGAATTTGCCAAATTTATATCAGTATTTAGTGTATGACATCCAATTCTTTTCATGACATCTAGGTCACAAATGGAGTTAATAGACCTCTATCAAGCATCGAGTTAAAATGCATGTTTGAAGAAATTAAACGTGAGTTTTATCTGAAATATATCCTTGAGGATAAATTTTAAAAATTAAAAAAGCTGACAATGTGCATTACAGCTGCATTTGGGACCACAAATCCCTGCAAGTCGTTCTCTTCAAAATTGGAAATAGTAAAAACAAAATGTCACAACAGGCTGGCTGATGAAAACTTAACCAACCAACTGCGATGTGCATCGAATAAATTACCAGCCGATATATAAAAAAAACAAGTGTCACATTAATTATTAAGTAAATAAAATGTTTTGATAATTGTTTGGCTGTTTTAAAAATAAAGAAAGTATCATGGTAATTATTAATTAATAAATTGTTTTTTATGCAGCCCACCATATACCGGTAATATTTTTTTTGGCTCATCAAACGATTTCTGTTGGACAACGCTGAACAAAATACTTTGCTATTTTTACCCAATTATAATAGAGTACTACCAAGTGAATGACAAGTCAATCCACAAAATGTATATGTATTTCCCAAAATACAAACAATGTAATATTAATTCTATTTTAAAGCATATTACTATATAAACTGTGAAAAATCACAAAAGGATGTAACCCACTGTTTTTTCAAATAACTTTTTTTTTCAATGCTCCCTTATATGCAGGGGCGGTTATAATTCATGAAATAATATTCAAACATAACATTTATACCATTCACTCATTTTAAATTCTTCATGTATTTTACTGTCTATAATAAATATTCTACAACATTTTATTTTATTTTATTTTAGCTAATAAATACATGAATAATTTAAAATTAGTGAATGGTATAAATTTCATGTTTGAATATTATTTCATGTTATTCAATATTATTCAATTTTATTTCCATTCTATATACAAAGAGTGCATTGATACAACGTCACATTGACCGGACGCCACTGCTTCCGCTTTCATAAAAACGGGCGTAGCTAGAGCGATTAGCTTACCACTAATCATGTCCTAGTCCTATTTTTCCATCCCAACTCTCTTAAAAAAAAAGAGGTTGAGTAACTAACAAACAGTTCTCATAGAAAAAAAAACTTTTGAAATACCTCAATCATGTGCCCATATGCTCTACATTAAGAGCAGACATGGATTAAAAAAATTGTTTTATACTTCATCAGTTAAAAAAACGCGCAATCAGCAAAATCAGTTCTTATCTATAATAAAATATGTAGGTATAGTAAAAAACGTTTTTTTTTCAAACGTATATTTTAAATTTTTTGTTATTGGCCATAATGTCATCCTCAGTTTTTTGTTAATTTCATTTCCAATAACTATTTAAGTTAATAATATATACTCTTACGTTTACTGAGTCTAATATTGAATGACAGTGCCACGTTTACTATGTACGTACATATGTCGGTCAGAGAGCGTTTGTTGCCTTTGATCGATTCAAAATTAATTTAACCGGCCAAGATGACTGATTAAGATTTAACAAGCTGTTTGAATAACTGTTGTTTTGAAAATTACGACTACCGGTGGAAAAAATCGACCATGTCATGTCATGGTTATGTCGTGAGAATATCGTATACTAATTATTGTCTGTAGCACTCTTTTGATCGTTACCAATATTATCGAATGGAGATAAATCGAGCTAGTCGTATATATTTTCTTGATAAATTACAACCAATCAATTCAAGTTATAAGTCAAGACAGAGCTAGTTAATATTATTGTTTTTTTGTATGAAATACAATATAATCATTCTATTTGCATATACCAGTGCTCCATAACCGGTGTGCCGTGAGCCGGATACAGGTGTACCGCGGTCAAATACATAATAAAAAAAAATTTTGACCAATAACTTCGGGTTGTGCTGTCAAATATCGAGCTGAATATAAAACCTTTGTGTTCATTGAAACAAGAGCAGATATCATTTTAAATAGTTATTATTTTATAATAATTATTAAGATTGCATAAAAGTAAATATATCATAGTTTTGTGTGTGTATACTTAACATAATTATATACGTAAAAAACGAAAATTTATTGTAAAATTTGTGTATCAATTTAATACCTATATTTTTTTGCTTTTGGTGTGCTGCGAAATTCTAGGAAGAATTTTGGTGTGTCGCAGGTGAGAAAAGGTTGCGGAGCACTGGCATATACTGTTTTATATTATATCACTTTTCAGAGATTAACTATCAATTATTGGTGAAAAGGCATTATAGTAAACAAATAAAAAACGTTTTTACCAATTCAACGTTATTTATTTTAAATCAGGACCAGCTTCGCTCTTGGTGAGCATTATCTTAACCCTCCAAGGACGAGCGTTACCAAATGGTCACAGTAAACACCGTTGTCTATAAATCCCACTATCCATTCTTTTTTTTACCTGAATATCGTTGCTTTCACTCATATTTGGTTAAGAAGAGTACAGACTTCAGTAAGTCATCAGCCGTGGGGACTTAAACGGCCATCAAAAGCACATGCGATTTTTTGAATTTCCATTTTTTTAATGAACTTTTTGAAACTGTTAGTTATTTTTTTTATAAAAACATCAAATTATCTAGAAAAAGCTCTTGTCTCTGGAGGGTTTATTGGATATGCTATTAAATAAACGAGTAGCTTTTTACTGGATACGCATTTTATATACTCTTTAAATTCATGTCCGCTCCCAATGTGAAGCATATGGCCTCCTAAAGAACTTTCTAAGCAGAAGTTTTTCTATGATAGCCGTTTGTTACTTAGTCGCTCTACCTCTCTTTTTCAAAGACATTGTTAGGGATATATGGTTAAGGCTAGGATTAGTGGTTAACTAACTCGCTCTCGCCACGCCCAGTTATTAAGTGATCGTAACGGTGGGAGGGAATTTTTAGATATCCCAAACGCCCATGCTTTCAAACAGAAATCGATAAATCGATCGAAAAAATGCTGTTCGCATTGGGGCTCGAACCCGTGAGATCCGGAACGGAAACCCACAACGCTAACCGCTGCGCCATAGAACCCGACAATTGTACTAATTACACATCGGGATTATTTTCAACCCATCATTTAAATCTGTAGGCATTCGCATGTTCTATTCCTATCTATCCCGACTTGTCTCTTTTGAAAAAATAATTTATGCTACACATTGTGAGCAGAAATAGGTTTAAACCAGTGGTTCTTAACATTTTCGAAGTCACGGTGCACTTTTGATCACGGGAAAAAGTGGCGGCGCACCAATATTAAGAGGTCTAAAAAAATATGTGTACATAATTTTTTTTGACTTTTTCGGTTTTCACTATTTTGAGGATTTTTCGGTTCTTACCATTTTTTTCGCGGTGCACTTGCAATAAGCTCCCGGTGCACCGGTTAAGAACCACTGATTTAAACAAATAGCAAGCTCGTCAGTTGATAATGATCACAATGAGAAAAATCGGTCCTGATCTAAAATTAATAATGTGTAATTAGTACAAAAGTGTTTTATTTTTTTTAATAAAAAAAACGATATAACTATGAGAGTGCTCCAAAGTTGCATTTCCGTTATATAGTATGCAGTAGCAATTCACACGATACGAGAATATTATGACGATTCTCTTGTTATTTTTGACACTAATTCTCGTGTCCCGAAGAGCTAATTGTGGCACATGGCCAGTATTGTAACAAAAACGTAAAATAATCGTAAGTAAGTAACTTTGAGAGCTCCGCCGAGAAATGTAAACCAGTTCTCTGAATGACTATCAATCGCCAGTCATCGGCCGCTCAAAAGTGGACCTTGTATAACTGTTTTATTTCCACCCAACAAACTGACAGATGCCAGAAGATTTAAGAACAGAGAAAAGGAAGATTTTATCTAAGAGAAAACCCAGGTTAAATGTGATGAAGATTTTCCCGAAAGCAAGAGATTGATAGGTGTCAAATAATTTATGCAAACTAGAAAAAAAATAATTTAGATAGTAATGAATTATGTTTTTTGAAAATATTATAAGAAATAATAATTGCCGCCTGTGTGGTCGTTGGCTTCGGTTACGGAGTTCACGGGTTCGAATCCCAGTACGGACAGTTTGATAAATTGATTTTTCAATCGATTTATGAATTTCTGTTCGAAGGTATGTGATGTCTTGAATTCCCCCATCCCACCCATCCTATCCTATGAACGGAGCGTATTGAGTGCGGTTAGCTAACCACTAGTCCTGTCCTAGCCCCATCCTTATATTCTTACTCTCTTTGGGAAAAGAGAGGTTGAGCAACTGAGTAACAAGCAGTTCTCGTAGAAACACTTCTTTGAGATAAACTCCATTAGGAGTCCATATGCTCCAGATGGGGAGCGGCATAGTAAAAATAAGAGACTGCCGTATGTAAGATTACATTTTCATTTTATAGTTTTTTAAAATTGTAAATTGGACCCTCTCTAGAGGTGAAATGAGCCAACAAGTAAAATGGTGAAACTTTTTTCTTGGACTATTAAGTACAATCACGTCTTTATATTTTGGTGTTTTGGTGGATTGTATATTTTTATTTTACGGAGATAACACTATTGCAATGTGTATTAACTGAGGTTACTTCACTTTTACGATACATACTTTGAGACGTGTAGAATATTACAACGCATCTAACTTTTGTTTCTAAAATACCACTTGGCTCACTTCATCTCTAATGGGCTCAATTGATGGTTGGATGTTGTCTATCCATAATCTACAAAGATTCTTGTCAAAGTTGACAGCTCGTATCTACAATTTTCACTTCTTTACAGTGAAGCATTAAGACTGAATAAAATTAAATATAAAATAAAATTAAATTAAATTACAAATCAAAATATCACAAATATAAATATGTTTCTATTCTTATATCATATGAAGTAGTGAATGGTTATTTAAAAACAGTGAATTTTATGAAGAAAATATAATGAAAGATACATATGTATATAGTTTTTTAATTCATGTTAGCTTCCAATGTAGAGCATATGGTCTCTTAATGGAGGTATCTCAACATAACTTTTTTTTAAATCATTGTAAGTTACTCAGTTGCTCAACTTTTATTTTCTAAAGAGAGTAGTAGGGATAGAAAGATAAGGCTAAGACAGTACAAGTGGTTAACTAATCGCTCTCGCTACGCCCAGTTATTGAAGGATACCGATACATTTATCGAAACAAATCTGTTCGTACTGGGACTCGAACCCGTGAGATCCTACACGAAAGCCAACAATGCTTACTACTGCGCCATGGGACCCGACAATACATATAATTACAAAAAAAAATATATAGTAGTAAATCAGATCCTTTAATAACTGAGCGTAGAATATCGATTAGCCAACCACTAGTCCTGTTCTAGCCTTATCCTTTTTTCCCTACTCACTTTGAAAAAAGTGAGGTTGAGCGACTGAGTAACAAACAGTTCTCGTAGAAAAAACTTCTGTTAAGATACCTCCATTAGGAGGCCATATGATCCACATTGGGAGCGGACATGGATTTAAAAGAAAATAAAAAAAATCAGGAATAATCAAGATTTTAAAATTATTTTTTATCCCGAGTCCAGGGATCGGTATTAGCCCGTTAACAGCTAGAAAAAAATAACATTTTTTGTCCTGTAAGCTAGCAATTTTCTAAAAACTAATAAAGGAAAACTCAATATTCATTTTGTGAGTCCTTAAGAGATGTTGGACCCTTTTTCAATGATGCAAACTCTAAAAATATTTATTGTCGTCGTAATAATGACAACACACTGGTGGGTAGCGTGTGTGGTTAGTAGGTATGCGACACACCAGTGGGTCGTTAGCTTTAGAGTGGTTAAGATGATTTTGGGATTTCGGGATCCTGGGATTGGATGCCCCAGTTGTGGCATGCTTAATTACACAATCAAAAACTTTCGATTTGATTTGCCCATTTGAGTTACTCCGTTTTGTCAATGTGTGCAATATTTACGTAATATTTTGACAGTGTCAGTCTTTTTGAAGATGTGAATCTTTTACGTGATTGAAACTAGATGTCGATATAACGATTCGGAAGTGTTTGAGTCTCACGAAACGAAATGGCATTGTATGTCCGTATCTAATCAAGCAGACCGCTATTTGGCGAGAATGATGGGTGAAGAAACAGGAGAGGGGATTTAAAAATGCAGATCACTTTATTAAGAATGACGCCTGACTTGTTTCAACGAATACCGTTAGAAATTTCGCGAGATCGACTTATGTGTGTCTTTTTATTTAGGTCTATAGTACGTGTGTTTATTGAATAATATATTTTTTAGGTTTGCTATCTTTGTCGAGTAAACATTTGCGAAGAACTGATAACGTATTTTTACAGATTTCATGTTTAAACATTAAAAAGTGGAACGCACTACTTTTAGTCTATATCACGTTACAAAAATTCTATTAAAACATATTGATTAAACAGAAACCTATAATTTTACTTTGCTTTAAAATATTATAAAGGTACAAACACATAAGGGGACAAATTGTTCATAAACATAATGCTTAGAGTCATACATGACGCTGCAACGTTGCACGCAACATAGTGTAAGATATTTACGTAACCCGAGATATATTGAATGCTTACGCTCCCGGAACAAGAGCATTGATGCAAACATGACAGCAGTATTTACATACATAAAATCGTGATTCTCATTAATATTATTAACCGATTGTTCTTCTCTCTGTGATGTTATGTACTGTCGTAAATATAATATGTATTTCTTTAATTTGTAAACCGTTACTTTGATACACTTCAAATATATATATCCAAATATAAATATACGCAGCATATTTTTAATTTAAAAGCGAAGAATGCGCCCACAAAATAATTAAAACAATTTGAAATATTTCTTATATTATTTCACATATTTTTCAATATCTTTGTTACTTTCGAGTGTATTTTTATATTTTTCTTATCACGACATTATGATGCGACGTCTGTCAAAAATGCAAAGTATATTAGCCTATGGATTCACCACGTATAAACGATTATCTTTGATGATTACATGAGTATTTTTTTATTCTAGGAAGCTTATAAACACTTTAATTTTAACTTAACCCGCATTGTTTGCATCCAATAAAATGAAATCACTTTTGATTTTATTGGATTCTGATCAACATAACTTCTAGGGACATGTCTGTGAGAGCTAATGTGAGCTCTCGTGTTTACAGGCAAACTATTTTGCGACATTGTTTCCGAGACATGAACGTGTGTAGATGTTGAGCGTCATGTCTCATGTGTGTGTAGCTTTTTAGTCTTCAGTTAATCAAAAAGAGATATCTATAAAAAAAATGTTATTGAATACTAATTTGATAATAATTAACAAAATTTAACTAAAGTAGAATTTCGAAAACACTTTTTCACCGTCTCCTTTAAAGAGTTGATAAGTTACCATTAATACATTTTGCTTGTGCAGAATATGAAATTTTTCAGTCACTTAAATTGTCTCGTTGTTAATATTGTTTGTTGTCCGTATTGTTTTATTTGTACCATAAATAACAAAATGTCGCGCTCTGTTTCTCTATGAATAAAAAATAAACCGGAGTTAAATAGTTTTTAATAATACAATAACAACAATTTAAATCATCAATCAAGAACATATAGATAAAAAAATACGCAACTAATTTTTTTATATTGTTTACAATATTTATTAGTGTCACCTTGCAATTAAATATTATTATATTGAGACATATTTTCTATTCCTCTACTAAAGCAATCTGTTAAGAGCATTCATAAATTTAAAAGGGTATTGAAATTAAAAACATTGTTATTTTTTCAATCGAGATCTTTATGATAAATTAAAATATTTCGTCTTGCTAGATACATGAACGGCTTTTTTATTCATTTGAAATCGAATTTTGGAATAACGTCATTGTATAATGTTTACAGGTGAAATTTGAAGCAGTTTTTTATGCTCTGAAATGAATGTGATTTTGACCGTGCGATCGGATTAAATGATTGTGCGTTGGTCTTCCTAAATAAAAGGTTAAATGGCAAAAGAAAAAGTTTGTTTCCTCTTTTGGAATTGTAATAAAAAAATATGGTAATATGAACTCGGTGTTATTGAAACGAGTGTTAGATTAAATCGTTATATTACACAATAGGGCCAATTTGGTAGAGTCAAATAAATTTCTCTACGAATTTTATAAATATATTAAATAAAAGCAAGAAATACAATGGCATTTTTTTTTGTTTTATGTCATGTTACTAAATATATCCGCTTTGAATGTGAAGCGAACGAGAGGTTGTTGGTTTACAAGAACTGCTTATATTTATTTGCTAAACTTTTCTTTTTCGGTGAGGGTAATTATAAGGCTAATATTTAGCCATTTTCCTGTTTAAGAATTGAATGCGTGGAAGAGAAATGCATCACAGACTTAAAACACAAATATATAAATAAAAATATTCACTTTAATGGGAGCAGTTCCAGTGTTTTTCCTTTTTGATTCGCCAGGAACATATACATGAAATGTTTTGATGGATTCAGAGGTAACTTAGAAGAGTTAATTTGTATTATAAAAATACATATGTTAACTTTGTTATTCCTTTTATTATGCTACAAAATTGTGGCTTGTTTCGAATATTTGAAAAGCATTACCAGACAAAACATCACAAAGCTAACGAACAATCTAACATAATAGAAGTTAATGTTCTGTCTTTTTCTACTTTGACACAGGAACGGAATAAGATACATACATTGATATTGAAACTGCACGATACTCTGCCTGATAATATTTCTCAAAGAGACGAAACACGTGCAATATTAAGCAACACAACGGGTAGAATAACAAAGTAATCAAATGTAATTTAAGATTTAAACTGAAGGTGCTTTGTGAAATTCCATTATTCAATTTGAATCGTAAAAATTATGTACATTCACACAAATTTCAAGTTCAAGTCAGTTCAAGTTCATCGTGCACTTGAACGCCTGAAGATGCAGAAAGGCGAAACCCGAGTCGTTAGTGAAAAAAATTGTGTTAATTTACATAATTTGAACGATTCAAATTTAATCAAATGTAATTTCATTTTATAAATACGAAACATTAAAATTTCGTAAAATAAAATTTATTTTTGAGGAATACTATTTCTCACTTTTAGGGTGTTCACTGTCAATACTTGGTGGAAAGGCATAATATTATAAAAAACACAATATTCCTTTGTACTTCATTCCACTTTACTTAATATGTCAGGACCGGTTTCGCTCATTACGAGCATCGTCAACTGATAAGAAATATAATTTAACAATGCTATTGAAAGTAATTACAAATTTGTAATTACTTTCAATCCCCATTCTAAATTTATTAATCTGAGATGACTTTTTAATTATATGTTAGATATGTTAAACATTTTAATTTTGTGCTATTTTAGAATCACTTTTAATGTAATTGGTATTTTCTTTTCAATGCCAATCGTTGTTTATAACTGTTCATTTTTGTGTAAATAGCATTGTTAAATTATATTTCTTATCAGTTGACGATGCTCGTAATGAGCGAAACCGGTCCTGACATATTAAATAAAGTGGAATGAAGTACAAAGGAATATTGTGTTTTTACTAATACTATTTCTTTTAATTAAAACACTTTTTATAGTAATTTCACATTATTTATTATGAATCAGGACCAGTTTCAGACATCCCGAGTACTATAAAGTGATCTTAATACATTGCCTTTCTACCAAGAATTGACAGCGAACTCATTTAAAATGATAATTGTGTGTATCAGACTCGTAGCTTTTTGAATTTATTGTTTTACAAAGGAAGTCATGTAAAAGTCGTCTTTCGAATTAGTTGCGTAACGAAAATTTTAACTATCGTTAATAATTTAATTATTCGATGTTTCTTTTTATATTATATATATATATTACGTCATTCAAAAATTTACATTTTCAATGTATACCAATCAAAAGCTTTATTATAAAAACGATCATAAAATTTTGTCAAAAGAAGCATTTAAAATATTATTTGTGCCATTTTGAATATTTATTTAATTGCGTTATTCACGTGTACGATATGTATTTTAGATATTCTTTTTGTCAATATAGCACCCATAAAGTGAAAGTTTTATTTGTATTGTTAATTTAAAACTTCAATAGTTGGCAAGTGTTAGAAGACGAAGTGATAAAAACCCACATCAACGAAAGGATATGACCTATAGAAGGTAATAAAAGAAGACGTCTCTATGATCTGTGAATATGCATGTCTGCTCCTAATGGGATTTATCTCAAAATAAAAAAAATTACGAGAACTGTTTGTTACTCAGTTGCTCAACTTCTCTTAGAGAGTAAAAAAATAAGGATAGGGTTAGGACAGGATTAGTTTTTAGCTAATCGCTCTCGCTACGCCCCGTTTTTAAGATAGGATGGGTGGTAAGAGGAATTCAAGGTATCACATAAATTCATGTCTTAGAATCTATAAAAACTGTCCGTATTGGGATTCGAACCCGTGATCTTCGCGTTCTAAGCCAACCACGTTGACACTCGACCATGCAGTCAGCTATTTAAATATAATACATATTTTCACTAGTGAATCGTTGAATTTGACAAACGTGACTATACTTTTTCGATAACGAAACAGAATAAATCTGTTCGTAGACATAGGCTTACTGATGAAAACTTTGATTCTAGTTTGCAGCTTAATACCTCGCATATTAATTAAATCTATTTTGAAGAATTAATTTAAAATTTACTAAAACAAAAATCGCATTAACTTTTGAATTATATAAATATTTCAGAATAAACACAACTTTTGTAAATAAGTACTCTTTTTTTACAGTTTCAAGTTAACACGGTCAAATACAATAAAACCTATCTTTCATTCATCTATGTTTTTGTAGAGAGACGCTTGTGAATCTCAACTTAAACGTTGTGACAACATTTTACGAATTTATTTATTCATAAAAATCCTAAAAAAAGGGTTTATACAAATTTACTACATACGTTGTTTAGTTCACACAGAATGTCCAGTTTTAAATCAATATAAAAGATATAAATAATTAACATACATGTGTATTTTTTAATGCTTACTATTTATCGATTGACTTTTAAATACTATGACAGCAAAATAAAAAAATATTTTTTATTACAATTTTATCATGTCATGTTGATAGTTATTATGTATACATTTATATAACGCGATAAATTTTAGTCATAAACAAAACGATACAGAAAGATGATTTTTTTAAATTTGTTCGATGACCTTTCGCATTTTTAACTATCTATGAAATCGTTACCGATCGCTTTCTCTTCGTTTAATAATTTTGTTTCGTATTGTTTTTGAACGCAATATTTCATAATGTCTTCCGAGTCAATTATAATTTTAGTGAATTTTTAAATTTAATTTAATTATTGCCACAAAGCACAACCCACAGGACGTGTGAATTTTTAGTGGCCCTTGAATGTATTATTTTTAAATTAAAATATAGTACATAAATATATATTTTTTGAGTAAATCATTGAAATACAAAATTCGTTGATGAAGCAAAACAAATTGCTTCATAGAAATAGGCTTACTGATAAAAATATGAAATACTAGAAATATTAAAATACTTTATTTGTCACGGAAAATTCCGTTTTGAATCGCCTGTACGTTATCGGTAGGACACGGACCATTCTTTGCTTCTAAGTGAACATTGAAGCTATTCAATCTGTCTCCATGTGTAAAACTGTTTTACTTCACTTGTTGTGTCACAAACTGGAACACATGTTTCGCCTCTGAAATAAACTTGCATGATTTATTCGTAAACCAAAAATTTTATAAATTTTTAGTTTAGGTCTATGTATAAACTAAAAATATAATATACATAGTTTGAATTGATATTTACTCTAATGGCGTTTCTTAAAGAGACGAACAGTTTGTAACACAAGATTAGTAGCAAAATTATCAAATATAACTTTAATTAACTAAGACGAAAATGAAAGTTTAAATCCAATAGCAACATATAATATAAGTCAAGCCACGCAAAATAGAAGAATGCTGTTAGAAAACTGATTAATTTCGCGGCCATTTCCTAATTCTATAATACTTGCACCTATGCATATGAATTACTTTATATAATACATTCAAATTAGTTGTTTTCATCCGAATTATGTGCTAGCCGCTGTCATTTGGTTGCTAAGCTACGGTTCGTTGTTTGTTACCTAAAAAAACTCAGTGCATGTAGATTCAAGAATAATAAAAGTCCACAGCATTATTGAAAACGATTTTTTTTGATATTTGTATTTTGGCACAAGTTGTCAAGTTTAATTTGATGTTATTCTACGATACAATTGTAGATAACCTAAGGCGGTGTTTTACCAAGACGTTTTCTAAAATTAACGCATATATAACAAATAATTTATGCTATATTTTATTTTCCATTCGTACAATCTAATTGATAAATAATCACATCTTCCTTATTGCTGTGATTAAGATTACAGCACACGATGGACATTCTCGTGCGTTCGCGTTCAATCTGTTTTAATTTTATTTTTCATAAAAAAGTCTTTCAATTTCACTTTTTGGTCATGTAAGCTCAAATTTAGAATGTTTGATACAAATAAATAGAATTATTTAAATTTATGAGGTCGATGAACCAATTGTAAATAATAATATGTTTCAATTCGAAATCTGTAGTGATAAAATGTTTTGTTTATTATTATTAATATATTATTCAGTTGGATCCGTGGTGCAGTAGTCAACGTCGTTGGCTTCCGTGACGGAGGTCACGGGTTCAAGTACCAGTACGAATAATATTTTTTAAAAATAGATTTGTTCCGATATACGGGTGCTTTTGATATCTGAAAAAATTCTCACACCTTTCCAATCATAAATATAACTGGGTGAAGGAAAAGTGATTAGCTAACCACTAGTCTTGTCCTAGTCCCATTCTTTCTATCCCTACATTTAAAAAAAATTAAAAGCTTGAGTAACAGTTTAACGAACAGTTCTCGTAGAAAAAACATCTATTGATATAATTTAATTTGGAGACTAGATGTGGAATACATTGGGATCGTACATTTATTAAAAAATAAATATATTATTCATTGAAAAATATTGTTATCTGGCCGAGCGTATGTGACGCCTATTGCAAGAATTGAACCGATTCTTTCTTCGCTTTCAGTAGTACCTCAATCAACTTATTTATTAGTACATCTTGTTTTTTAAAAGTTAACTTTAATGTATTGCAAGTCTAAACGATTAGAGTATATCATACTATCGGGTCCTTGGTCGAGTGGTCAACGTCGCTGAATTTGGTTGCGGAGCTTACGATCTCAAATCCCATTATGAAAGAGTTTTTCAATCGATTCATGGTTTTCTGTTCGAAGGCAAGGATGTCTGTGATGTCTAAAAATTCTTCCCAAGATTTATCCGATCAAACAAGTGGTGCATATCAGCTAACCACTTTTCCAGTCTTAAGCCTATCCTTCTAACACTATTCTCTTAAAAAAAAGAGATTGATCAACTGAGTAACAAGTTATTCACTTTTAAGGTGTTCAATGTCAATACTTGGTGGAATGGCATTATAATAAAAATAATAAAAGATTTTTAGTACTTTTCCACTTAAAATTTATTTGATCAGGACCGGTTTCGCTCCTCACGAGCATTATCAACTGATAAGGAAAATAAATTAAACAGTGCTAATTATACAGGTTAAATTGAAATAAAAAGGTGTAAGCAATTACTTACAATGAAAAGGATTTACAAATTACATTATAATTATACAAAATTAAAATGCTTAACACCTATAACATACAATTAAAAAATCATCAATAAATATAAGTGGCAAAAGATGTCAATTATAAACACAATTAAAATTTGGGAAATTTTTAAACCAACAAGTTATTCTCGTAGAAAATTGTTTGTCAAATAAACAATACCTGTAGTTCATATGCTTCACACTTTGTTTCATCTGCCTTGTTTGTTGTAAATAAATACATATCATTTATCATTTCCGTAATATTGCTTAACCTAATTGAGACTTTGCATACTTTCCTTCTTGATTTTCGTGCTGTAAAAACACTTAACATATCTGTCGTGGTCAAGCATTCCCTCTAGGCAATAAATATTTCACGAATGTTTGTTTATTTTTTGCAATATTGCAATTATCATACATATTATTGTATGTTATGTTACGAGTGTTTTGTCTTCGTTGTTGTTATTATGTTTTTGTTTATTTGTTTTGGAACAGTTATGAACAAAATAAATATATGAATATAGTTTCTGACTAATGGTTTCTTGAAGAATGTCTGTAATTTATATTTTAGTTATAACGTCAGCGTCGTAATGTTTTTTTTTGCTGTTGTTTATAGAAGCTTTAACATTCGCAAATTCCAAGGTACATATTATATTATGCAATAAATATGTTGTTCCAATATAATAGCGGTGAACAACAAGCGTTTAGCAGGCCACGCTTCTCCATGCTTCCTCAGGATGAACCATAAGCTTTTTACTTAAATGTATTAGAAAAAAAACAATTATTTGTAATTCACAATTTTACAATTTATACAGGTACATAAATTACGTATTATATTAGTATATAAGGCATTTTTAATTTTGTTACATATGTACATCTTACCATTTGTGTATACATACATTAAGGTGTCTTTATTATATCTAAAAAAACTTTGAATTAATAATTATTACATTTATTTTTATCGTATAATATAACATACAAACTGTCCTTTTGTTTTAAATATCTATTCTAAGAATAGTGACACTTAAAATGATTTGAATTATTTAACCAAAAGTCCAGCGTGAGAAGCGCCTCGTAAAAAGGAAGAGTGATAACACGGCAGCACTGTACCTGTTATTATTTTGCGTTGTTCGTTTTTCACTTTCTTTATCTCAACTGCGTCATCGTATGCAGCATAATAATTAATTGCACACACACACACTCATACGTCTACATCCACACCCACACTCCAGTTACAACCAACAATCACTTCTGGCAGCACTAATGTCTGCTATACAAATTTTCACTCAAATGCATACCAAAGTAACCATTGAATTAGCACTACCGGGGTATAGGAATTGCTATACCGGCATTAACGAAACCGAGATTCCGGCATTTAGGCTGTTTTAACAAAACCGCAATACTGATTTAAAAAAAAACCTGGTACTAAAGTAGATGATGGTAAAATTTTAAAATAGCTTTCAAGGTGTTCACTGTCAGTACTTGTTGGAAAGACATCATATTTAAAAAATGTATTACTCTTTGTATTTTAAAATACAGTATAATACACTGTATTCATGAATATTCTTATCAGTTGAAAATGCACGTCATTAGCGAAACCGGTCCTGATTATATTAAATTAATGTGACAATAGTAATAAAAGAGTGTATTATTTTTTAAATATTTTAAATAACTGTTCAAACAAGCAAGTCTGAAAGACCTTTCTTCTAGCCTTTGGTAATATTGTAATTCAAAGAGACAGAACATATTTTTAATATCCTGGGATACTAAACATTGCTAACATTGGTACTCACTATCAAATGAGACAGCTTTACACTCACCTTAAAGCAGTGGTTCTTAACATTTTTATTGATCCACACCCACATGAAAATTTATTCCGATATTCTGATTTCGGAAATAACATTTATTTTATTGAAAAATATACACATTTATTTACATCCTTTTGCCTTTTTACAGTCATTATGATGATAAAAATCATATCTGTATACAAAAAAAAAATCAATTTTCATTCTGTTCTTTTACGGAGAAATGAATCGTAATAATATTGTTATAATAAATAATTTGATTTTTTTACAAAACTCTTTTATTTTTTTATATAGTTCCTTTCTACCATAAAATATTTGAGTAAAAACAGCTAGTAACCTTAAAAATAAATATTAATAACACTGACATGATTTCCTGTGCTCATGACCTTTTCTTCTCACTTTAGTTGTAATTATCACCGGATGAGGAAAATTGTACAACCATTTCGAGTAATAATGCATCTTGCCCATGACTGCTTCTGCAAATTGTTGTAATTAATAATTACATACTGGTTTTCGTGTTGTATTATTCATTTCGCATACACAAAGAAGATTTATTCATGAAATTAATTTTACGAATTCAATTTCGTTTTGAATGCGGTATAATTGAAATAAATACAGCAGAATTATACAGTCAAGTTTAATTCATTGAAACATATCCATTGTATATTAGAACAATAATTATTCACGCATTATGATGCGCATATTTGTTGATTGATAGATCAAAAACTTTACCCGTTCTCGACAAGACAAACAGACCTACACAAATTTTGTTCGTCGATTAGGTGTAGAATATTTTTTCTGTCTGCATGCGTGATTTTTATTGATGCATCAATCAAACTTCTTCAACGTTATCATTACGAATCGAGAATACTGTAATCACGGATTTTACTTTAACACTCCTTGAATTATTATCGGCGTCGAATCTTACTGGTAAATTAAATCCCCCGGGGCAGGGAATCGAAGCTTACTGTTGGCTTAGCAGGTGTTTAGGCGGATAAAACGAAACGGCTCAATTGTGTTTTTTTTTTTTGGAAGATCACTTATAAATTTACGCGCAATATAAATATCGAAGTGTGTCAAGTATATGGATTATATTGGAAGATTTCGTAGTTCGATGATTTTTTTATGTGCTAACTGACAGGAGGTTGCACGATGGATTGGTGATTTATTAAAAATTAAACATTGAAGAAAAATAAGTGTTTGTTAAACGTGTCGATTGTTAATTTTTACCCATAACTATTGAAGGTTTATAAAGTGAAAAAATAACAAAGTATGTTTTAGTTCTACAAATATTATTTTATATTATATATAGATGATAGCTATTTTCGCGTATGCCTTCATCATAATAATGTTTCAACTTACTTTAACTCAGTTATGTATACTAGCTTCTATATATATATTATAAAGCAATATTTGTATAACTAAAATATGTTGTTACTTTTTCACTTCATTACACTGGAGTTCTACCAAGTTAATTTCAATTCAATCAATAAATTAATGGAATTATAAAACAAACGTTTTTATTTAAATGTAAATTAATTGTATGTATTAGTGTAGTATGTATTTTTTTTTAGGTCATATAACATAAACATTTGCATTCCCTGTTATGATGAATTCATATTATGTGTCTATAATATTATAGAAAATTGCTTTTCTATAATAAAAAATGTGTAAAAAAATAAATATAGTCAGTTTGAGAAAATAATTCCACAATTATTAAATCTTTTCATTTCCCAAGGTAAAAAAATTATAAATATGGAAAAAAACAAATAATACGGGAATGGTCGATCGAATCTCCACTGTTATTTATTAATATACTGTGGAAAGTAAAAAGAAACAACTTTTTTCGATAATCGGAATGCATATAACTTGATACACATTTAATCAAAAATATGTAAGCTGAAAATGCCGAATTAGTGTCTAAATTAACCTATCAAGATTGAAAAAATAAGGTCCTAAGAAAATTGCAATCATGAAAAAGAATTAATTAAATTAATATTAGATAAAGTCAATTAAGAACCCGTTTATCAATCTCCGTGCACAACAAGGGTTTTTTTTATTATATAATTCGATTTTGGCTCAAAATCATCAAAAAACGTTCTCTGTGTCTCCTGTATTTTTTTTTATGTGTGGGTCCTTTTTCCTTTCCACAGTCTATATGTTTCAATCCACATTATTACATAATTGATACCCTGAATATCTCCAGCGTATCCGCTTAACTTATTTATTCAACATATATTACAAATTCTTTCGAAAAAAAACATACATCGTAGAATGTTAATTGTTTTTGTTTTCGTATAAAAAACAGCCTCTGTATATTATTATTATAAATAACTTCCATCGTAATCCGACCGCGATGACACGTCGAGATAGGCTGGTCGTAAAAATTTCGGCTTCCAGGTGAAAGTGCTAGAAAGGTGACCGAGGTGGACGACGACGAAGAGGCGATGGAAAAAATGGGCGGCTCAGGTGATCGTTAATAATTATGCCACGCCATAGGTCACTGAGCCTATGTCCGGTACGCAATTTAAACAGTATTGTAAGTCTGACAATCAGCGAAAATATATTTCTTTGCGGCCATATCTTCGTCACTGTTCTAGCAGAAGTTGGTAGGAACAGATTGACAGTTCTGAGTAAACAGGAAATTAAAAATATCAGCTTTAATAATAAAGCTTTTAACATCGATATTTTATGTTACATATATACATATAATATAGGTATGAGTCACCAGTTCCAAGGGCCGTTCAATTGATCAACTCATTGCCTAGATAAGTGGACATTTTTAGTGACAGTATTTGGGAACTGTTTGTTAAATTTTACTATTTTATTTCTTGATTTCGATGTATTATGTAGTTTTATTTTATATTTTGTCTCATTATATTTGTCAAGTACATGGCGAATTGGCGTCAACTGTTAAGTCATGTACTGTACTTTTAATTTTTAAACAATAAATAAAATAATATCAAATAATATATGCATTATTACCAATCTAACACAAATAAAAGTTTGAAATTAGTAGACATGGACAATAGCCTGTGTTTAATCAGTATTTATAATAAGCCTATACACATAAATGCATTTTTGTCAAACTGGTATAATCAATGCATCGACTGAGTTATTTCAGACAAATAATTGATATCAAAGAATATCTTTGTATACTTATATTTTTTGACAGTTTTTAACTTCTGACAGAAAGGTGACAATATTAATCTTTTTTGAATTATCGTAACTGCAATAAAAATTAAAACTGACGTTTCGTATAATTGTGAACAATAAAATAATTTTTGACTGAATTTTGTATGAGAAAATGTGAGATTATACTGGAAATCAAGTTATTTTTTTAGTAGCAAAAATTGTGATGTCTAAAAAATTTCTCCCACCCTTCCGATCCTTTTCAGATTTTTTTATGTAAAGAGAGCAATAAGTTAACCACTAGTCCTGTCGTAGCCTTATCTTTCTATCCATACTACACTTTTTAAATAAGAGAGGATGAGTGACTGAGTAACAAACAGTTGTCGTAGAAAAAAATTGTTGAGATAACTCCATTAGGAGGCCATATGCTCCATATTGAGAGCGGATATGGATAAAAAAAAAGGAAAAATTGTAAGGGCAATGTACCTAAGAATTTCATTTTTTTTCTGGCTTAAGTTCTTAATAAAGTATTTTGTATTGAGAAATATGTTGATTTTTTTTAAATTTCAAAGTGTAATGATTATTATGTAAGCTTGTTGACATATTCATAGTGAGAGCTATTTAGTTTGAAATCAACATTTTGTAAGATTTTTTATACTTTATTTTATATAATATTAAAATGTTACAATATCTCTAAGTAAGTAAATACTGTTGTGCAACTGATTGACAATATTATCAATCGAATCTTGTTAACTGAATACTTTACATAACGAAGCGAATTTATGAAAGGTTATGTTATGTAATTTACGTAATAACATTAATCACAAGGATCAAAAACTATAAATTATTTTTCTGTTAGTAATTAGTAATTATTTTAAAAATGTCATAACATAATTCATTGAAAGTATAAACTTAGTATATCATTATTGAATTTAGATAATAAAAAAAACCACTATGAAGGTTAATAGTTTATATTCTACACCAGCCAGTTTCATAAATATGATGTACATATCATGCAATACCGATGAACATAAATTCTAATTAAATATACAGTCATGTTAAAAAAACTTACACTCTATCTGGTCCGGTAATCAGATATTTTAAAAATGACACAAGACCTCTGTTTTTAGCTCTCGCATGAATTTCTAAAATTTTCTCAATCTCGAAATCCCTGGATTACTACTTTCACAATCGATTTCGGGATCATAAAATTACCCGAATCCCGAGATTGGAGGCCCTACTATCAATTATATATAAAATAATATTTGTTGAACTAAAATACGCTGAATTCTTATAAAAATATGCAAAATCAAATAAAATTATTGAGTATAGCAAACAATTGGCAATGAAATTAATTTACAGTTAAAAGTACAACTTATAAATAAGTGGCACTAAAATTGACAATGAACACAAGAAAGTGAATTATCATGACGTTAACATTGGCTGTAAAATTAGATAATTTTACAATACGATATCAATAGACACTGCGGCCAAATAATGATAACTTTTCAAAGCTTTACTGAGCTTTTGACGTAACGTTTGAAATTGAGTTTTGAGACACTTTTTTTAATACCGTTGACCTTTTCTTAAACTAATTTAGTTAAACAATTTTGACATTTTGTTGATTCAAATATTACGACATTTGAAAGTGCATAAAAATATTTATGTTATCAAATAAAAAAATAATCTATTTGTCAACCTTTAAGAAGACATCTTAACATCCGGTTAAAAATAATAATTTAAGAAATCACTTGTATTATGTAAAGTTGAAACTATATATTACTGACGTTTGAAAACTTTTTGAGCTTCTTTATCACTTAAAATCGGTGGGAATTTAAATGATGTTTAAATTTAAATATAAAATAGTGCGTTTAAGTAGTAAATAATTTAAATAATTTTCGAATTTGTATGTTATTGGGTAAGTGGGCAACATAATGACCGACATCCAAGCAATAATCGAATCGATTTATTTTTTATATTTAGTTCTTGTCAGTTGAATCTTTTATGTTTACAGATAATTATTTAGAATCTGAATAATTTTTATAATAATGATGAAATAAGAGCCGATTAAACTAAAACATATTTTATTTAATTTATGTAAACTGTCTTTATTTGGTAGAGAAATATTTTATTTTTAAAAATATGATGAAATATTGATCCGCAATTAACTTCGTAGAATATTCCGTTATAAACTGCCTTTCTTGTGGAATTTGTAACGTATTGTATATAGGACAGATATGAACGAGTTAGTCGAGTATGCCGTAAGTATCTTTAAAATCATTTTTTCTTTTTTTTCTTTAAAGACTAAATCATCAAATTTATTTCAACTGCGTGGTTGAGTCATCAATGTCGTTGGATTTGATTACGGGGATCACGTGTTTGAATCCCAGTACGGACAGTTTTTAAAAATTGATTTGTGGATTTCTTTCCAAAGCTATGATGTCTACAATTAACTCCCACCCACCATTCCCTAAAAACGGGCGTAGCAAGGGTGATTAATTAACCACTAGTCCTGTCCTAGTAATATCCTTCTACAACTACTCTCTTTGAAAAAAGAGAGGTTGAGCATGTGTGTAACAAGCAGTTGTTGTAGAAAAAAAACCTAAGTTGTGATACCTCTATTTGTAGGCTATATTGTCTACATTGGGATCGGACATTTCTCGTATAACCACTTCTGTAGAGATAAACTCCATTGGTATTTTATGTGTTGCACAATGGGAGCAGTTATAATTTTTTAAAAAATACAATAATTTTCATTCCCCGAAAAAAATCCCGATATATATTTGAGAGGGATGTGCTACTTGCAAGAGTGTGGATATTTATGGATTCAATCATTAAAATGTGAATTAGAACGAGCAATAAGTTTCTTGTGCTTTTCTAGTCGAATCCTTATATAAATAATATTATCCGTTCCGAAAAAGCGAGGTGGAGTAGTTGAAAAACAAAACAAAAAAATATGAAGATAACAACTTTTGCGAAAATACTTGAATAATAAAAAAACTCTGAATCTGCAATCATGAATTAACAAAATGGCCCCATGTGAATTTAGTTGATACGTATTCAGTGGCAATGTATAGAAAACAAAATGTCGCAAACCAAACGAAATTATGCGACGCTTTCATAACATAACCGAAACTTATGTACGTACATTGACATGTGCAAAGTGAATGTATTAAATATTAAAATAAAAACGGCTGCAGCTATATAACCCAGTCTGACTGCAGACAGTAATACTTGCTATTCACAAAGCAAGTTGAAATGATTATTATTTTGCACCCGTCACTAGCCTCGGCGGTCCGCTCGATTATGTTCTCGATTCGCGCCCAGTAAGAGTGCATATTTAATATTTTCCCTTTCACAGGTAATTAAAATTTAAAAAAGCACAACGCTATTTTTGGTTGCATATTACAAAACACGATGTGTTATTTGAGTATTGATTTATTAACTACGTAATAAACTATAGAATACTCTTTGAAGTCGTTGCACAAATTTTGTTTCTTGATTCGTTCCAATTTTAAATGAACTGTCCATGAACACAAATAAAATATTATACTACTCATGATTTATCTGTCTGTCTGTTTATTTATTTGTAAGACGTGTATTATATTAAACCGTAAAATATTTAAAAAAAATTATAGTCTTATTTATATTATGCCATTTTTATATTTCCAAGTTTTAAATTGTGAAAAACTGAAAGCACGTATCATAGAATACAAAACGGTTGAATTAGAAGTAAAATAATAGTTGTAATTTTTTTTCAGAACAATAATAGAATATGAAAAATATTTTTATCAGTTTTTTTAGGTATTACAGTGTAAAATTGTTACCTAATAAATAAGAGTTTATTTTATAAACGATGGCAATACCAGAGATTTACAAATTTATGGAGACTTTTCTGTTGTCAATTCAAATTTTAAAAACTGCTGAATAAGATCTAAATTTCGAGAGCTAGTCCAAATAAAAAAATCCATTTTGACCGGTCTTGCTGCGGGGTTGCGCGGTCAATCATGTCAACGACGTATTTCTTGCTAATGCTTACTGATCATTTTGCACGTGGAAAAAAAGTTTAGATACGTCAGATAATATACAATTATCTTAATACAGATACATATTTTAAAAAATATATATCCTTGTCCGAGACCATCTTGCTCTTCAAATGTATTCCTTAACAAACTAGAGCACATACAATTTAAATGATTGTACAAATAAAAACAAAAATCTATTTTTTAGCTAATGCAGTCGACTTTTGACTTAGTTTAAGATTAACAGATCGACAGTAACCACAGTTAACATAGCCACAACTATTATTTGTTTGATAGCCTATTTTTTTCAGAAAGAGTAAGGATAGAAGAATAGGGCCAGTACAGAACTATTTTTTTTTAATTTCCGCTCCCAATGTGGAGCTGTTAAAATACCTCCTAATGAATGTATTTTTAACATATTTTTTCTACGAGAGCTGGTTGTTAATCATTTGCTTTAAGAAGAGGGTAGTAGGAGTAGAGAGGATTGGGCAGGACTAGTAATTGCCTAATCACTCTCGTTACATTCCGTTATTTTTGGATAGGAATGGTTGGGGGGAATTTTTAGAAATCACAAACATTCATGCCTCCGAACAGAAATCGAAAAAAAGATTTAAAAAGTGCTGTTCGTACTGGGATTTGAACCCGTTAAGTCCGTCGTGGAAGCCAGCAATGTTGACCACTACGCCATGGATCCGACAAGTTAGTTTACAGGCTATATTAGTGTAAGTAAACTAAAAACAATAATACGATCTTATCAGACTAAAGATAAAAGCATACGGCCTTCCATATCAAAAGGTCCCTTCCTTGATCTTCGAGATTTACTGTAGTAAGTACGTAAACTTCACGCATGCGCAATTATCAAGTGAAATGTTTCAAGCATTAAGTTAAAGCACAGCTCCAATAAACAGGTAACTACTATCAATAATGATCGCCGACCCTTGACAGTGAAATATGCTCTCACAAAAATTTCTTTTCCTCGAGTTGAAGAGGAATCGTGCGTGTTTTGGTTAATGCTGCATGTTAATGAGAGATTATTGTTTAAACAAAAAACGTGCCAGTGATTGACCGTAAAGCATTTCTTCGCAGCGTTATTTACGAGTAAATTCAATTACTTTCTGACGTTTGAGCCAACGATACGGTGAGGAAACGTAGTCTGAAAATCGATACCCAATTATTGTAAACTATATCCAGCGGTGGGTTACCAATATGTTAACAAGGGGCTTGCTTAATCTCAAAGTAATTCTCGGTGTTCTGGGAAAGGAGTGAAATTTTTATCACTCCTATGCAATATGCAATACTAAAATAAGCAATCGATTGTTACTTAATACACTTACAATATTTAACAATATGTTATTTACCAATTAATCATTAAGTTATCAATTTAAATGGATAAAAATTTACTACTGTGTATACCAAAGCTGTCGTAGATAATATATAAATAAGAAATTGCACGTTTATATTAATTTTATCTGAGAATATTGTTTTCTCTTAAATTAACAAGGGGCTCGCCGGTTTTAGTAAAATTTAATAAGGGGCTCGCGCGAGCCCCTTCGAGCCCTCTCCAACCCACCCCTGACTATATCCAATTAAACATACAGTAAAACCTTGATATAACAGAATTATAGGGGCGAGTTAAAGTCTGTTAAAGTTAAAATCCGTTTAATAAAAGTCTTTGATTAAAAAATAAATTGGTTCTTTTCCGTTTGTCCATATTTTAAGAATATGATTACGACGTTGTGTTCGATTGCAATTTACAACTTATAAATGCATCCGTTTACTTTTAATTAATAAATTAAACTGTCGTGCAGATGTGTGAATTGGCGTCCAGCGTTACGAACATCAGTGCTACGATCATCCTACGAATACTACGTCATACTGACATAGATTTGAGTGTGAAAGTTTCGACGTGAATTTTACAAATTAGGACACTTAGGGTAATATTGGCAGGATATTTTTAAAAATTATTTATCAGTTATATTCGAACTTCGTTTATCAAGGTCCAATTGTACTGGGAGTAGGTTGATTGAATACTTCAAACTTAATTCATTAAATTCAGCTATCCTTACCAAAAAGTTTTTTTTTCACAAATTTTAAGAAAATACAGTACATGCGAAAAATATGAATCTATAAACATTAAAAATAAGGGTTTTGATTTCGGTACAACAACATATAGCGTTTTTTTTTGATAAAACCCATTTAACTATATGTAATTTGAAATCTTACTTTATTTGGACATTACTTTCCATACTATTCCGCTAACTGTTTAAGTTATGGAGTGAAAATGGTGCAAGTGGCTTGATTAAACAGAAAACTGATAACTTTTTCATTAAATTAATTCATCTTAACAAAAAAATTATGTATTTTCTTAAAATATAATTAACATAAATGAAAACAATTTGATCAAAGTTATTTTTTTTAATTAACGAGCCAAAAGCTTTTACAACTAGCGTCGTCTAAGAAAAAGAAGAAATTGTGCCACATAAATAAAATACGCCATCGACAACCCTGAATGGTTGCAAATAATGATCGATTATTACAAATTGCAAAAGCAATCAAATTTGACCCTATTACTGTAATAAATAACAATGTATAATCAAAAATCGTTTAACCCTTGAATCTCTTAACCGGTACTATTATTTATTATAAGTGAAGTTACAATAATTGCTGGTTAATTGTATGAATTTTATTCGCGTACACGTATAAAAGAAAAACCTGACTGACATTTGAACCCGCCAATTATTCTCTCTGACACGCAAGGCTGCCACCTTGACAATCTAAATAATACTTTTTGACATCCATTATACTCGCGCAGAGGTTGTTGGTCTCACATTTAAAACAGGTGCACCACACGTTTCTTGATAGATTACTTAATAAATTATACATTGTATAAATAGCATTTTGCTATTATTGAGACATATATTTATGACTTAATTTATTTGTTTGTATATCTTTATTTATTCGACGTCAGCTCCCAATGTGGAACATATGTCCTCCTAATGTAGGTATCTTAACAGAAGTTTTTCTACAAAAACTACTTGTCATTAATTTGCTTAACCACTTTTTATTCGAAGAGATATTAAGGATAGTACTAGGACAAAACTAGTGGTAAGCTAATTTTCTTGCTACGCCCCGTTATTGTAGGATTTGGAAGTTACGAGGGAATTTAAAGACCCATTCGAGCCCATGAGAACCACTGCGTTATGGATAACCGTCAGGCTATTTGTATATTTGTAATTCATTTATATTTGAAGTAAAACACCGTGAAAAATAATATTCTTTTAGTTGATATATTGTTATAATATTTATACTATCGTCGGTTTGCTTTAAGAAGTCATTAATTAACAATTTGGTTAAAACGGAGTTATAATGACATTTTTTTCTCGTTTTGCATAAACACAAAAACTCACTTAGTGACTAACATAATCCAATAGTATTTAATGATTAACCTTAATAATATAATTTATTTACTTCATACACATACCGAAATCAATAACAAGGCGCTATTGGTATTAAAAAAAATTGCATTTGATTCTTATGAAACGTATACTGATCTTTAAAATATGTATTATATATTAATCCATTCGTTTTCGTCAATCATATATTTTTTTTTCGTATATTTTTATCCCCAATAAAGATGTGAACTAAATGCATGGTGACCCTAAAAATTTTACTTCACCAACACAAGTAAGTGTCAGACCTTAACAGTTCAATGCAGAACAGCAATAATCTTTTTATCATTGCATACCGCAATGAAAGGTTCTGCACGAATTGTATTAAACTTTTGCTTATGATCTTCCACTTTCTGGCAGTCGCACATTCAAATAATAGTTTTATGTTATGTATTTCTTCTTTTTTTACATTCAAATCAATCATACTATATGTTACAGTCGTGATAGATGATTAGATATGTATACTTTCGACTGCATCGTTTGGTTCAAAAACACAAACTTTGTTGAATCCACATTGCTGTTGGTTTTTGGAATACCAACCCAAAGTGCATATAAAAGTTCAAGCTTAATAAAATAGATTATACACTAGTTCTGTAAACACTTTTGCATCCAGCTACTGCGGTTAGGGTTACCATCTGACAGGATTTTAGGAGCATATCGTCAATGCACATCAAATATGGTCTATGTACAGCGGTGGGCTGCCAATATCTTAACAATGGGCTCGGTAAATGTTATCCATGTCCGCTCCCAATGTCGAGCATATGGCCTCATAATTAAGGTATCTCAACAAAAGTTATTTTTCTCCGAGAACTGCTTGTAACTTAGTCGCTCAACCTCTCTTTTCCAAAGATAGTAGTAGGGATAAAATGATAAGGATAAGACAGGACTAGTGATTAACTAATAGTAGCGTCCAGTTGAATTGAAGGATCGGAAGAGTGGGAGGCAATCTTAAGACATCACAAACACCCATGCCTTCGAACAGAAAATAGATAAATCGATCGAAAAAATGCTGTTTCGTACTGGGACTCAAACCCGTGAGGTCCGACAAGGACGCCCACAACGCTGAATGAAAAAATGAAGGGACCATTTCATTTTTTCATTCAGGCGGAAGTTGATAAGTATCAGATTGATTATTCTGAAAAAATCATTTTTTGTGATAAAGCTTCTAGCATTGATATTTTATGTTACATAGATTATTATAATTTTAAAATATACATGCATTAATGCTAATCTGACACGAATAAGAGTTTAAAATAAATATACAAGGACAATTGTCTGCCTTTATAATTGTCTGTCAAAATAAATGCTTGTTTGGCAATCTGGAATAATCAATGAATTATTCCAGACAAAGAATTTCTTTGTATGCTTAACTCATTTTTGTCATAATTTAAGATTTCGACTGAAGGTGCTTGGTGGAATATCAATATTAAATTTGAATCATTCAAATTATGTACACTCCCACAGATTTTGTCACTAACGACCCGGGTTGTGCCAGCGATGGCTTTAGACTCAGTGATACATTTATTTAATATATAAACACGAAACATCCATTTACTAAGCGTCAGTTCAAGTTCATCCGTGCGCTTGAACGCCTGAAGATGCCGAAAGGCGAAACCCGGGTCGTTAGTGACAAAATCTGTGAGAGTGTACATAATTTGAATGATTCAAATTTAATTTTTGTCAGTTCTGTTGTTTACCGATATCTGCTAGAAAGGTGACAAAATTAAGATGTTCAAACCTTCGAAGATGTGATAGTTAAAAGTGCAAAAAATGAAATAAACTTAACATTTGTAATGTAAATGATTTGATAAACTTCCGTACTGTATTAAATGAAATTTCTCCACTTACTTATAAGAGATTTGTGTCACACTTCTTGAGCATCTGGTCATGAACTCTGCGAATGAAAACGCCTTAACATTGATTAGCATAATAAATATGTTTTGTTTTTTTTCTGACACACGCACCTCCTCCACCTACATTCGCCGATACAGGTCGAATTAGCGTGACCTCGAAAGAACAGAGCCGAACGCAGAGTATTTTCGATTTCAATCAGATCATATTTAAATTTTACAGACATAAATAAAACACCATTACAAATTATCTCAGCGATATTTAATGCAAAAAATAAGTAAAACTTTGCACATAATAATGTATATTTATCAAAATAAACAATCACTTTATTGCGTTAACTGTTAATTATTGTTATAAAGACATTTTTCCATAATATTTTCGTAAATGATCATACCAATTTCTTACATTGAGACAATATCCACCTGATTATTTAATAAACATTAACTGTATTATATAAATGAAGTTCGTAGTTAAACCTAAAAGTTAATTTTAGATTTAAAGAAAAATATAAAAACAATTCAGAAACTATAACAATATATCATCCTTAAAAAGTCATCACTATATTAGTCATTGTACACAAACAACACAATTTAGAAACAAAGTTATATTTATCATGGTGTTAACAATCAGGGCATATATTCAGGATGTGCTAGGTGTGCACCGCACTCCCGCAAACTGTAAAACATGAAGCGATATATTGTAAGTGCATTTTTAGACGTTATTATTAACTTAATACACATATTTACCGCATAAGAACATATGGGTCCATTAGAGGTGAAGAGAGCCAAGTGTTATTTTAGAAGAAAATAAGTTAAATGCGTTGTAATATTCGAGACGTCTTAAAGTATCGTAAAAGTGAAGTAACCTCAGTTAATACAGATTGCAAAAGGGTTATCTCCGTAAAATAAAATTATACAATCCACCAAAACACCAAGTAAAAACGTGATTGTACTTAAAAGTGTAAGAAAAAAGTTTTGCCATTTTACTTGTTGGTTCACGTCACCTTTCAAAGGATTATATTTAAGTTTGAATATTGTATGTTCTTGTTCTAGTTATATTATTATATTTCTAATCTATTTAGAAAAAAATGAGATGAAGAACAATTGATTTACATGCAGTTATTTTAGAAACACTCTTGTTGAGATAAACTCCATCAGGAGTACATAAATATGTTTTACATTGCCAGGGGTACATGTTTAGTAAAAAAAATATATTTAGCAGTGTTGTCAAAGTCTTTATTTTCAAATGACTGGTGGTTTGATTGCCTTGATACGGAACTGTTCACTTTAAATATACAATTATGTATGACTCAAACACCTGTAGATGTAATTTATTCGTAACTGTAAATGCCGTGATAGTTCATTTAATATGTACAGACGTAATATCATTTCTTTCCTTGGGGAAATCTTATGCACTTTTTCTTCCGCTTCCTTTTCATCTTTTTACAATAATTAGCTATTCTTGCAATTTCTTTAAAATTACTTTGATTAAGTCTTTGTCTTTTATTCAGCAATTTAAAAGTTATCTCACTAATGAGAGAAATGTTTACTTTCAAAAAATATGCTTAAGCTAACAATTACTTACGTAAAAAATATTACTTCAACAAGGTGTACACTGACTTCTTTAAACAGAGGCTTACAACCCTTTTCACTAAATTTACCTTTTTACCATTATTCAGAATCTAATCCCAATCTTCCAGAATAGTCTCTAACACAAAAGTTAATGCATAAATAAGTAATATATCAAATCTTTAATATCGGCACCTTTTCTTCTCTGGAACTCTAAAACTCCCACCCTGAGGGGTAATAAATACCCTACAAATAGGATCGTGAGGCTTTAAAACAATAAATTTAATTTATTTATGATTTATATTCTAAGAAGCTTGCCATAATGATCTAGGAATAAAAAATATTTCTTACCAATAGTAAGCGATAGTGATATATAACAAATTAAACAGTTTTTGATTGAATTTGAAAAGATTGTTATATATTAACTTGATAAACTAAGTAATCATAGAATATTCAGAGAATCTGTTCACCGTCAATAGTCGATATGTATCAAACGATTAATAATAGATACATGATTAACCAAACATTTTTTTTGTTTAAATTAGATATCGAGAGATAGGCATGATGGTAAAAGTATTAACCATTTAATGAGACTTCATTTTTTTAGGTAGCGTAATTGTATGTCTGACATTCGTCAAACATTATCGTGGTGGAAAAAACGTGCTCATAATTTATTAATAATTGTTTGCACCTACCAAAAATGGTATTATAGCATTCACCTTCGTTATGAGCCGACGATATTATTAAAATATGAAACCATAATTTTAAATTAATAACATTGTCATAGAAAAATATATGTCATTAAGTGTTTATTAATGTATTTCAAAGCGTATATCCAATATAGTACATATTAGACGCATTTAAGTAAAAAACGACTAGTCTACACTTTGTCAAAAAGTAAGAAAAAAGATTCTTTGTGATTTACCCTTCTTCATATAGGTAATTAGTATTATTAGTGTTTGAATTTTATCCACTTCCTCCATTAAATGTAAAGGTAAGAAAACCCAATAGCAATTTTGTAATTCATTAGACTCAAGTTTAAGTTTGTTCGTAAATAACCTTACGATAGTTTGTCTGAAGATGTTTCTGTCATGTGAATCACATGTCACAATTTGTTTCACTTATTTTGGAATAACAAAGTTGTCTTATTTAATTTATATTACAAACTGAGATAGTCGAATAATTGTTAATTCGTCGGCTTAATTCTAACATCACGTATGTTAAATCATTTTTTTAAATTTCATGTTTCGGTGATTTAAATTAAAATGCACATCAACGCATTTATTCGTTTAATATTCAAATTTACAAATGGAAGGGCTCAAAACGCAAACTAAACAATACAATGTATATCTTCTTATATTAATCTATTCTGATATCATGCAAGTCCTCTACATTAATTATATATAAAAATTGGTTGTCTGTAAAGTCGGTTTACGGACGATAGTTTAACGTGACAACATAAGAAAACATTGATGAAATGATTGCATACTTTTATGAATAAAATGGAATCATTTTTATTGAATTATCATTATTTTGTATGGATACGAAGAAGGAGTGAAATGAAATCTACAATTTTTTATTGATATATTTTATTCGCACTCATTAATTCAAATATGTTTATTACTTTGATGAACAGTTTATTTACAAGTAAAGTTGTGTGCTGCCGCTGTCTCTTTTCTACTCAGACGCATCGACCAATCGAGTGGAAGAGAGATAGATGCGGCACAATCCGAACGGTAGGCCGATCGTGCCTCTCTATCGCTTATCCGCGCTCTCGCTCGCACGCTTGCCTTCGGCGTAACGCGACAAACGGGACAATGAGTCATGTTTTTTCGTGCGTGCAGCGGGCGTTCATCGATTTATAAGACGTTGTCACGTCAAAAAATAATGAATATTTTTTTAAAGTATAATTAGTAATAGTATAATATTCTATTGCAAAAAACAAGACTTTAAGAATTTGTTTCTGTAAGTCCAAATATTCAGTTTTAACTGTCTACTGAACACTTAGGGTAAACTGACTTATGTAATGTTAGAATTAAGTAGACAAAGTACTTTTTTTGTCATAAAAGCACTGACATTTTCTGAATTAACCATATTGCACATACAGTCTTACACGCGTTTAAATTAACCAACAAAATACTAAATTAATTATGAATGTTTTTTTTTCCATATTGCTCATCGGACTGTCTTCATTTCTTCACAATAACGATCATTAATACCCAAAACGTGACCGCTTGCGTGAATTTCTGACTTTGTATAATTTTAAAATCACGAAATTTTCATGACACGACGGACCGGATATGGAAAATAAGTACACTAAAACCAACGCCTACGCAATCGAAACAGTGATGTAAAACTGTATGATTTATTGGATTAAACCCGGCATAAATTATAAAAGTGACCGGTTGAGAGAAATTCGATTTCTTTTTTTTCGCGATGACTTTTTCAAACTGTTTTATTTTGGCAATGACGCAATTATATCGGTAATGATTAATCAATGATTCAAACAGCATTACAGCAAGCTTTTAATTTAGTTTAAAAGGATATAATACCAAGTATTGATGTATCAGTGTTTGATTTTACACTAATTGTTATTATTCGATTCAACAAACTCTCAAATACATCGTGAAGAAAAGAATACATACGTCTTAGATATAAAAAATATTTTTTAATTATCGATTAACCTTGTGGTCAAATCCGTTCATAAATATTGCTCTAACAAACTGCCAAATATAATCAATATTAGACATTACTTTACTTGCCCATCAATCAATATTATTTCCATATATTTAAAGATAATATTAATGCACGGAGTGTATTAAATTTTTAAAGATATTATCCGCATTAAAAGGAATGTGAACAAAAGTGAAAGCATGCTAATATGCTTTTGAAAATAATTTGTCGTGTATTATTTGCTCAAGCAGTTAAGTGGATATACAAAAAAAATGTATAATAGATAAGCAGTTAGTACTTTCTATGTTGTTGCTAAAACTGGTTATATTATTGCGTATTTTAAATAATACACGAAATTGTTAAATCAATTCTGTTTTGGTCATTATTAAATATGCTTTTCATGTATGTATCAATAATTTGAACGGATAATAATTAAGCAAGTTTTGAGTATAGGCACGTAAATTGATCAGATAAAAACGTATGTTTTACTGTTTGTTACTGTGTATAATATAACACTAGAGATGAGCTGAGTATCATGGAACTATTAAAAACCCACGAAGCAACTAGAAAGTTGTAATGATCAAATCAAACAAATATGTAAACTTTAACAGAAGTATAATTATAGAAACGTAATGAATAATAACTATAGATATTAAAAAATAAAACACTTTTGTTATAATTCAACATTAGTTATATTAGATCAGAATTTATTTCACTATTGGCAAGCATCATCAACAGACTTTGTTGTAATTTTTGTCAGTCTTCAACGAATAAAAAAATATTGACTAAATACACATTTTACAATACTTTGCCAAACTTCGTTGTAATTAGAAAAAAATAGTTTTACGATTTTGTAAGCATACGTAACATCCATCAAGCATATCTTATTACTCAGGTAAAAGTAAATACTTTAAAATTTGTAGTATTTAGTTACAAATGTCTTGTGGAACTTAAAAGTTGCTATTTTTAATTGCTATTATAATGGAGTTTTACCAAGCAAAAACCAATTTACTAGATTGTCTTTTATTCTCAGAGTAAAAAGACATTGTATCTATCGAGTGCAAGTCGTTAATTACTGAATGTTTCGTGGAATAATATGGACGCTGCTTGTGTAAAAAAGTATATGTCGGATGTTATTAATTTAATATAACAGTTATTTTGAAAATGATTCTCAAAAAAACAAAAACACAACACAGTATGTATTTTCAAAATTATAAATTTCCAAATTTACACAGTGGAAAATTTTGTCCCCATTTTTTCTATTAAAGAACTGGAAAAATTATAATTTTAATATTTGCTTTGTAGCCAACTCATAATGTTTGTATTTGTATTTACTTAGTCAACATATTTATTTTCTTGAGAAAGTATTGAGGTCACCAATTATAATACTTGACTATTAATATTATTTATATAAAAAAGATTCTCGTATTTCCATAAACATTTTTCCAAATAGGCAGACCTGTCAAATGAACTTTATTATCTATGATTCTGACCCATGGCTTGTTCGGGTAGCTTTTGACAAAGCATTTGTTTTTTTGGGAACCATCTAATGAGAACGCAATTTGAGCATATTAATATGAACGTTACCTATATTTTGGATGCCTTTTTCTGTTACGTTGGGTGATGTAGATATGTAAAGTTCTAGAACAAGACTAGTGATTTCTCGTTACGCCCCGTTATACTAGAATTGAAAGGGTGGGAGAGTATTTTTATACATCACAAACACCCATGCTTTCGAACGGATTTTTTTTTGAAAAATGCTGTTCGCACTGGAGCTTGAACCCATAAGATCTGTTATGGAAGCCAACTACGTTAACCGCTGCGCCACGAAGCCGATTGTATTCACGTATTAAAAATAATTGATTGATCGGTTGATAATGTTTGTGATGAGAGAAACTAATACTGTTGTTTCATTAAAAAATGTGAAATTAATACACAACAGGTTTTAATTTTTTTTTTTTTAGAAATTAAATATAGGGTAGAAAAAAACTCTTAATAGAACGAACCTTTTGTGCAAAAAGCTTCGGGTGATCTAACGGCATCTATGAATAAATACCGTAAGCTACAAAACTTTTAAATGTTTAATCATAATATTTGTGTCGAAAGTATTAAGGCAGGCTTAAGAGAACTCGTGAATATTCATTACGCCGTGGAACAAACAATAGCTATTGACTGAGTCTATTTGTGAATATGATAATTGTTATTAAATACGTAACTGTTAAAAAACTTTCTTTGCGGATGTGACATCAGATGACTTGACTCACAAAAGCGTGTTGCAATATGCACTTGAATCGGTATATTATATTTTATAAACATCCGCTTTCAATGCAGTAAAAAAAAGAACAAAGTAGTTTTTTTAAACTATTTAACCTTAAATAAATCTTCTAATTTTTAAAATTCAATTTGAGGTTCATGTAAATGAATTTCTGGGATGTATCTTTTTCTCAAGCTGATCTCAAGTGAAATTTTCATTGATCAAGTTCATTCGTATAATTTTGGAATTTAAAAATATTTGACGCATTGGCATTAACTGTAACTTCATTTTTTTTAAATTATATCTAACAGACTAATAAAAATAATTAAGTTTATCCGTTATTATTTTCCAATTTCAAAAAAAATATCTGGCGCATTATATTTTTTTTATAGGTCAAATATTTTTTAAAATTTAAGATATTCAATAATAATAAAATTCCTTCACACCTTTCCGTTTCTCAAATAACGGGTCTTAGCGAAAGCAATTAGTCAGCCATTAATCACGTCATAGGACTATCCTTACACTCTTCGAAAAAATAAGAGGTGAAGCAATAAAGCAACAAGCTGTTCTCGTAGAAAAACTCCTGTTGAATTAATTACCTTCATTAGGGACCCATATGTTCCACACTTGTAGTAGATATAGATTAATATACAAACATAGAGGAGGCTAAGAAGGTTCATACTTTCATATAGTAGGGTATCCAATCCCGGAGCCTTTTTCCAATGCCGGGATTTCGGGATTAATAAATTTTCAATCCCAGAATCCCGGGATCCCGGGATTGGCATTGGCTCACCGAGGAATTTGAAATCCTCAATTCCCTATACCCTTTCCTCAGATTATCTCCAATCCTTGTTTTTTTTTAGCTCACCAAAGAATTTGAAATCCACGATTTGCCAATTTCGTGTCAATTTTCGAGATTTGCTAAAAAAATCTCAATCCCGAAATCCCGGGATCACGACCATGTCAATTCCGGGATTTGGGGATCAGAAAATTGAACGGGATCCCGGGATTGGATGCCCTAATAGTGAACAGTAAAAATAATTACGAACATGTTATTTTGTTTTGTTTTGTTTTTCGTTTTATCGGATCACATATTCAAATTTAATTTGAGCATGAACTTAGATGGATTGTAGTTAGGTTTCCATTTCAAAGTAGATCACGCAGAAAAATGGTGGGTAAGTCAGCTTTGTGTTAAATAAATCATTCAATAAATACGGTGAATGATTTTAATGGCTTCGCAAACCCTACGCATTCTGTAAAGAAATTTTATAATGAGCTGGCGAATTATTTCGCGGCGGCCCGCTGACCCATTTTCCAGACCACCCACTCTTACTCCATAACACTATCCTTTCCATATCTCGTTTATATTGTCTTACACGTTGGTCTGTTAGAAATGGTACCATACCAAAAAGCTTCAACTCACAAAACATTTTTATATTCTTGTGTCACCATTGAATTTCACACAAGAAGTCAAAGCCAACAAAAGGCCAAAAGAGACAAGGTTTATGCAACTTCCAGTGGAACGCATTTACCGAGTTAAAATATAATCAAGTGTATTTCTTTCTGATACCCAGATCTTGTCAAGCTTTTTTTATAATTCATGTCCGTTCTCAATGTGGATGATATGGCTTGGTAATTAAGGTATCTCAACGGAGTTTTTAACGAGAACTCCTTGTTAGACAGTTGCTCAACCTTCCTTTTTTAAAGAGAGTAAGGATAGAAAAGTAAGGCTGGTACAAGACTAGTGGTTAACTAATCGCTCTGGCTTTGCCCTGTTAATTCTAGCATTAAGGAGTGGGAGGGATATGTATCACAAATACCAACGCCTTCGAGCAGAAATCGATCCTGTAGATCAGGGGGGGCCAAACATTTCGGACGAAGAGCCAAATTCAGGAATTCAAAATGAGAGACGGCATGTAAAATACCATTTTTATATGTAAGCTATTTATTATCATAAAAAAAAACAATCTAATGAGAAAAATGAACAACTTTTAAATTCTGGTGTTAATTTTGTAGTTGAGATTCTTAAAACTGCTTGTAAATGTTCATCGATGATTTTCGATCGTAAGAGTTTTTATTGAGAGGTTCATGATTAAAAATGTTTGTTCACATATATAGGTTGATCCAAAAATACCGATTTAAATCTTCATTTAAAAGGTGTTAATAGATGAAAACTGAATCTTTTTCAAAAATATAATATTGCTCGCGGGACGTAGAAAAATACGTGGCGGGCCACGGTTAGCCCGTGCCTGCTGTAGATCTAATCTTAGTTTTGATAATTCTTTTTTTACATTTAAAAAAAACAAAAATAAATATCAAGACAATGATTTGAGAATATATTTTCCGTCATCTTTTTATCAGCTTCAAAAATTAAAAAAATTTAAGGGAAAATAAAAATAAAATTTTACGAACATTGATTTGAAACGTTAAAAATGTCGAGAATAAAGGTGCCGGAACGCCGTTCCTCCGCGTTACATGAGAAAAAAAGCACTGCTGATACCTATTTTTATTCATTAATTTATGAAATAACATCATCGACCACAATGTCCACAGCACAATAGGAAGAACACTGAACAAGCGCTGGCCACTAGTCAGAATATTATTTAACACATAAAAAGCTATACACATTATATTCTTCTTGAATGTAAGCACGAAACATTTAACACGTTATTCCGACGGCAATCATATTATTTTTTAATAGTATATGTTCGAATTAATTAAACAAAAAAATATCGCGGAAGGAAGTCGGCTTTAGCATCTGTTACGAAAACACTTTTTTTTATATAAAATTCCGACTGTGGTTACAGTACGGCCGCCGTACGTATGATGTATTAGCATAAATTCCTTGCGCCGCGCCACGCCGAGCCGCGCTCTCGGCCGCCCAATTCTCAAACCGGATCTGGTAAAGGTGTCAAGTGGCGTCACATGGGATTACATACGTGACCCACTTTGCAACAATGTTGGTTACTAAGGCAATATTGTCATCGAACGATTCGGGTTTTTTGTGTGCTCTTTCTTCACCCAAAGAAGTCGGTTCTTAATTAAGCCACAATTATTTCTCTGGCCATGTAGGGTCATTTTTTATTTGGAATAGTACTTTCAAAAGCTTCTACGCTCCGTTATATATAATATGTGACAGATAAATTGTGCATTTTTGTAATGTATACATTTACCAGTCAATATATGCATTGTCAATTTTAGCCAGTTATAGAATACTCGATAGAACAAATTTACACTTCAACAAGTCAATGAGTACTTTAGCTACACAGTCGTAGTTAAATTGTTGTCAAACTTAAAAATAATCTTGTCATTTTTCACTGCTGTGCGTGCGCAACCACACAGTAGTTTAATGTCATCTGACATTTCACATAACCTCAAAAATTTCAACGTCTGATTGTCATTCTTCTTACCTGTTTTCTATTCAACATTTTTTTTTAACCATGTCCGCTACCAATGTGGAGCATATGGACTCCTAATGGAGTTTATCTCAACATAAGTGTTTTTACGAGAACTGCTTGTTACTCATTTGCTCAACCTCTCTTTTTCCAAAGAGAGTAGGAATAGAAGGATAGGGCTAGGACAGGACTGGTAGTAAGTTAATCGCTCTCGATACGCTTCGTTCATAGGATAGAATGGGTGGGATGGGGAAATTCAAGACATCACATACATCCATGCCTTCGAACAGAAATTCATACATCGATTGAAAAATCAATTTATAAAAAAACTGTCCGTACTGGGATTTAAACCCGTGACCTCCGTAGCCGAAGCCAACGACGCTGACCACTCGACCACACAGGCGGCTAAACATATCTAACCTAAACTAAGCCGTAATTTCATTTCTACTCTGTCAAACGATCGTCAGTGAGTTTATACACTTACTAGGTCATTCATATATTGAGTATACAGTGAGTGTATGTTAATCATAATGATGTAAGCTTTAACTAAAACTGTCAGTTAATGTATATATTGTTGTTTGCAGAGACGTACATCATGATTCATGATTATTTGTTAAGTGCCAATTGTCGGGTCCGCAGGGCAGTGGTCAACGTCACTGTTTTCGATTCCTATTTTTCAATTCTTTTCTTAATCATGGATGTTTGTAATGCGAAAGCGATTTGCCAACCACTAATCCTCTCTTAGCCATATCTTTGCTATCTCTTCTCTCTTCGAAAAAAAGGTAGGCCGAGCAGTTGAGACAATTAGTTATAGTAGAAAAATATTCCACGCTGAGAGCGAACATAGATTTAAAAAAAAGAAGTGTTTATGAAGACATAAAAATACAGTTTGTAACAAAAGCTACATAACGTTGTTACCGGCGAATTAATTTATCTACTCATCTTATTTTAATTGGCATCAAATGCATTTAAAAGCAGGTTTTCAGTGATTCTTCTTGATTACATGTTTAATTACGTACTAAAAATGTTGATATCGCTTCTTCAAACTGATACCGCAATTCGATGCACAGCATAGCGAACTCTTCAAGAGCAATACATATTTTATTAAAATAATTGACCAACATTTCCGTTCAACTTGATTTATCAGCATAACCATTTGGAACATCGCCCGCAATTAAATTATGTAGCACTAGTGATACGGGTATCATAGACCAATAATTACTATGATAACATAAGTAATATGTATAATGAAAGATTATTATTTACTCCTAGTGCAAATCCACGTTGAAGAGTATCAGGAAATAACCTTGGCATTGCACCAGTAATTCTTTACTAGCTTCTTGGCTGCGTGACGTGCTGATTGAAGAGAAAGGGTTTACCGTTGGCTTAATTCTAACATGGTGGAAGTCAGTTTACCTTTAGTATTCAGGAGACAGTTAAAACTGAATATTTCAACTTACAGAAACAAATTCTTAAGCTTTTGTTTTTTGTAGAAGAATATTTTACTATTCCTGATTATACCTTTAAAAAATATTTATTCGTTTGTATATATCGACTGTGGGAAGGAAAAAAGACCCACACATAGCAAATCTTACAGGAGCCACAAAAAACGTGTTTTAATGATTTTGGGCCATATGCAAATTATGATATATACACAACCTGGAAGTGCACAGTCTTCTAAGCTGGTGTTAAATTGACATAATCTAATATTGATTAAAGAAATTTTAAAGAAATTCTGATTCGACATAAGGCCGCAGTAAACACCGAGGAATTTGAAATCCTCAATTCGCTATACTTTTTCCACAGATATCTTCAAACCTCGTTTTTTTTAGCTCACCGAGGAATTTAAAATCCTCAATTCGCTATACTTTTTCCCCAGATATCTCCAAATCTCGTTTTTTTCAGAATTGGCCAGAAGGCCGCGGGTTCCCCACCTCTGGTCTAGGAAAAACCTTTTTTTCAGTCTTTTTTCTTGGTTTAAATTTTCACAAGCTCATCTTTTTTCAAACTTAAAAGCTAAATTTAGATACTAATTACGCATTTGCAGCTTACATACTTTTGATATAACATGTATTAAGTTAGATACATTGTGATTATCAAAAAAAAATGTTTTGAAAAAACTGTGGGTTATGTCTTTTTTCCTTTCCACGGTCGATATTATGATTAATATAAAGTACTTACGTGATATTAGAATACAATAAGAGATACGTTATATTGTGTCGATTGCATTTTGACCCTTTCCACTTGTAAATTTGGGTATATAACAAATGAAATAGATGCGTTGATATGCTTTTTAACCGAAGTCACCAAAACAGTAAATTCTATAAAAAAAATGTCTTACGTTATGTTAGAATTAAGTTGACGATACATATGTTGCACTAAATGACAAACATTTACGAACATCGTGAAATTTTTAATTATGGACCGATGAGTAAATGAATTAGAATTTTGATTCATAATTATTATACTTACATTAAATATTTGAACATTGAACATAGTCGCAATAATTACATTTAAGTTGTACCAACTGTAAAAAACAAATCGTCACCGTTCTGATGAAACTTGGTAAGTAACAATCCTGACAAAACAGATTCTTTAATATCAATTATTTTTCTGGGATAACCCAATTGATTATACCAGTTTGTAAGAAAAAGCATTTATCTGTGTATGCAATTATTATTTTTGATGGCTTAGAGGCAGGCAATTGCTCCTGTGTACTAATTGTATACTTTTATGTGTGTCAAATAGGCATTAATGCATCAAAATTTTGATATTATAATTATCTATGTAACATAAAATTTCGATGCTAAACAATGGCGGATTAAGCACATGGGAGACCCCAGGCGCTATACAATTTGGAGGCCCTGTTTTTCAGATGACATTAAAGCAGCGATTTCCAACCAACGGGGAGGCGCGAACTGCCCAAAATATTTATTTACCTTTTAAAAAGTGTCTTTATTACTATAAGAAATAAAGGATGAGGAAGCGCAAAGATATTTTGTTCATCAAAGGGAGGCGCAGTAACATTAAGGTTTCCAACCTTGCACCGCACTGCATTAAAGTGTCCGAAAATTCCAAGCAACATAGTGAAAATATATAAAAATCTTAACAAAAAGTGTATGGGTTATATTATATTATATTAGCTATTTTTGAGGGCCCTTAAATTCGGAGGCCCTAAACGCGCGCCTTATTTGCTTATAGGGTAATCCGCCACTGATGCTAAAGGCTAAATCCACATTGGCTACGGATGACTCGTATACGAGTCTTTTCGCCGGTCTGACTGACGCGTTGAAATATATATATCCAATGCGACAAATGTCTTAGCTTCTCTACAGAGGTGGCGTAACAAATGTTTAATGCATCATTTAAAAAATAAAATATTAATATATATACACAAATCATTTTTTTACTTAAAAAATCAGCAGACAAGTTAAATATAACTTTAAAAAAATAGGCCACCAAAATATAAGCAATTGTAGGTTAAAAATAAACTTTTATGTTTTCTAATTTTGTTTTGAAATAAAATAAACAGGAGCACATGTATATTTGGCTTGTTATTTATTACGTTTTCGATGAAATTTATAATTCTATGTCAAATACCCGATTTTCTATATTGAAAAATACAAAAGTTGAGTATCACTAATAAAAGCAAGCTAAAATATATAAAGTATTATGCAACAAAGTGTTGTACAACTGGTGTCCAAATTACTTTTAAAAAGTCAAATAGTTTAAAGTTATACCCTTTTTTCAAAAGTACCTAATTTTTTGCAAAATTTCGCAAAAATGCCCCGATACGAATGTGTTTAAGGCTGAAATTTTTAACTTGCTGTTTACTCAGAACTATCAGTCTTTTTAATATATGCTCCTATCGTTTATCTAGTAGTTTTACGCTCAATCTTTTGAGAGACCTTCGAAGAGGTATTCCGTGAACCACGAAGAATTATCGTGGCTAGTTTTATCCCCATCCTCTTGCAAAAAGCCTCTCGTTCGCTGCGCAGTAATTCATAACGTGTGGCTTGGTCATCCGGTCGTCTTCGCGAATAACAAAACCACTAGGCAAGGAGAAACCGACCGGTGAACTGAGTTTCACGAGAGATCTTGCGGAAACCGGGACCCGTCACCACCATATCTGAGAAACTAGTTAATTATAACTCGTAGATACACCTCACGCATATAAGCCACAAGGAACTAGAAAAGAACTTTGATGTAATTCTGTATTATAAATAAAATAATCAATTTAAGTAATTATTTGTGAAATGCAAATCTTTAAAAATTCTTGGAGCAGAAAAATCTAATTATTGAGCTTCTTGGGACTATTTATTTCCCATATAAGTATATCGACAGTGGAAAAGAAAAATAACGTAACCCACACATTGCAAATTTTACAGGAGCCACAAAAAACGTGTTTTGATGATTTTCGGCTACATACAAATTATGAAATAAACATAACCTCGAAATGCGCGGAGACTTCTAAACTGGTGTTCAATTGACATAATCTAATATTAATTAATTCAAATTGTCTGTCTAGGAAAAACTTTTTTTTTCAGTCATTTTTCTTGGTTACAATTTTCTTAAGCCCATCTTTTTTCAAACTTAAAAGCTAAATTTGAATACTAATTCGGCATTTGCAGTTTACTTCATTTTTATAGAACGAGTATCAAGTTAGATACATTGTGATTATCGAAAATAAGCCGTTTTGAAAAAACTGTGGGTTACGTCATTTTTCCTTTCCACTGTCGATATTATAATAACTTTTAAAAAATGAATGCATGTAAATAAAATAAATCATAGCACATTTGAATTATTATAACATACATATATAATAATAGATCTAAGAATACGTTTATTAGTAGTTTATTATAATAATCAAGCTATTTTTTATATACTGACCTACAAAAAAAAAACAATAAATGCAGCACAATAAGCTCAAAAGTAGTAATGTGTTTTAGTATTACTACATTTTTTTTATTAAGTTTATAGCTTTTTCGGTTGACGCAGTGGCGTATTAAGCACTTTAGAGGCCCTAGGCGCAATAAATTTTGGAGGCCCTGTTTTTCGATTAACATAAAAGTGTTCGTAGAATAATAATCAATATTGAAAACTGAAATTAAAATATAAGGATTTATATAATAAATGCTATTTTTGAGGCCCCTAAAATTTGGAGGCCCCAAGCGCGCGCCACTTGCGCTTATGGGATAATCCGCCACTGGGTTGACGTTTTGTCAACATTATAATATATGTATATTGAATACCATATTTTTGACCTTATTACTATGGAGTTCAACCAAATAAATACGAATCAAATTTGTGATGTTTACTATCAATAATTATAAATATAATTTGGTGTAAAACGATCAAAAATTCGACGTACACAAAGTGTTTGTCTCCTTAAAGTATTTAAATCTATAACCTGTAAGAAGTCGATTTTTAAGTTACAATACTTTACGTAGTGTCGAAATGTAATTTAAAATATTATTAATTGTAGAGTTTCAACATACCTATGAATACCTTAATGAAAGATAGTGCTGTTCTGTTCAAACAAACAACTCTCTCGATTCATTCATGAGATCTCATCTCCGGTCTTGAGTACATGATTGTGATGCACCACAGATTGTCGAATAGTCAATACATATTTCGTAGTTAAAAAGAGAAGCCGTCATGTTTTTTTGTTTAATTATAGTTGATAAACGAATCGTGATTTAAATAACTTGAAACAAGGCATTAATTTTAAGAGAAACTATGAGTTTATTCGTAAAATATATAAGGATATAAATAAGCAGAATTATCAATACTTATTGCTTTGTCAGTTTTTATATCTCACAGTATTTTAAGTAAAGCTATTCAAAATGTATCTGTCATAAAGAATTATTCACTGGATATTTATGATGGTCGAATTGAAACGAATATATTATCTGGCTATATTTAAAAGCTCTGGAATAAAATGTTTTAAACATTTATGTTACCGTCAATGTAAATGTGAGAATGTTTTTCAATAACAGTCGATGTACATTTGACAAGAAATTTCGATAATAAACACTCGTTCTTGACTGAAACTGATAAATTCTATCCTTTTAGCGTTGCTTTTAAACATACAACGAATGTTATAGATACAATCGTATATTTTACCAATGTTTTCTGGAAAATTGTACAAAATATTTATTATTTGTTTTTTGTTCATTTCAGTTGGGGGCTCTGGCCACCGTCATCTTGAGTGTGACAGCGATAGAAAACAAGAAGCCCGCCTTCCAAAAGAGTATCAAAGAAATTGGTGAAGAAATACGCGACAGAAGAAACCTCGAATATTCTCTCACTCTTCCTCATTCTCATGTAGCGTCATTCCGCTCATTAGAGAGAAGGATATCGAACACGCCCGCTGACAGTAGTCCGCCAAGAAACCTAGGTCTACTTTACCAAGGAAGACCGGGTTATGGACTTACCAGAAGATCCAGACCCTCCCTGCCGGCACCTCCGTATGCTGTGCAAATGGAACCGATGGTCCAGTACTCCCAAAAAGACCCACTCTACGATCTGAACGCAAGCGAAAACTTAGAAGATGGCATCACGAGAAACGAAATCCATGCGCAAGCCAAAATTTTGACAGTAGGACCTGGCGATCAGTTGACAGACAATAATCATGTCAGTGTTGATAGCGTATACGCTTCAGGACACGGTGGAAGCTATTCAGGACCTCCCGGACCACCATATGGACCTCTTCTTGTGCCTTATTACGAACACCCTGAACCCATTATTGAAATTATCATCAAAGAGTCTAACGAAAGTTTGCCTGCACTTCCTATTTTATCGCAGCCATCAGGACCTCGTCCTAAAGAACCAGTGCAAGTGTTTTATGTTAAATATGAACAAAACCCTCATAGCAAAGATGTCATTTATGATCCACCAATCCCAGCAATCACTCCGTCAACTAATGGAGAACATGATCATCACGACGAATACACGACTGCTGCTCCCGAGTTTCATACTTTGCCTCCACTTCCAAGTACCACGTTGAGGGCTGTTATCAGACCTGACTCGGAACACTATCATAGTGATAGTGGTGTGCGCATAACTTTCGGCTCAGAGGCAAAAAGCCATAGTTCTGAGTCTCACGATACATTATTGTCTGAAGGGCACGAAGAGTCTGTTCCAAATATTGCGGTCGCTTTTCCACAACCGCCAGCTTCCCCCTTGAAGCAGGTGCCAACTGCTAATTCACAGTTTCACAAAAGGCAACAATCATTAGTCAGAGATCAACAGTCATTCCAGACGCAAAATTTTCAGCAAAATGTCAAATACCAACAGAATCACAATCAGCACGCTCAGCAAAGAATCCAATACCAACCGAATTTTCCGCCACAAAATTTCCAACAACTACCACATCCCAATCCACCACGTGAACAATTCAGATCTCAAAACAATCACTTCCAGAGACTACCCGCTTCAGTAGAGTTCAATAGCCCTCCACAGGGATCTTCGCAAGGTCCCTCGCGTGGACCTCCACAGCTTCCTCCTCGAGGATCTGCTCAGGGTGCACCGCAAGCTTTGCCAAGACCTCTGCCTAATTTCCAACAACGACCACAGTTGGATGGGCCTCCGCCATCATTTCAGCAGAGGCCAAGCTTTAATCAGGAAAGACCTCCAAATACATTTCAACAACGCCCAGATGGACCACCACCGTCATTCCAGCAGCGACCAAATCATACTCCTAATGGTCCCCCTCCAACTTTCCAGCAGAGACCAGCTCATGATGGACCACCACCTTCATTCCAACATAGACCTACTCATATTCCTGATGGACCACCAGCTGCGTTCCAACAGCGTCCAGTTCATACTCCAGATGGTCCCCCTCAATCCTTCCAACAACGACCTAATCACAGCGCCGACGGACCATCAGGTCTTCGCCCGTTTGTAGCATTACCTCAAAGACCATTCCATCAAGGACCACAACCCCAACAGTTTAACGAACACGAATACCTCCAGAAAAATTATCATACAATCACAACTGAACACCTGGAACCTAACAGAGATCAGCAACTTCCACGAAAGCCTGCCCAAAATTTCCGTGAACCTCAGAGGAAGCCAATTCAGGCACCGATACCTTTAAGTCAAGAAGAATACAACCAACGCTATAACGAGCAAGTGAAGCTTCTCCAGCAACAAGAACAACAACGCGTTCAACAACGACCTTCGATTCATCAATCTTCACAAGTTGGATCTACTATAAGATTCCAACAACAACCAATCCCTCAACCGCAACCAAAACCGATCCCTGCTCAAATTAATCCGACATTATTGTCCAAGCCAATTCCTCAAAACCAGAATCAACATTCAAACTTTAATCAATTTAATCAACCACCACAAAATTTAAGACCCCAACCGCCTTTGAATCAACAGCCACAACAGTTCCAGCAACAACTGCTAGGATCGCAGTTCATTCCACAAGGAGGAGAGCTCATTGCATCAATTCCTAAATATGAGCAACACTTGCTAATTACGCCAGCACCTCAAATTCAACACCATCAAAATCAAAACCAAAATCAACAACAACAACAACAACAACAACAACAACAACAACAACAACAACAACAACAACATCAGCAACAACAACATCAGATAGTACAACAAAATACTCAAACGCAACAGACACAGGTTGTACAATCACAAAGCTTACCTCTTCCTTCTCCACTGATTCAACAAAGACTGCCACAAAACTTGGCGCAGTATGATATTCAGAATCAAATACAACAACAGTTTAAGCCAAGTAGTAACGTAGAAATTTCTAATTCTAACGAATATTTGTCTGCCTACGAACAAAATCAACAAGAAATTTTACAACTGCAAGCTAAACTGAGACAAAGCGAACACGAGCAGCAGAAATTGCTGGCTATCAGTCAAAAACCAAACGGAAATTTCCCTTCATCCACTCCCGCTTATGCGAAACAATCGCATCAAGTAGATATTCACAATGAACAATATTTCAGTCTCAGAAATAACCCCCATTCTGCCGACATCGACGCTGATGATATTCCAGCACTTCACGTGCAAAATTCTCAACCCAAACCTTACACTTCACATAGTACTAACAAACCGCCACTGATATATTCTACTTCATCTCAAACGTCATCTACTCCTCGATATGTTTCTTCCACTGCTAACAGTATAGTTGACAAACCAAAGGAGGAAAAGAAAGACAAGAACAAAAAACCTCTAGACTTCGAATTACCCGACGAAGTTCCAGATGAGTTGAGGCAGCAATTAATTGATTCCGGCATCCTCGCTAATGCTCAAATTAGTATTCTTGACTACGATAAAGTAGGAGATATTCCATTGGAATCTTTACCCCCAGATCAATTGGCTAATTTCTACGGTGCAGGAGGTGGTATTCAATTATCAGGCAGTGCTCCAGTTGGTACCGTTGTTAAACCAAACGGTGATAAAGTTAGACACGTCGTTGAAGACCAAGATGTTGATCAAGAGGAGGAAGGCTCAAAGCGCGTGGAAAGCTATGTAGATATCTACGGCAAGAAGAAAAACGTTGAAATGAAAGTGGTCCACTTCGACCCGAGCACTGCAAAAGGTCAACAGGTTGCGAACAAGTACGTGCAAGACGGAGCCACGCGTATTGCACCGGTCGCTTTGAACGATCACAAATACAATCGTTATCTACCTTTGAAAGTAAGCGGGGCGCAGTTTCCGTTACCCGACGTGGCTGAGCTAAAAGGCCGCAAGGTGACCTCGGTCGTGGTCCTTGCACCTGTGGATTATGATTTCGCGAAGGCTGAACGCGAAGGTGGAAGGTCAGAGAGGGCTGCCCCGAATAAGGCGAAAGGTGTCAGCTTTGTAGCTGGAGATGCTCTCAAAAGACTAGTGAAGACCCCCACAGTAGAAAACTACAAAAAATGGCTTGAAAAGGAAAATAGTACAGCACCAGATTTGCAATCCGTTGTCCTTCTTGTAACAGGGTAGGTCTTCTGTTTGTTATTAACATCGTTGCTTTTAGGTATCTAATCTTAATAATAATATTCAAATAATACCGAAGCTATTTACTAACTATTACGACAAGGTTTTTTGAAGTCACAAAGTGAATGCATAGCTGAAGATACGCAAATCTAAAGAATGCTACGATAATTATTTAAAGAATTTTGTTGAAAAGATTTTATCTGTGTAGCAATTTCATTGTTTTATTGTATAGTTGTATTCACTTGCGCTTTATTTTAAATCTATTCAAATTAAAATCTTCCTTTCATTATATTTCACGATTCATGGAACAATGTCGTATTTTACAACATTTTCGTAAGTATTATACATACTTACAGTTCCGGCGCGAGGCTATTTGTCGCCCTAGGCAGAGGTTATTGGCGCGCCTCTTTTTAACAAATCATCCCATTTTTTCTTCGAAATAATAAAAAACAAACAATTCACGATCATAAGATTTTTTCATATATACCCATATTCACTCCTAATGTGGAGCATATGGCCTTCTAATGGCGGTATCTCAACAGAAATTTTTCTTCGTGAACTGCTTGTTATTTGGTAGCTCAACCTCTCTTTTTCGAATCATATAGAATACGATACATAACTACAACGAAAAATACAGACATGAAATAAAATAAAATGTACTGCTATTTTTATTATTATTAGAGTACAGCAAAATAATTTTCATACTCCATTTATGCGCCCCCTAATGGTTTACGCCCTAGGCGGTTGCCTATTTCGCCTATATGATGGAGCTGGCCCTGCATACTTATGTTCTTGTAGTGACGAAGCTACCGTAAATAATTATAGACGCCGAGTTTTAGTTGTTAGATCACTAAATACCTACATTAAAATGCTCTCTTTATTGTAAATTATATCTCTTTTGGTTGATTTACTATCCGCTCTCGCAATAATAAATTTCGAAAAGTTTTTAAATGAAATATTTGAAAGTCAAAAATTATTGGCGTGAAAGAAACCATTGCTATACTAAATTTTTCTCAACTCGATTTTATAAATTGCGCACACAATCTGCAATAATTGTTTGATGGAGATATCCAACGTAACATTTTTTTAAATATATAACTATGAAGAAACCGTAGTACCTACTTATCTATTTTTAAAAGATTTAAGTAATAAAAATTATATCAAACTGTTTTGACGTCTTTATAGTGTAATATTGTAAATAGTTTATCTTTACCCATGTATGTATCGAAGCTGCGAGTTTGATACTAGTCGACTTGCCTTCCCTTGGTTATATATTATATAAATATTATTCTATAAAGAAATTAGGCCGTATTTTTTGTCCATAATACATAGAAAAAGAGATCAAAAATAAAAGTATTGATGTAATTTTTCAGAACGGAAGACGGCGCAGAAAACGACAAAGAAATCTTCATGTACGACGTCGGCACCCAGACAGTAAGCAAGCTAAGCGGAGAGTTATCGTCCGCATTTGTGGAAGTAGCAGAAACTAACGCCCACAGTAAAGACTTCGATCAACTGACAGTAGCTGACTCTGGAATAGTGGAATCAACTGTAAAAGTTGCACCCCAGGAAGCATCACAGCAACAACGACCTGCACAGAAGACACAACAGAAAGATCCAAAATACAATAACCACAAGCTAGTATATACCGAAATCGATTCCAAGAAACAAACTTCAACGACAAAGACAACTAATAAAGATAAAAGATTAAGCAACGGAGCAGAATCTGTAACCGAAAAACCAGGATTTCCACAAGTAAAATTGCCAAATAGTGCAGAAATTTCAGATTTTTTAAGCGATATTAGAAGCCCTTCTTACAATGGCAACAAATATTCTGGAACAAGATCATCAGAAATCCGATCTCCAAACAGTAAAGAAATTTCAGATATTTTAACAGGATTCGAAAGCTCTGGTGGTCACGAGAGCAAACGATACGAACAGAGAAGCAGCACGGAGATCACCGATTTCCTGGCAGCCAATGAAAGTCCCGCCAATCATGTTTTGATCAGTTCCGGTTACAGCAGAATGAAACTCGGCAGAACTCTCCGACACGACGAATGAATCTTCCAGCTATAATATCGATTTAAGAAATTATTTAAAAGCCTTAGTTTGTAACGAAATTGTAAATATTACATTTGTGGTGGTGTGTGAGTGGAATTTTAGAACGTGATGTCGTCTTTGGGGTCATGCAATATTTTGTTTTATTGTTTTATTATTTCTATTGCTGGCGACAGCTCCTTGTAAAATATTTTTTTTGTATGAATGGGTGTGAGAGCTTGGAATATTTTATAATAATTTTATTGACAAGAAAATAAAAGTAGCCATTTTGGTATTGCGAATTTATTGTTTTATTTTTATGCTGTTTTTCTCATTCCCTGCAAAATATTAAATAAATATGAGCAAAATTTACGAGAAATTTACATAGTTTTTTTAATGATTTATAATAGAGAATTTTACAATAGAAAAGTATTTACTCTTAAGCAACGTTCCCTCTAAGCCGAAAGGTTAGCTGCGCGGAAATTTCAAAGGTTGCGCGGAGGCTGCACGGAGACTGCGCGGACCGATCAAATATTAATTGAACAACTGTCTTGTAGTGCGCGCCAACCCGGAATGAGTGCGCGGGGGCTTCCCAACTGCTGCGCGGCCGCGCACGCGCGCAGCTTAGAGGGAACGTTGCTCTTAAGTTACATAGTAATAAACATTTTACAAAAAAACATTACCATGACATCAAAATTTTTGAGAGTTGCATACTTAATTATTTTTTTGATACTTTAGAATTTAGTTTTAGATGAATTCAGCGGTAACTTTTTAGAAGTTAATTTTAATCATAAAATAATTATAACTTTGTTATTTCACTGGTTGCGTCTATTAAATAGAATAAGGCTGAGAATAAGCAGGTTATAGTATTAGTATTAGATATTTTTTTTAGTAACACATTATACATATAACATTTTAAATGGGACACACAGCTTACCATTGCTAAATTTATTTCCTACAGAATTTACCTACCCTCCAGATGTGCAATCACATAATATATTTTTAATTGTAATCTTGTACTCATTCTGTGTCAAGCGAAAACCCCAACCTCCATTTTGCAACTTATTAGAATCAAGTTTTAGTTTGTTCGTAAATATTCTTACGATAGTTTGTTTGAAGATGTTTATCAAAGAAGCGAAACGCGTTTAATAATTTGTTACACAACCTGTGGAGTAACAAAGTTTTTCATTATAGTTTTATATTGTACAAATTTTCATAATTTTTGTTTGAATAAAATATTATTATTTACCACGAAGCAATAATTTAAGGGAACCTTAAATTTAAAAAGGAAAAGTAAGTATACTTTTTAAAAGTTTTAAAATCATTACTCACTTACTACAAAATATTGTGAACAACGGAATATCGAGGGATTAATGAGTTTAACGTATCAATCCATTGATATATAACAATGATTAGTTAAATGAATTTCATTTACATTTACACAAGTTTTGTCGCTAACGACCCGAGTTTCGCTTTTCGGCATCTTCAGGCGTTCAAGTGCTCGGATGAACAAGCCAGTTAAAATTCATCCGTGCCCTTGAGCGCCTGAACATACCTAAATGTGAAACCTGGGTCGTTAGTGACAAAACTTGTGTGAATGTACAAAATTTAAATGTTCCAATTTAATATTAAGATCCACCTAGTAATTTCACTCAAAATCTTAAACTAATGAAAATTAATTGCATTTCAGTTGCTTAACTATCATTTTTAAATAAATAATAATAAAACTAACAAGTAGGTAACAGTTTTTCGTTATTTCTTCTACGCCATTTATTATATTATACAGTAATTCAAATATATATCTCTACATGTAAACATGTTAAGCTGAGTACCTATTACATACTTATTGACACTATGAATTGTAGAACGGCCAAAGATCTATTCGCATTCTTTATAGTGCTGTTGTCCTACGTTATTTACTTCTGTAAGTCCCTGAAATAATTATTAAAAATATATATAATACTTTGATCTAGGAAATCTAGGTTATAATAAATTTACGCCTGAAAAAATATAATCATTTATAAGTAAATAATAATTCAAAGATGACTTCTTTTTCATAATTAATGGTTGGTTCGATAAATCTTTTGTTAAATTTTAACTTTCTTGAAACTACCTATAACAGTTTTAAAACTAAATATTATTAAAATGTAATTCATTTTATTTAGTACACAGTAATCGAAAAAAAAAATAGTTTTCATTGTAAAAGATTCGCCACTGAGTTGCTAAATTAATACTAGTTAACAATTAAAAAAATAAAAGACGATAATTGTTTTGATTTGAAACTCTATTTTTAATATTTACCTATATTTTAATCAAAAATGTCATTAAAAGTGCCACAAAACAAAAACAAAAATGCTTCAATCTTTCAGTTTTATTCCATATGAATTTAAAATATAGTTACTAACGAAATGTACAAACTATATATTGCTTTTTTTAATTCATTTGGCGTTGAGGGTTTTTTTGCTAGCTATTTCAATGCTGGAAATTACATTTCGATATTTTTCGTCTGGTATCCCCAAAACCATAGATAATCGCGCATTGTTATCAAAAATCAAAGACACGTATTCAACTTATTGCCGGTCTGTCAATTCCTACCTTAGGTCTAAAATCAATCAAAATGGCAAATTTAACTACAGTTTTGGGCAAATTTTACAACGAATACACAACTCGAACATCCAAAAAACTTAAGTTGATTGATGCTTACTTGTTTTATATTCTCCTGACCGGCATCATCCAGTTTGCGTATTGCTGTCTTGTCGGCACATTCCCGTTCAATTCATTCCTCAGCGGATTTATTTCCACCGTCAGCAGCTTCGTCCTCGCAGGTATTGACTTAAAATAAAATATTTTGCGGCTAAACAGCTTATCTCTTCTATTTTTTGGTTTGTTACTCGTGCTGTCTCGCATAACTCAACATTCTGTACAAATTTAATTAAGTGCTCATTTAATGTGCAAACTTCCTTTGACAATGGTGACTATGAATGGTGATTATTCTTGAGGTTCATCTTTTTGAAATGATTTCATTTCGATAAACAATCCAGTAATCGATTGGGTTCAATCATGGCATTTGCTTTCTTTAAGACAACCAATTAAGTCATTTGATAGATGGTCAGTCCAGTATAGTTGTTTTGAAACGATATCAAATATTAGGGCTGCCAACTTCCTTAGTACTCAGGGAAGGATACTTTCTATAATACTATATATCTAATTTAAAAATAGGTACATATCAACCACACACAGACACTTTCGCGTGCGATATTGTGATAGTGTATGCTTTAAAACAAGAGGAATGTTGTCTAAACGAGTTAAGTGTGTTAAAGATTCTTTCTCGCTTAAAAGCACACTTTAAAATGAGGAAGAACTCTCATAGATATTCATTTACAGAACTTTTCTCATGTTTTTAATCATACACATTAGAGGTCTGCACGGGCCAAAATTTTACAAAACTACCCGGTCCGAGCCCGAAAAACTCACGCCCGACCCGGTCCGGGCCCGAGTCTAATGCCGCACTTGTTACCCGAACCCGACCCGAAGCACCGAGAAATTTGAAATCCTCGATTTGGTATACTTTTTCCCCAGATTATCTCCGAAAGTCCTTTTTTTTTTAGCTCACCGAGGAATTTGAAATCCTCAATTTGGTATATTTTTCCCAACATTATATCCCAAATTCCAAAGCCCGGCCCAGCCCGAGCCCGACTCTCGATTGCGCTTACCCGCCCGAGCCCGGCCCACGGGCCGGGTCGGGTAAGAGCCCGTGGGCCAGGCCCGGGCCCGTGCAGACCTCTAATACACATACACCAAATCACATGTAAAAGCGACTGTGTGTAAATCCGGCTATTGTACTGATAATAAAAAACTCAAGAAAAAATATTCTTTTCAGTCACTAATGACATTAAAAATTCAGCCCATTACGTCAAAAAATATATCAATTTTGTTTAATCTTATGGTTGAGGCTATAAAAAGGTTTTCCATTTCATCAATCATTGACGAAAGGTTATTTTCAGGAAAAATATATTATTGAACTGCCTTCGTATCAGTTCAATGTAACATTCAATGTCTTATTGTTGCTTTCAAGAAACAAGAAGAGTATTTAAAGATTTTTAAAAAAAACCATAGAAGAAAGAAAATTTGCTTTTATTTAGATCCAAAAGAAAACACCATCCTTTCCAAATAAGGACAGATGGCAAACCTAATAAACATATTTATACGAACCCTTGAGAAGTCAAGAGAGCTAAGTAGTAATCAAACTGTTAAGTACAATCACATCATTATTTGGTGTATACGTGGATTGCATATTTTTATTTTAGGGATATAACCAGGAATGGGCTGGAGGGGGTACGCAGAGGCTCACACGAGCCCCTTGTCAAATATGACTTAGTCCGGCGAGCCCCTTGTTAAATTAAAAAAATCAATATTCTCATATCCATGCGTCATATAATGTGTTAAAATGCATCCTTATTAAATTTACGAACATAGTTATGAACATTTATTTGGCGCGCCTGACACATATTTTATGTACGACGACTTTAGTATGTATGTTATAACTTTTGAAACATGGAATCGGAGATGAAAGAAAAGAACCAATTTCAATTGTATAAGTATGATACAAAAATTCATCCTTTCCCCAAAACACTTCGAGTAGCTTTGAAATTAAGTGAGTCCCTTGTTAACATATTGGCAACCCACTGCTGGATGTAAATAACACTATTGCAGTGTGTATTTACCGAGGTTACTTCACTTTTACGATAATTTAAAACATGTAGAGTATTATAACGCATCCAACTTACTTTTTCCCCAAATACCACTTGGCTCACTTCTCTCAGGGGCTCGTATGTAATGAAAAATTGATATTTTAAAATTGCATCTATATTTAGTCAAAGATGTCTTGTCATACGAAACATTACTAATAATCTGTCAGGGACTCTACCTCAGTTAAGCGTTTCCGTTGATAACAATAAGATCATGACCGAATAGGTAACTGTATAAATAAATCATCATTAGGTTAAATAATTTGGCAGCCATTGATTATTCGTTTAAAATCCTTTATCAACCCACTAGTGATCGACGGGTTAAAGAGTGTATATTAATTCAATTTCTCTTGTCTTTTCCAGTATGCCTACGACTCCAAGTGAATCCTGAAAATAAGGCGCAATTCTTTGGTATAAGTGCAGAGCGCGGATTTGCTGATTTTCTATTTGCCCACATCGTTCTTCATATTGTTGTAGTAAATTTCATTGGATAAGAAAATTAATATATATAATATAGAATAACTGTTTTGTAATCGCATATTGATTGTTTTATTTATAGGTTTAAGAAAATTATGTAGCAAAATTATTATTGTTATATTATTCCTTAATGTAATGTTTTCTTTGACCAACAGAACTCATTTGGTCACATTCAATTTTTTTGATGGATTTACGAAACAGAATATCTGAATGTGAAAAGTGTTCATTTAAAACATGTTTAAACCCAAGTGCCGTTGCTTGTAAACAATGTTCTCTGCATAAGAATTCAAGTACTAATGCCGCCTTGCTTGTAGACTTAAAATAGCACTGACATTTGCAACTTTGGTTAATTCATGTAGCTGCACAGCATTATAATTTATTTACTTTTATATGAATCAAAGTTTTCGTACATCAATAGGTATGAATTTGATAATATTTTCAATCCATTTGCTGAAACTTCACAGGTGTTATATTGTACCATTTATTTTTTAAATAAAAAAATGCATTCAGAAAACCTACTTTTTACATAAGGGATTTCCGGCTTTAATATGATCCCTCCCACTCACATTATATCGCCTGAGAACTGTACTTTGACAAAATACGTTTCTTTATTTTTCTAGAAAGATTTCTTTTACTTCAATAGTGTTGTGGTGGGATATCTGTCTAAGACATCTCTTTTTTTAAGTAATATAAACTACTTTAACACCTCATAAAATATAGCACAGCATTGCATAACATTTCAATCCTAAATTTTTGAAATTTCCCAGTACAGCTTTCAGATGATAATTAGTCTGTTATATTGAGATTCTACTGTATTTACATTTTTTCATCCCTTTCTACACTCAGTGAATGAATTAGCACCAGTTCCTTTTGAATAACTCATGCACCACGTTAAACCACGCAAGAGTAAACTTAGCTAGAAAAAAAAAACAATTAAAATGTCTGCCAGGCCATTGCATCCAGCTATGTTAAATTAGGTTGCCGTGCTCATAGATTCAAATCCTAGAATGCACACATTCATAGATTTATTTTTCAATTGATATATGGATCTCTGTTCGAAGTCATGTTTGTGATGCCTAAATTTCCTTCCAAGCATCTGATGCCATAAATGAGGTATAGTAAGAGCAACTATCTGATTACCACACCTTTCGTAGCCCCATCCTTCTATCCTTACTCTCCAATAGAAGAAAGGTAATGCTGAATAACAAAGAGTTTTCATAGAACAACTTACTGTTGAGATGTCTCCATTAGAAGTTTATATGGTCTACATTTTCTACATCGGGTGTTGACATGGCTTAAAAAACACTTATGGGTATGTAACATCTAAATAATTTAAACATTTTCACTTCTAAAAAAATATCTATTACATTGTAGTATACAATTTCACAGTCAACCTAAATTGTTTTCAATAATGAAAATAGAAAAGCGTACAAGCAAATGACATTGATCATTGTAAATTATGGGTGGCACAAACTTTTGATCACTGCAGGCAGCCTACTCCTGAAATTAGTGATAGAAGTTTACCAACCCTGTATGTGTTCATCAGAGAGGTAGTAATTTAAATTAAGTCAAAATGAAACGAGTCATATTGTGGTTTATAGGTATCAATAATGTTCATCTGTCAAACGGGAGTGATATTTTGTTTTAATTAATATTAGAAATGTCACTACGCGCTTCTGTGCCTTGTAAAACTAAACAAACTGTTAAATATGCATTATATCTCCACAAACATGGATTCTCGTAATATTTGAAGACTGTTTTTAGAATAATGTAAAAGCATTGAGATTCTACGTGAAATAAGAAATTATACTGAAAACTGAATATAAAATATATGGACTTAATGTAATATATGTTACTTTTGAGGCTTCAAGCGCGCGACTCTTATGGTTAAGGGATAATCCGCCACTGTAACTACACATAAAAATATTATAATAGTTCTCCGGATATGGGTCAATCTGGGAAGAATATTATGTAATATTTAATGTAGTAAATACATGTTTGAAGTGAAAATAAACTTTTAAGGTGTTCACTGTCAATACTTGGTAGAATGGCATTATAAAAAATAATAAAAGATTTTTAGTACTTTTTCCACATAAAATTTATTTGATCAGGACCGGTTTCGCTCATCGCGAGCATTATCAACTGATAAGAAAAATACATAAACAGTGTTATTTATATGAGTTAAATTGAAATAAAAGGTGTAAGCAACTACTAACAATGAAAATGATTTACAAATTACATTATAATTACACAAAATTAAAATGCTTAACACCTATAACATACAATTAGGTATCACTATTTCATTATAACTTTTAAAAAAATTCAAAAGCTATAACATAATTCCAATTTGTGTCTAGACATTGAATGTGTTCATCTTTAGGTATATGGTTTATATTGACGTTGATTCCAGGAAGAAAATGTCTAGTGATTTGTCAACATCTTTTAAAAAAATTTTTTTTTTCATCTACATCAAATGATAAAAATAATAAGAACGCCAAAAATCACTGATGGATTTGTGGTGTTTCGATATCTGAAAAAATAATAATAATTCACTGAAAAATAGGAGATTGGCATTAAATAATAATTGGACAAATTTACCATAATTTTGCTACGCCACTGGATACTGCCATACAAAAAAAATAGTTTGCGAAGCTGTGATGGGTGGAGGAGGACAAGTAAATTGATCTTAACTCTTATCTAACATCGGAGCTTCATTCATTTCATTCTTATCAAAAACTATATTTTTTTATATGAATTACCATTATCTGATGACGTATGAGGACATGCGGGATATAATAAACTTGACCAATAACAAAATTACAGTACTTTAAATAGCTGCAAGATAAATGTTTCACCTAAGCCTGGGATGCCCAACTGAAATCACTCGATGGGCCAAATAAAATAATGCAACTCTGATGGGCCACACATAAAAATTTTATACCTAAATTATAATATGTTTTATAGTAATACTAAACAAGCACCTCTCAATCAAAATAATTTTACTATTTTCTAAAATCCTTTAACTATTTATTTTTATTATATGATATTTTTTTAATGTCGACTGATAGTTTGGACGTCGCGCATCACAGATTAGTTAAATTTTCATCAGTCAAACTGTTAACACACTTTGATTTTACAATTTTTAAGTTTGAGAAAAATGACTCACAGTGACATGTGCCAAATGCAGCTATAGTTGCACAATTTCAGAAATTCATATTCGAGGATATATTTTTAATAAAATTCTTGTATCATATTTTATTCGAACATGGCTTTCATTGCTATATTTGATTGCAGGTCTATAAAATCCATTTGTAAATCTAAAGGTGCAGTATCGACATTTATTTCAAATGGGATTAGGAAGATTGAAAAATTTCATTATACTTTTGGATAAATGAAAATCTATCGTCAAATGCTTTAATTAGTTTGGTAACTTCATTAGCACATTTTGAATAATTTTATTCTGTCACAAGTAAATTTATTTAATAATTTAAAATTAATTGACGACATCAGACATCAAGACATCAGTAAGTAGGCTTTCATAAAGCGTAAAAGTAACCTTTGTGATTTTAGAGTTTTTCTTTGAAATGGCTATGCTGAAAAACAAAATATTCGCTTTTTGTCCACGATTAAATAAACCTAATAACTTGTCAACATCTTTTGGTAAACATAATAAAATTATTTTCTCCAAAATTATTCATTTTTGCAGTTACTATACTAGATTTTTTATAGCATTGTGTAAAGTGCAAAATCTGAATAATGAATTTCGTCATTTTTTAATAAAATTATTAATGTAAAACATTTTTTTATATTCATATGAGTAGAACTGGCATCTATTGAATTTTACGTAAAGCTGTTATTTGTTATTTTTTCGTCGTCGTTGAGATGCGCAGTGAGCGGATTGGGCCAATGAATTTTAAAAAATTAATACAACCAATCACATTTAAGAAATTCCACACACATATAATGGCTCCCGAACTGCAGCTGCGTGCTGTTCGGCAGACAACTTTTTACTGAATTATTAAACATCAATTAGTGAAAATGGCAGTAATGGAAGGATCTTTAAGTAAATGGACAAACGTGATGAAAGGGTGGCAATATAGGTGGTTTGTGTTGGATGACAATGCCGGACTTCTGTCATATTACACGGTAAGTGACGACTTTTTTAGTTACACCTTAAAAACGTACAATTTTGACAGCTAACCTGATTGCCGATTTTTTATGCGATTTGAGATTATTTACGAAAATTGAAATGAAAGCAGTGTCGAATCATAACAATAAACTCTTATATCGAATATCGATACTAATAAGGACGCCGGCGGGCCATTTCTGTTTGTATTTGTTGTAAATTTATGTCATGTCATGAGCTAATGACGTTTCAATACACAATCAAAGAATCTTGACACAACACCGAATCTAATGAAGTCGTATTTATATGTGTCATGTATAATATCTAAAACACCAATTCGACTTGAATCTAAAATGAATTGAAATATATATGCAAATTTTCCACCATTAATTAATATTCCACTGCCATAAAATTGTATGACCAACAAATGAAATTTATATCCTATTATAGATGTGGATACTCTTAACGATTATTTATGTGTCTTTACTGAGCATTTCATATTATGTTTATTTTAAACATTTTAGTTACTGAAATATGGTATTAAACTACCCTAGTAAAAATACAAATCTGTATTAAATGTATTTTTTTACTAGTTGTAGTTCCACCAGTGTGAAATGTATTAGTTGAAATCTATTTGAATATGGAACAAAATACAATAGTGTTCCTATGATTATCTGTCGCCTAAAAATTGAAATGGTATACCTAGAGTTGTTGCACATACATAGTATCTCTACCCAAAACTATACAATTAAATAAATTATGTATTCCAAAATGTAAACATGTCCTCATTTAAAGAAGGTACTCACATCGCCCTTGCTAATAAATAATATCTTTCATTACAAAGTTTATCTTGAAAATATAAAGGTATTTTCAAAACTGTTCTCCATGTTGAAAAACAAATCATAATTGGCCAAGTGCATAGCCACCAATCATAAAACACAGTATCAGGTAAAGTGACATTGGTTCATTCAATAACAACACTGTTTCATTAAGAATATTTCCGCTGATAATTTTTTCATTTGAATCGCCATTCAACGTTTATAGTAATACGGAATATATACTTTAACACAATAACTTAATTGAAAGTGTTAAATGTATAAAAAAAATTGCTGTAGTCGACATATTATTTATTATAATTTAAGATTTCGACTAAAGGTGCTTGGTGGAATTTCAATATTTAATTTGAATCATTCTAATTATGTACATTCACACAGATTTTGTCACTAACGATCCGGGTTTCGCCTTTCGGGATCTTCAGGCGTTCAAGTGCACGGATGAACTTGAACTGAAGCTTAGCAAATGAATGTTTCGTGTTTATATAAGAAATAAATGCAAAACTCGGGTCATTATTGACAAAATCTGTGTGAATGTACATAATTTGAACGATTCAAATTTAATGTTATTTATTGTTTTCTCTATGCTATAAATATTTTATCTCTGCTTCTTTTTAACTGTTTTAAATTAAAATATTTATCAACCATTTATTATTTTTATATAGAGATGATTGAAGAAATATCTTGATAAGATAAGTTTCATAAAAAGTATTTTTGATACATCAATATGATTATTTCAATGACTAATCTAACATGAAACGAAACATGTCTATATACTTTCAAAATGTCATTATGTAATGTTTCTACATAAATAGTTATCAAAATTATTGCATATTGCAGTAGCCTCTCGCAGAAATAAATATTTGGATCTTAATCTAAGAATTGCTTATGACACTTTTCAGCGTAGTTCAACCTAGGTACTTCTTAAAGATGATAACGCTAAATTATTATTATTCTATCGATGGTATTATTCATATCATTTGTTTTGTAGTGGTTGACATATGAGCATTTTTTAACCTACTCACTTCTTTTTCCAATCTCCATTTACCTACCTATATTTATTGTGGTAGTATTTAGCACAAAAACCTTTTTTATTTAACACACAAATTATACTTGTATTATTATTGATACATGATTTCTATTTAGAAAAAAATATATTTCCAAGAGCAGTGTTTGATGTCATCACATCATCAATCATTCACTTTTATTTTATTATTCAATTCCCAGTGTTTCCAGGACCCTTGACAATGATACCACCATCCAAAACTCGGTACCATCCCTATACGCCTATTGTTACCTGCTGTAATTTAGTTGGTTAGAGCTTGTTCTACAGATCTGGTGGGTCTGGGTACGATTCCCAGTCAGGTGAATGTTAAATTTGGACTTTTTCAACTTAAATTTGAGGTCTAATACGTGGGTGTTTGTCAATTCTAATCGAGTTTATCTCAAGTGATTTACAAAAACATTCTTATTGAGTTTATCTCGTATAATTTTTCAACTTGATTGGCGCATTGGTATTACAGCTGTAATGCCAAATATTTTTTAAATTAAAACATATAATTTGGGCTTGTTAGAAGTGAAGTGAGCCAAGTGGTATTTTATAAAAAATATCCGAGTAGTAAAAGTGAAGTAACCTTAGTTAATACACATTAAAATAGTGTTATCTCCGTAAAATAAAAATATTCAATTTACGAAAACATCAAGTAGAGATGAGATTGTACTTAACTGGATGGCTGCCACAGACGAGATATCTCGTTAAATTTTTCGTGCTCAACACGCTAGCAATAAATTAATAATTGCCAGCATGCTAGGTACTTTTTTCTACGGCAGCCAAAAGGTTAGAAGTCCAAGATTTTTTTTTACCATTTTACTAGTTGGCTCACTTCACCTCTCGGGGGCTCATATGTCATTCGGTAAATGGACTTTTTTAAACGGAATTTCCGAAACGCATCTTCATAATTAATATGAAATAAATTTATTGATTGAATTGGTATTTACTTGGTGAACTCCATTGTAATTAGGTGAAAAAATTATCAAGTATTTTATTTTTACAAATATTATTTCATATATAGTTGATAGCTGTGTCGGAGTATGCCTTCATCGAGACTATTAAAGACATACGCCGAAATACATAAAATAATATTTGCACATATTACTAAAATACTTTGTTCGCCCGCTGAGGTCTAGATCAGGTGGGTCTGGGTTCGATTCCCGGTAAGGTCAATGTAAAATTGTTTTTTTTATTCAATTTCAATTTGAGGTCCAAGACATGGGTGTTTGTGAAGTCAATTTCTCCTTGAGTAAATCTCATGTGACTTTCAAAAATTCTCATCGAGTATATCTCGTATGGTCTTTCAACTTCAAAATATTTGACGCACGCGTAAGCCGTAATGTAAAATATTTTAAAAAAAAAATGACTTAATTTACGCAGTGTTTTTATAAGAAAACTTGGCATCTTTGCCCTTTTTTAAGTGGTTTGTCATTACTCGATCGGTCTAACTGAGGCATTAGTTTCTTTATTTTCTTGATTGTAATTGCGTTGCGGAAGGCGGACATTATAGAGATAAACAACGTGTAAAATGCAATACGAGCTGACTGATTTGAGAAAAAATCCAGCCCACACAAAATGCTCACATTATAAAACAAGTACATTTTCGTTAGCGCCTTGGATATATGTTTATTTTATTGTTTGAATTGGAAAGAATAAACTGCTGCTACATTTTACATTATAGTTCACGTAATATAATATTGTATCACCTGAACAAACAGTATACATATTGTTGTTTCTTTTCTTTGTATATTATTGTTTTGTAACTATAAGACAATATAAATTCAGTCAACTCCGCATGTTGTTGACTTTGGAATAAGTATTCTTTCAGACTAAAACAGGTGTGGTGAACATATGGCACGCGTACCAGAAATGGCAACGTGACAGGTTAAAATTTGGGATTGCAAAAGTCCTCATTGCACATGCCCTCCTAATGGGGGTATCTCAACATTTTTTTTTCTACGAGAACTGTTCGTTTCTCAGTCGTTCAACTTCTCTTATTCAGGATTCAAGATAGTGGTAAGGATAAGGCTAGGACAAGACTAGTAATTAGGTAATCGCTCTCGCTACACCCAAGTATTGAAGGATCGGAAAGGTGGGAGGTAATTTTTGGAAATCAGGAACACTCATGCCTTCAGACAGAAATCGATAATATCACGATAGGTATTGCACATATATTACCATTACACAAAGCAAACTCCTGTAAAATTTATAAATTTTCGATTACGATTTTCGGCCAATAACGGGTCCCCATTAAAAAACTAAAGTGCATTAGTGCAGTTAAAATTTTCCAAGTGAAAACTATCTCAAATTATCTTGAATCGTTCAAATTATGTATATTCTCACAGATTTTGTCACTAACGGCCCGGGTTCGCCTTTCGGCATCTTCAGGCGTTCAAGTGCACGGACGAACTTGAACTGACGCTTAGTAAATGAATGTTTCGTGTTTATATAAGAAATAAATGTATCATTTAGCTTAAAGCCATTGCTGGCGAAAATGGTAAGCTCATGGGATTGCCCACAGATTTGAGTAGTGAGTAGTAGTTTTAAAAATTATATTTATTTGTTTGTCGGAAATATTTACATAGGATATAGGAGTGGACATCCCGGCATGTTTAGTATTTCATTTAAAATCTGAAGGCTGTTCAATTGCGCTCTGTTAATTTCCGAATTTTCGGAAATACATAATGTACATAATTTGAATGATTCAAGTTTAATATTGAAATTCCACCAAGCACCTTCAGTCGAAATCATAAATTATATCTCAATTAATGTTTACAATATTCCTTTTCGTGTTGGAAGTGTGTTATGTTGCCATAGTGATAATTATTGCGAAGTTGTTCGTTTGAAAGTCGGCTATTCAAATAATGTATTATTTATAAACGTAGCCACACGTGTCCATTAGCATTATTGCTATAATATTATATTATTGCCAACCATGTCAAAATAATATTCGAAATACCTCTCGCTGGAATGAAACCAGGTTAATTTCGAGTGCAGATTATTTGCCTAAAAATATGTTCGTACTATTTTATATAAGCCGGACACGTTAGCCCCTTGTCACCGTAATCCACGTAAATAAATTAATACGTTTTGCCGCCAACGCTTAACTGTTTTAACCGTTTGAATACCGCGCATATTAATCATTAATATGTCCCAGAGAAACTGCGTGTTTTTGAGAAAAATAATTTTGCCTAATATACACTCGAATTCGATATTTTAAAAACCTATATTGACTCAGTATAGATGCCACTACACATATTCATCAAAATATTGCTTATATTCTATTAGAAAACCAAGTATTTGATTTTTTAAATTTCTTGGACATCCGTGTTCGCTTGCATATGTTCCGGACACATGTGTCCGCTTGGTATTCAAGTGGTTAAATACAAGTTGACAGAAAAACATTGTCATGAGATTTCATTATTCCGTTTCATGGATTCGTTTTATGGAATCACTTAGTTAAGTGTTTTAAGGTGGTATTTTAGATTCAATGAAAATATGAATTTTCATTTAATATATTATCCAAACTCTGTAAAATAATTATGTTATTTTATTCATAAAAATTCGCCCTCTGTGGTATAGAACCGTTTGCATCCCAAGCGGACACGGGTGTTCAAGAAATTAAAAAAACAAATACTTGGTATTTCAACGGAATATAAGTAATATTTTGATAAATATGTGTAGTGCCATCTGTATTGAGTCGATATAGGTTTTTAAAATATCTAATTTAAGTGTATATTAGTTAAAATTGTTTCCCTCAAAAAGCATGCGATATCTCTGAGACATATTATTAATTTATTTGCGCGGTATTCAAACGGTTAATTAAGTAAAGCTTTGCTCTAGCGATCGGGCTAATATGGGTTCAAATCCCAGCGAGGATCTTATGTATGACATCTCTTGTTATTGAGTTTATTTAGTACGATTTTCCAATTAAAAAATATTTGTCACATTGGTGTTAGCTGTAATGGCAAATATATATTTTGTATAGCAAACAATAATAAAAAAATAAGATCCTATTAAAACATTCTATTATTTCCTCATAATTATAATCCTAATTAATATGGACCGTATTAGGATATTGTATTGATTCTAATACCCAAATTATTATTATTGTAATCGTTAAATTAACAATATGGGGTTGGGGAAGGAAATATATTGAAAAAGAAAGCTACCATTCACAATCAAAATATAGCAAATAGTGGGCTGTACACACAGGCGATCTCACATGCGAATAAGTGGTTACGTATGATTTAAAACAAAAAAAGGTTGTTTAATAGACTTGTTTTCAAAAGCGACACTACCCAATATGCTTTATGAGAAAAAAAAGCTTTTACAACGCTTACACACTTTTTCTCGTTTTAAAGCATACTTTTTACTGTAACTGAAACAGCATTAATCTGTACTTCAGAAGTAGAATGCTTACGTGCTTCCAAGTTCACAGCTGTATCTTGATGGCTCTCACAAATGTTCGTTGATCTCTAATCTATGTAAGTTTCGTGTTTGACAGTCGTGCAAGTTTTTTCCTCTGTTGTTGTTTTTAAAGTTTTCCTCTGCTAAAGACAACTTTGATAACCCAGCTCCAAGAAAAACTTTCCTAATTATTTATCTCTTGTACGTAGCTCTTTTTTATAGACATAAGGTTTAATATAAACCTTTTAATACTTTTTAAAAACACGAATAATGCTAAAGTGTATGTTGTAAGTTTAATTATACAAGACATCACATACATTCATGCCTTCGAACAGAAATTCATAAAGCGAATGAAAAATCAATTTATAAAATTGTCCGTACTGGGATTCAAACCCGTGACCTCCGTAGCTGAAGCCAATGACGTTGACCACTCGACCACACAGGCGGCTTATTATTCACCTTATTAAAATATAGTTTTATCAAGTGAATTCCAAATTAAATAACATATTAATTTTTACATGACAGCTTATAATTTATGTATGCCTTGTATACATTATGAATAGCGAAACATCGATATTGTAAATAGGTGCATGGCAGTTTTTTTTCATATTTTTTATTTAAAAAAAAAACAAAGTCAACTTCATGAAGAGTCGTTCTTCTTATATCTAAAAATACCATCTTTTCAGAGGTGTAGTGCTTTTTTACTCCGTTGAATTAGCCCTTTCCTGTTACAGCGAAACTCCTCGACATCATTTCTGTAGGGTTGTCGTAGTTTAAATACATTAACATTAAAAATCTTGATTTTTCACCCCTTTATATCCTCAATCTAACTTTTTCTGATATTTTAATTTTTTTCATTGTCCCTTTCTAAAACGTAAACTGGCGGTTTCACTTTAGCTATATTTTATCTTGTTTCTTACCTAATCAATTGATAAAGAAATTAGAATGGTCTCGACACTTTGTTTAATTACTTGTGTTACCACCAATCATATAACGATATTTGCCCTAAAATAATTTCAAATTAGGCAGCTATGAAAATAATAATACAAAACGTATGTATCTGTAAATATATTCAGTTGATTCGAGAATAATTTATGTTAATGTAGTAAATTTTAATTAAACAATAATTTTTGTATCTGAAAAAAATGTTTATTATTAGATTTTGAAAATTATAATATATTGATCCATTTGATAACCCCGAGCTGTTTATAAAATTTACATATAATATAGTTTACATTTTTTTACAAGGCGTTGTGAAAATGCTTTATAAAAAGATCGGTAGGTAAAACTTTCAACATTTGTTCAATTTATTTAAAAATAATATATATAAACTAAGATAGTTTGAAATGATTGACTGTTATTGGGTTAATTATTAAATAGCGCAATAATTTTTAAATATATATTTTCTACGAGAAAACATCTTGACGCACCGGCGCGTCGTTGGCGTGTGGAGTTAGTAAGCGTATGACGCATCGACGTGTCGTTGGCGTGCAAGTGGTTAAAGTGAACTCGTATGAAAATTTCGTTAAAAAGTAGTTTGTAAACGAACATTCGACTCGTCTGAAAAATTAAATAATATTCATGTCATGTTTAATACTTTTAGTAGAAATGCAATTGGGTATTTTTTTGTTCAGCCCTAGATTTGAACAGTGTTTTTGTATGAATAGAAAACTATCTTCTGTATAGATGGAAGGTAGGTAAACCAGCGTGTGTAAAGGCTGAGAAGTATGTCAAGTGGAAATGTGCATGGCTTCCCGTCGCCATAGTTGCAGATGGATGAAGTGGTTTCTGCGGACGGAGTTCAAGTAGTTATTTCAAAAGGCACCTAATTTTACATCTGAATTGAAAAATGCTCTACACTCTACAGAGACCACTGGCGTGTTTGATATTTATTGAGTTCTCCGTACAAGAATATTCCGTACACCGATTCTTCCGTACATATTATACTCCGCACACAGAATATACCGTACATTTCAATATTTCAAACATAAAAATTATTGTTTTATCATGTCTATAATTTTAATTAAAGTTTAATTCATAATATATATGAACATACATATTAGCATATAATCAATAAGTCAAAATATGTATTAAATATTTTGCTCGTTTCGATTCAGAAAAATATTTGGCACAATTGGTATAAGACATCCATCACACATCTAATATTTAAAAATAAACGTTTGTTTGTTCGTACTGTATGCGTTGCCACACCGCTCATCCGATTGCAATAAAACTTTGACAACGTATGCTTGCACTTGTGCGAATGTTATAGTACTTACAGGCGCGTGTGTCGTACAATAGACAATCGGCAGCAAACGTCAAACAGAAAACATGCACTTCAATAAACACAATTTAAACACACACTTTCTTTGAGTGGCATCGCAACGCTTGCCGGAAACCGGCTTGTAATAAATAAAATATTTTTTATATTTAAAACATTTTAATGTATGCAATGCAGCGCAGTTATTTCACCGTGACATTGAATCAATTAAAACCTTATTCCACCTTAATCAAGCGACAGTTGTATTTATGTCAATTCAGTACTTTTTAAGGTCAAGGTTTAAATAAATATAATATTAGATCAGGCCAAAAAAGTAGTATTGATAGAAGGATAAGGGTAGAACAGGACTAGTGGTTAACTAATCACTCTCGCTATGCCCAGTTATTGAAGGGTGGGAAGCTAATTTAGTCGTCACAAACACCCATGCCTTCGAACAGAAATCGATCGAAAAAATGCTGTTCATACTGGGATTCGAACCCGTGGGATCCGGCCCGGAAGTCAAAAACGCTAATTGTAGTTTATTTATTTTATGTGTGTCACTAAATTTGAACGTATTCTTCAAAAATATAAGCATTAGTTCAACCCTTGCTTGGCATGTGTATGAAAATCAAAACATTTACAATTTTATGCCACGCGACACTTCAAATAAAATAATAATATAATTTATTTAAATATTTTTTGCCATAGTAATTATTACCCTTTTTTAAATTACTTTTCACCACACTTTACGCTCGTCAGTATAATATGAAAGTCTTGACAATGGTGTGATACCAAAAAAACTATTTGATTTCTTTTTAAATTGTGTATGCTTCTGATGTGGAGTATTATAACGGATTTTTTATTACGATAACTAGTTGCTATTCAGTCGCCTAACCTGTTATGGAAGGATATCTGATTAATAATTGACAAACAGCTGATCGCTCTGCGTTCGTTCAGTTTTAAGGATTGAATGTGGGAAGAAACTGGGAAAGAATAAAACCTTTTCAGACATCGATGCTTTTGAAAACTTTTGCGTCCGTTTTTACTTTTTGGTGATTCGAACCCGTGAATCGAATAAAACAAATTATACACTCGACTCTTTTTTTACGCGGTAGATACGTTAAAAAAATGATAGAATTCATAGAAAATTTAAAGACTGGTTTCCTGAATTTAAAAAACCGTGTTATTTAAAATTTTATTACAGCGTTGTGGTATTTAAAATCGTGTAAAAAATTGTAGTAATGAAATATTTAATAACTAAGAAACAATAATACTGTTCATCGCTACTTGATTATATACGGGAACTTTTATGAGGGACTGGACGTATATCTATTTACCGGGCGTAACACATTGGAGTTTTTCGCTGAGAATTTTTCAGAAGTTACAGTTTTTCTGAAATATGTATTTAACTCTTAAATGTATGATTTTTTAAATTTTAAATAAAAAAACACATTTTCATATACAATAGGTAGATGTGATTGGTAGGAAAAATAATTTTAAAATAAATTCGATCGTTTTTTTTAATTTATCCAAAAACACTTAGTACTCTTAACCTTCTCACCGCGTATGACCGCTATGTATGTCCTAGCGAACATGCCCTCAGCGCGCGTGACACGTATAGACGTCATGGAAATTTCAAACCCTATATAAGAGCTATCTATTGTGTTAAAATTGTATAACTTGGTTGAAATTATTACTAAATGTATATTTTACCAAATTCAATAGATGGTATTAGTCAAAAAAGATTGAATATAGGTTAAAATAATTTATTTCTGGAACACGCCGTCAACATACGTCACCAATGCAAGATTTTGGATAATGTAAATAAGCGATCGAGTGCGGGTGAAATTGAAATTGTTCCAAGAATTTAATATTATAAGCATGGTATGGTGGTGGCGCAGTGTTCTTGGTCGCGCGTGGCGGTTTTGCAATATGGCGACGTCACGCCGCAATTGTATGAAGAATGATTATTGTTGAATTAAACCGAAAATGCAAGAAATATACTGTATTTTACTATTGAAAAAGTTACTTTGGGTGGCAATTAACATATTTGATCAGTTGAAAAAATATTACAACCTATATTTATAGTCGAAAACGCGATAACAAAATCTGCAAAAAAGCAGCCGCGTACAGGGCATGCTCGCTTTGGTGACTCGGCCAAAGGGCTAAAAATGCAACCCTTAGAATACACAATAAGACTACTTAATGCTATTATGATGGACCATGTTTTTTTATTGTGAAAATTGTATTAAAACACGGTCGAAAATCAATGGCCGCCAAAACTCCAGCTTGCTCTGTTTGAATGAAGATTATAATGGTTTAGCACGTGTAGACAAGACATCGATTGAAACAATATTATGATATTTAAATATGTATATTACCATTGGGTATAAGAATAAACGGTAAAATCGATTTCTGTTGCGCGAAAAAGCTAAAACAAAAGTTTGTACTTTTCGTAGCCATCTATGCATTAAAGGGTTAAAAAGTGTTTAGTGTTGACAAGATAACGTTACGGAGCCTTTTACATTCCTTGGCAAATAAATATAACTCGTACCTATTTAAACTACTCGGAGCTTCGTCGATATTCAATAAATACAGAGTGGGTTATCAATTATCTCAAAATAGTGACAATTACCGCCGAAGCTATGACACGGTTTCAACGTGTACGCCGGAGCTATGCGAGCTTTTAAGGCTTCGCGGGTGACGTCACCGCCTGGTTATAACGGCGCGGTATGCCTGTAATGTCGTAGTACTTAATCATTCAATGATAATTGCATAATGCTAAAACCTAACATTTAATCACTAATGGCAGTTAAGATCGGTAATGTTTTTTTAATTGTTTTTATCTATGTTTGAACTATTTGAACACCCAACATGAAATCGGGTATAAATTAGGATTTGGAATTGACAAAACTTTTGGTCTGCAATTAGGAATTTACCGATTTGCCCAAAATACTAGCGTGACTATTTTAGCTCTTCCAAGAATTTCAAAATTCAAAATCCTGAGAATTTACGGATTTGCTAAAAGTTTCTCAATCCCGGGATTTCGGGATCACAAAATTGAACGGACTCCCGGGATGGGAAAACTTAGTTTGGACGTATAAACATAGAATAAGACTTAACCGAAACCGGGATTCAAGTATTAATGTTTTTTTTTCTGTCAATTACGAAATTCTGATATTTCGGTGTTGAAAATTGACCAAAATCGAATTTTAAATGTATAGAAACGATTGCATATTTTAATAAAGTCGTGTCATAAAGGTCTTCATAATATTTTTCATAGTTAAAAAATATCGACAACTCATTGTCCCCTTTTTGATTACAATGCTACTTTCTTCATAACCAAAATACCCTCTTAAGTTTCTCCAGTGGGGCCCACTTTGAGAATCTATGACCTATCAATATTGCCACCCTTTCAAAACCTTAGTTGACAGATCGACTCAAATCTTGGCTTAAATTGATTATATTTTTAGAAGTAATATAATATAATTCAAATTAATATTTTTTTTGCTGAAAAATCATCGTCTTGTGTTTGTCCAAGCTGAAAAAAGAAAAGTTATATCATTAAACCCTTGTTGAATTGAATCTTCCATATATTCAGCAAATACCCTGCCGTAAAAAAATTCTCAGGTTTTTCTTTAAGATGGTATCGCTGGAAAAGGGGATGGTTACGCACGAGTAGTTTGGGAAATTCGACCGAGAAAATCTTTTCCAAAAGTTTGCAGTGCCGTGGTGTCTTAAGTGGACAAAGGAGTTATGTTATAAAATCAAAGTTTTGAATAAATTACTCAAGTGATTTGTTCAGGTGGTGAATAAATTAGAATCATACAAATTAATAAACTAAAAACTAATTAGTTGAAAACTTTAGATTTTTCATTTTTTTTGTTAAGAATCACCGATGTTATGATTATTATAGATGAAGGCCTTTATAGTCCTTTGGATCTTCATCCATTACCGCTGCGACAGACCATTGAAATGTTTGATACGTCCATAAAGAATATCGATACATAACACCTTCATCCAGTTATTTTTACAAGGTTGAGCTATTTTTTTTTAAACCCGATTACAGTGGAATACGCTACCTCGAATAATTACGCATCAAACAGAAATATTCGCCGTAAATCCGCCAATTGTGCGGTCACATTCCATTGTCGTTGCTGCTGTACACACAGCCGGGCGGCTGTCTGTGTGGTGCATACAGTCAAACGTTGGCGAGCGCTATGCATTTACCACTTAAAAACTAAATATTTCGTCCATATATTAATTAAATGTATTCTTAGTTTTGGCAGGTTTGCATTTTTCGCAAAAAAAAACGTAACCCTTAATTTTTGTTTGAGATTCATTCCGCCAATTACGCGACTCCCAATCTTCGCGTAAATGGGAGGTTTTACTCTATTACAACATGTATTTTTATGATTTATCTTTAACAAGCACACTTTTTCTGTCTATTCATGCGCAGAGACGGTGTGTTTGTGAGCGAAGGTATTTTTACAGATGGGTGAATTATTTGGTAAACGGAAAAAAGCGAAAGAAAATAGTCGAACACAGGACCGTACATATTAAAATGAGTACAAGTTAATACCTATTGTTTGTTTATGAGTCTTTCCGCCTGCAACAATGTGATTACTTCTAGTGTAGTAAATTGTTTTACGTCTGTGTACTATCTAATTCAAATACATACAGCAACGAACTCTCGACGTCGACTGACTGGGCGCAAACTTCTAATGTTGATACAGCGGAAATACATGAATTTGGATAGTCTATTTCGGAGAATTTGAAGTTTTACAATGCTTCGCAAAGAATGAAATAATTGTTAACATTATCTAAGCCTAAAAACTATAAGATAAACCACTCATATTGAACTAGTACTTCCTGCAGTAGAAAGCTCGGTAACAGCTGTGTTGGATTGTGTCGTCTTCGTTGAAGGTTAACTGACATTTATTGTATTTTGATATATTTTTTAAATAGAGAACTCTTGAAAAGGTTAGAAATATTATTTCTATATATGGTTTTTTCTTGTTCGTTTTTTTCCTGTCTGGTTTCATCTTATAACCGATTTTTAGCTCACATTCCACACTCCACAATCTATAATACAAGTTTGAGCAAAGCTAACATAATAAAAATCATAATTCCTACTGGAGAAAAGACTATCATTTCTGAAGATGATGCAGCACACAGCAATTTGATGCAATTACGATTTTTTTTATTATACGTAATTATTTGTCATATTTACAAGTAATGTTGAAATAACGTTTTAAATTTTTAAAATTCGCATTCTTAACCGTTTGATGAGTATCAACGTACCTGTACGTTGGAGTAGCTTGTTATCTATTATCTATTGCCATTCTCATATTTTGTATTGAATTTTTGTTATTTCTTCAGATACGGATACTAGACACATCCACCAGTGACTTTTGGCCACCACATTATTCTTCAATATGGCTTAACAAATATTTTTTTTATCGAAAAAAGCTCTTGTTAAAATAACGTCATCCAATCCAAATGATTCCTTATCAATTAAAGCGAAATTTATATTAAAAAATATTATATTCTCCCTTGCCAATCATTTGCGAATTTTCCGTAAATTTTTAATTAGGGTAGATTAACTAACTGTATTATGTAGCGTTTCCACAAGGGATGTAGAGATAAAACTGATGCGCTACTGCAAGGGTCGTGCTCTATGGTCCTTATGGGCTCTATTACCGCGTCCCCTCTTATAAATAAATGGCGTTTATGCCATAAATATCACTGTAAGAGTTTGTAAATCGTTGATCTAATAAATGTTGCACCTTTGGGTTACCTGGCTATTCGGTGGTTCGCCAGTCGAAAATTTTGAAGCTAAAGTAGTTATTTCATATTTTTTTTCAGTTAGGTTATTGCTAAGGCTCTGTCATAATTCGGGAGGAAAGCAACGGCGCCATTGATATTTTATCACAAACTATGCGTACTTTGCCTGTAAGAGTTATTTATTTAATAGAATATCGTCATTTAGATAAAATAATTGAATCCATCTTTTTAATAAGATTTATTTTCGGGATGAACTTGAACTGAGTATTTGCCTTTAAGAAATGTATTAGTTCAATTTCAACCGTGCACTTAAATGCTTGAAGACGAAACTCGGGACGTCGGTGACAAAACGTTTGGAAATTATAAAATTTGAACGATTCAAATGTAATCACTTTTAGGGTGTTCACTGTCAATACTTGTTGGAAAGGCATTATATTAAGAAAAACACAAAATATTCCTTAATTTTTATTTTCACTTTTTTTATCAAGATCAATCCCACCAATTTCCCTCGTGGCGAGCATTGTCAACCGATAAGAAATGTAATTTAACATTGCTATTTATACAAAAACAAATTGAACTCTTTGAAACAAACTTTTCATTTCAATTTTGTTTTTTTTTTATAAATAGCACTGTTTAATTATATTTCTTATCAGTTGAATATTCTCGCCATGAGCGAAACCGGTCCTGATCTTAATAAATAAAAGTGGGGAAAAAAGTACTAAGAGATATTGTGTTTTTCTTAATATTCAAATCTAATATTGAAATTACATCGAGCACTCGCAGTTGTAATCTTAATCGGGACATGAACCACCAAAACCGCATAGGGTAAATATCTTACCAACTTGACCACAGAGGATAACAATCATTGTTTTTATTTCTATAAACTGCAATAAAAATAATTAGCCACTCAATTATTCCATTACATTTTACTCTCCGTCAATATTTCAGGTCTCCGAACGGAAGTCTTTCACCGACGTATCTATCGGTAATCGATTCCTTTTTATTCCTCCCAGCCTCCATCTCCAATTCGATCCTTAAAAACTGCGCGTAAAAAGTACAATTAGCTTTTCTCTCTTTAGTTTTATTACCTTTTCCGAACGTACAGGTTAAATGATTGATTTATTACCAGTTCTACTTGGATAACTTATGTTAAAATGCTCCATTATTTGCCTACGTTGGGAGCGTACTTACGTGATTAAAAAGAGAATTTTAACTTTCGTCTCCGCGGCTATGTGTGGAATGGTGAGAAAATTTCAGCGTAAACCTTTCGTAAAAAAACATTGGCACTCGTAATATTTATTATCTCGGGTATACCGTATATAAAAATAAATGTATTCACAAACGTGGTTCGCGAAGTCTGCCATGATATTTGTGGTCAAATATATGTAATTTCAATAATTAAAGTGTATTTTATCAATAACAAATATACATATAATGTATTTCGAGCTCGTGGTCGAGTGAGCAACGTCAATGGCTTCGGTGGCGCTGCAAATCTTGACTTAAATTCCGGTATGAAATGTTTCATAAATTGATTTTTCAACCGAATTCTGTTCGAAGGCATGTGTTTCTGTGATGTCTAAAAATTCCCCCCACCCCACCTGTTCGATCGTGAAAATATGGCGCAGTGAGACCGATTCATTAACCACTAGTCTTTTTCTAATCCTGCCATTATATAACTACTCTGTTTCAAAAAAGAAAGGTTGGGCAACTGAAGCTTTTCCAACTTGGCCGGTTTGTAAATAGTCCTACTTGTAAATACGGGAATATGATTCAGGATGCTGATCATATCCTTTGTGAATGTCCAGACTTGAATAACGAACGGGAATCTGTCGGATCTGTCGGTCATGCCGACTTCGTTGCATCTAAGGCAAATGATAATGCCTTTATGGAATTCACCGCGTCTTATGGAATGAGAATTTAATCCAATAGATAAAAGTTTTAATTTTTACCTTCACTTCAATATTTTATTTATCATTCTACACCAGTGGTCTCCAAACTCAATAAGGATGTGAGCTACTTTCAGAAATTGAAATTGTCTGGTGAGCTACCTATATATATTCCTTCTTAATTGTTTTTTTATCATCGGCCCTTATCGTACCATACATAATATTATTATATTACTTAAAATAAATAATAACATCAGATTTTCTAATAAAACATTAATAAATATAAAAATAACGAGTAAAAATAATTAGTGATAAGAATGGCATTCACTCCCATCTCAGTACCTTGTCAATCCCATCCGAATGCAATTATCAAGATGTACATCTGTGAGTCTGTTTCTATATTTACTCTTAACCACCTTCATAATAGAAAACGTTCATTCATATAAGTTTTTTTTTCTATTTTTTATTCCATATCCGCTCCCTATACGGAGCATATGGTCACCACGAAGTTCCTCCATGACTCTATCTCCAGCCAATCTCCTTGCTTCCTCCCAGGTCATCCCAGCGTCCCGCAACTCCGCTGAGTACATCCTGAGAATGGTCATCAGTGGCCTTCCACGACGCCGGTATCCATCCGGTTGGAAGAAGAGACAGGCAGGGTTCAGGCTCTCTTGAGGCATCCTTAACACGTGTCCAAGCCAGGACCACCGCCGCTTCTTTATTTTGGACGTAATTAGAGGCTGGTTAGTCCGCTCTCTAATCTCCGTATTCCTGACAAAGTCAGACCATTTCACTCCAAGCATTCGCCGCAGGCATCTGTTTTCGAAACACAGTATACGGTTACTATGCGCTTTCGTAAGGTGCCATGATTCGCAACCGTAAAGCAGCACTGTCAAGATACATGCGTTGAACAGGAGGCACTTGGTTCTGACCGAGTACAGCCGTGAATCCCAGACTTTCCGCATTGAGTTAAAGGTTGCTCCAGCTATCCCTAATCGGATCGCGAGCTCTTTACAAATTTACAATTCTGATTCATATAAGTAGGTAGAGCAAAACAATGCTTTCATTCGATTGTTTTTTCAATAGTAAAATTGTTTACGCAAATTTATAAATATGATAAAATATCCTACGCGAGCTACCGGTAGCTCGCGAGCGACCGTTTGGCGATCACTGTTCTAAACACTGTAGTGCATGCAACCAAGTCATAAGGAATTTCTTCTCGGGACATCTCTGTCAAAACTTTGAACACGACTAACGTTATTATTCTACGGAATACACCTTGTAAGAAGAGTAGCGGGTGGCGGTGAGTACATCGTTGACAACCCTAGGGCAGAGGTCATCAAACTTTTTGAGAAGCTGACTGGATTGAACTTTTTAAAAACCAAGGGGGCCGGACGACAAATAAATTCTTATTGGAAACCAATCAGAATATTATTTAATTTTATGTGGTTACATAATAATTAGAATTTAAACAAACGTTTGCCCTTAAAAATTCAATAAATGAGAATATTCGAGAAATTTTTGAGTAAACGAACATCTGGTAGTCTCGCTTCCAATTTATATCCAACTTCCTTCACTCTGAGTCCCCTACCAGATAGTTGTATGACAATTGATGATTCGAAATATTATAAATAGTTGTCGTGAATTCACAACTAAATCATGAAGATTTATACTTCTTATATGAATAATTTATATGCAAAAATCCAGAACTTTTCGCGGGCCGGATGAAAATCTTCGGCGGGCCGTAGTTTGGTGACCGCTGCCCTAGGGTGTTATTAAACTGAGTAACCAGCTATTATCGTAGAAACATTATGTTGAGATAAATTCTGTTAGGGGTTCATATGTCACACATGGTAAATATATATATTTTACAGAATTTAAAATCCTTACTACGAAAACTCAAATGCCTGTAAAAAAAATATAGCAAGTTTGATCTCTGAATAAAGCTATGTATTTTATCCGCGCGAAGTAATCGTGGTGTTCAAACAAGTCCCAAAATGAAGTCTTTGACGTGTGAAAAAATCCATTTTTAATCAGCGATTGTCGTTGGTCTAATATTGGTTCTGGCAGCAAACACAATTCTGTTTCCTTTCCTTTGTCAACTCAGTACGGGCGGGCGGGTCCGCGGAATAATATCGGGGCGCTTATTGAAGGAGATCGCGATGCCTCATTTGAGGCAGGCTCAATTTATGGCGGACGCAATTGATAGACTAAAAGATGACATTTAAAAATACGTCGTTCTTTTTTTTCGAATAAAATGTCACTGTTTTATGAACACACAATAATTCCGTCTTGTAAATGTGCACGTCATTTTTTATACAGTTCTTCAAAATGACATTTGTATCGTGTAAATGTTGTAATGGGCTGTCTTAAAGTTTATTAAAAGCATTGTTAAATTTGTATGCCGCGATTATTTCGGCGAAAATCTTCACAAAGTAGTTAAAAACAACGCCATGCTATAAAATCTTTTTTAAAATGATGATGTGGATAAAGGAACGAAGCTCAGAAGATTTCATGTTCGATTATGACGTTTTATACTAAAATGTATATCGTATTTCGCATAATTTATTAGCGATCTTCATAACAATGTATGATTTATTGCGAACATCAAATTCGCAAAAAAACGTCGTTTTTCTCGGGCCGAAAAATGTAAATCTCAGCTACGGGTCGGGTTTGGGTAACAAGCATGGTATCAAGACTCGGGTCCGGGTCCGACTCGGACGGGGTAATTTTATCAAATCATTGCGCGTACAAATCTCTACTGTATTTTTGTAAATTAATTCCTTTTTTAATGTATTGATTTGTTTTCAGTTTCTTAGCTAGTGTCCCAGTTTTGTTCATTTAGTCATTTTAGTTCTGAGTTAGAAAACATAGTGAAACGACCTGTGAAGTAAGACTATTTATTAGCGAAAAAAAAATGTTTAAACTTTTCACCGCGTATGACCGCTATGCATGTCCTAGCGAACATGCCCTCAGCGCGCGTGACACGTATAGATGTCATGGAAATTTCAAACCCTATATAAGAGCTATCTATTGTGCTAAAATTGTATAACTTGGTTGAAAATATTACTAAATGTATATTTTACCAAATTCACATAGATGGCATTAGTCAAAAAAAAAATCAACATAGGCTTAAATAATTTATTTCTGGAACACGCCGTGAACATACGTCACCAATGCAAGATGGCCGCCGTTGATTCATGGCGTTTCTCGTAAGAACTGTGAGTCACGTGGCGACATCACGCCGCAATTGTATGAAGAATGATTATTGTTGAATTAAACCGAAAATACAAGAAATATGTTGTATTTTTTTTATTGAAAAAGTTACTTTGGGTGGCAATTAACATATTTGATTAGTTTAAAAAAATATTGCAACCTATATTTATAGTCGAAAACGCGATAAAAAAATCCGCAAAAAAGCTGCCGCTTACAGAGCATGTTCGCTAAATTTGGTGACGCGGGCAAACGGTTAACAAAAACGGTCAATCGGGATAATACCATAATATTTAGACGATATATCGAGGATGTTCTTATGGGTGTTTGGCCGGGACTATGAAAAATCAACGATCCAAACGAATAATGCGAGAACAGTAGATCGGGGTTCCACTGTATTCAATGTTAGTATAGAAATAAAAAATAAACCAATAATGTTTCATTTTACAATTCCACATGAATTAATGGAACTTTATGTGAAACTCGATCGTATTTATGTGTTACAAAATAATCTAAGTACTAAATACGGATATTCAAAGTTTGACTCCGCTAATCGAAAACGGATAATTTATTGCCTTATTATAAACTACGTTAACTCGAGGTTGGCCTTACCCCTGTCGTCGTTTTACACAGTGGTTGTAAACCGCGGGTCCGCAGTAATTTCCTGCCGACCTGCGAAAAAGTTTCTGCTCTAGAGAATTAATGGATACGCTTGCTTGTTACATGGCGGACGCATTAAGCCTTCTTAATGAATTAAATACTTATATTTAGGGGCTTTGCACAACTTTTGCGCCGAGAAGTACAACAGATAAATTATTCATCCTTAGATAGTAACTATGGGCGCCATGCACGGTATCGCAAAATTGAAAAACTGGTCGAGCGTTCTACGCTCACTCTGGTATCTAATAATAAAATTCAACCGTGGGGATCAATCGAAAAAATCTTTTTGCCTGTCACGTCAATCGTTTTTTTTTTCGATTATTAAATACTGAGTAACGAACAGTTCTCGTAGAAAAAAACTTTTTATGAAATACCTCTATTAGGAGGCCATATGATCCACATTGTGAGTGGACATGGATAAAAAAAAAATATACTTTACTATTGAAACTACAGCAATATTCGCATATGTTTTTTTTTGTATTTTAATAAAAATATTTTTATTTTGGAAAGACATTTATTCATAGCAAAAATGATTTATCAAAATGTTCGTTGGTTGTTTATAGATCTTGAAATAAGGGAATAAAACAAATAATTCTAAATTATATATAAAAAATTAAATCATTAAAACTCAAAACTGCACGAATTTCTGCGCACGATATCAAACATATATACATTCGAGTTCATGGCACAGTGGTCAACGTCGTTGGCTTCCATGCCGGACCTCACGGGTTCGAATCCCAGTACGGACAGCATATTTTTAAGTCGATTTATCGATTTCTGTTCGAAGGCATTGGAGTTTGTGATGTTTAAAATCCCCCCCCTCCCCCACCATACTAATCTTAAAATAACATGGTTTAGCTAGAGTGATTAGCCTACCACTAGTCCTGTCCTACCCTTATCGTTTATACTCTTACTTTTTTCGGAAATGGAAGTAGTTTGAGAAATTGAATAGCAAGCAGTTATTATAGAAAAACTTCTGGACATATGCTCCATATCGTGAGCGAACATGGATAAAGCAGAAAGCTTATTTTTGTCTGCCGAATAAAAAAAAACTTTCGAATTGCAAGCTCTGTATGCCTGGATAGTCCAAATGAATTTGGCAGACTGGCAACGTTAATCCCTTTCCGAATTACCAATCGGGTAGGACGAATTCAGAATTTCAATTCCGGCTGCAACATGCAATGTAACCTTTTGTATTGCCACCTTCGCAGTTTGTGAAACATTTCTCAGATTTAGACCGTTCCGCGTTTGTACACAGTTTCACAGTCACTGATTTAAAATACATAATCTGAGAATTAGCATAGAATTGTTTGTACCTTTTGTTTCGTTTAAAACATAGCATGTTTATTTTCAATACGGTTTTAATACCGTGTATAATAAAGCAGTATGTATTTAAATTGAGCATGTATCAAATTGCTCCCTTACGCACGCAATCACTTCTATAAAAAGGTAACGTATATTAAAATTTATAATATTTTCCCATAAAATGTTTTTGTGAAACGATTTTGTTTTGAATGCCACGCACCCTGTTTTGTTCCGTAAACCGTCTACCATGCTCTATATGTCCAAAGATATATTTTTTAATTTGAGCAACCAGAAATTATTACATATATATGTAGCTCTAATATTCCATTATTTTCAACGTGAGACTGATGCACAGGCTTCATAAAGCCAAATAATTCACTTTACTTGAATTTCTTCGTTTGACTGTACTTTTTTTAAGGCATTATGATAAAATGAGTCCTTGAGAAGTATAGTTATCCAAGTGTTATTTCAGGAAAAAAGTAGATTTTTATTTATTTAATTAACATTGCAAAAGGTTGACAAATTATAAATTTAAAACTTTTACAATGGAGAAAAAAAATTAGTACAATTTAATATTAAAATCAGTAGAAAAAAAATGGCAAAGAAGTCAACTGAGTAAGCTCCGACGAACTCTACTTTAATACATAAAAAATAGTATTCGTCGGAACTCACCCACGTCTACGTGGAATATGTCGACATCCGAAGCAATATTGTTGAACACCGTTAAAGCTCTCCCCAGTGGCATCCCCATTGGCAGGCTGGTTCTACACCTTGGGAGAACAAAAAATTCATGTTCACGATCTCTCAAAAAATAATCAGGAACATTTAGATTCACATTCTCAAGAATGGTGGAATTCTCATCTTAGCCACGTATAAGTCGAAAAAAATATATGGCCAGATACATTTCTCTTCGAACATTCAAACTATTAAAGTTAAGCATGCCTAAGAGAAAGTCAGTTGGATAAAGCCATGGGTAATATCCATACACCCTCATATAGAGAAGTCTCAAAAATTTCTTCTGAATCTTCTCCACCATAAGGGTATATTTCGAGCATCTTGGGTGTTAGATGCGTTATGTTATAATATTTTGCATGTCTTAAAGCATAGTTTCTCAACCTTTTGGGCTTGAGGCCCGTTTACCCGTACAAACAATTGTTTTGAGACTCGGTGGTTGAAAGATTCCAAAATAGTTTTGAACATTGCTCGCTGCCACGTTTAAAAATTTGACTCATGAAAGACACGAGACCTTTTTTTTTAGCTCTTCCCAGAATTTCAAAATATTTTGTCAGATTTGAAATTCCTGGGAGTTTATGGATATTTTCCCGTGGTCCCCCGAAACTACTGTGGCTCGCTTAAAATTTTCTGTAGCCCTCTTGGAACATGCTGTGGCTCCCTGTTGAGAAACCGTGTCTTAAAGTATCGTGAAAGTGAAATTGGATTGGTAAATGCACAATAAAAAAGTGTTTTCTCCCTACAATAAAAATATGTAATCCACAAAAACACTTAAGTGAAGACGTGCTTGTTCTTACTAGTCTGATAGGAAAGTTTTACTATTTTGCTACTTGGCTCAAAATATGTATATCGGTTGATATTTGCATCTGGCCAAGAGCAGAAGGTCTAAACATTTTTCTCTTTGATTTACCGCCATTTTTAGCGGATGTTAAAATTACTTACTTGACCGTCTATAATGAATACATTTACAATAATGTTTAGCTTGTATGTATGCATGTAATTCATACGCAGAATACGGAATTGCAATATTGCTCGTCAGTCAGGTGAGTCGAAGTCACAGTTGCGATACTAGGTAGCCATTGCCATAAAGAAATACGACAAAAGTATAAATATATAAATTTCATTGTTATCTTTTTAAGATAGCAACTTATTTGAATGCAATCGGTGAACTTATGCTATCATAAATGGACATTACAACAGAGCATGCTTTTGGCGCGCTGTGGCCGTCATCCGGACTTAAGGGTTAAGGAAGATTTTTTTATTTAAATCTGCATTGTTAGCGTAACAAAGAAATCTATTCAAAAATAAAATACTCATTTGTATAGATGTACGTACCAGCGTAACTTAACTGCCCGCGAGGGCGCCACCATCGCATCATTAACGTTGCCATAGTCAACACGTCCTAGGGCGACAATTTTAGTTCTGAGTTCTGCCACAGTCGGGTTAAAATGGTACATCTCTACTAATTCCACTTTTATTTAATAATATCAGAAAAGGCTTCGCTCGTGACAAAATAATACAATTCTCTTGTATTATTTTACAGAAAAACCCCCATTTACACTAAAGCCGGGACCGTGTAATTTGGAGAAGTGTAATTGTAGGATTGAGTTTCATACAAAATTAAGGATTTGGTTTTTTCCGCGAAAACAAAATATGGATGAAATATTTAGTTACTAAGTGATAAAATGCAAAGCGCGCCAATATCCAACACATAGACTGTCGCCCGGCTATGCGTGTATAGCGTGGCACGTGTTGAATACACAGACGCTAGCCAACATTTGACTGTATGCACTGCACAGACGACCGTCTCGTAGCAACGACAATGGAATGCGACCGTTCGATTGGGGGATTTGCGGCGAATATTCCAAAGCCAGCGCGTAATTCGGGGTAGTGTAATTGGGGATTCCGCTGTATTCTCTTATCAGTTAATAATGCTCGTCGTGAACGAAACCGGTCCTGGTCTCAATAAATAAAAGTGGAATCAGTAGAATTAGATTATTTAATTTTTTTGAATTCAGTATTAGCAGTGAACATTTTAAAAAGTGAACAACGAAATCTATTGAAATACGCGTGGGTATGGATACATAGTTTTTTTTCTTGTTATATTTGTGTATTTCCATTTTTTATCTAGAAGGGAAATCGCTTCATTTAAAAAACGAAAAGTTAGTCATATCCTGTAAAATGATCAAAGATTTTTTTCTCCTCTATACAGTGTTAGTTTTGATGTAATGTTTTTTTTTTTTTTTTTTGCTTCCTATACATATACGAGAATTTACTTTCATTCACCCATATACAACGTCATACAGCTTAACTGTTGACACGTTGTTACGTTCGCGTAATTAGTTGCAATATTCTAACAATCGATTCGACGGCATATGAACGGTAAACCTTCCCAGTACACACGCAATATTGTCACAATATACACACCGGGGTTGTTTCTCTGCCTCATACGTTTCGTCTCGCAAAAAAAAAAAAAAATACGCACGGTCTTGTTAGCTGTTAATATTCGGGCGTAAATTTCAATTCTTATCGAGATGCCGGCGGGAATAATTTTGCATTAGGCAGTGGAAAATGCGGCGGGTTTTAAGATTTTTACGCTCGTAATAAAATATTAATTATACCGTTGGATGTTTTACTTAGTAAGCGATTTTTTTTTATATTACAGGTATATTATCTTCGTTCGCATATTTAGGAATCAGCGGTTAATTATTAGACTTACGCAGTTTTTTTGCTTACTCACACAGAAAATGTCCACTCTACAGTTTTAATTATTAAAAGCTGAGAATTGCGTTTGAAATTACAATAAAATTGTAACACTTTTGCATGATTAATCATTAATTTTTTGATATATTTTTTTAACAAAATAAATATATTTGAATACCAAGCATACGATGAGACAAGTGTCGAAAGTGTCATATTGCTACACGCAAGCAACAGTGAGATAAATGAAAACTATTTGTTTTGAGATAATTGACTTTTAAAGTTTGTTTGCATACTTTAAATAAGTTGATTATAGTTTATATGCCGCCTGTGTGGTTGAGTGGTCAACGTCGTTGGCTACTGTTACGGAGGTCCAGGGCTCGAATCCCAGTACGGGCAGTTTTATAAATTGATTTTTAAATCGATTTATGAATTTCTGTTAAAAGGCATGGATGTATGTGATGTCTTGAATTCCCCCTCCCACCCATCCTATCCTATGAACGGGGCGTACCGAGAGCGATTAACTAACCATTAGTCCTGCCCTTGCCATTTCCTTCTATTTCTACTATATTTGAAAAAAAGAGAGGTTGAGCAACTGAGTAACAAGCAGTTCTCGTAGAAACACCTTATGTTGAGATAAACTCCATTATGAGTCCATATGCTCCACATTGGGAGCGGACATGGTAAAAAAAAAGTTATTTCGTATTTTTTGCGGTTTGATACAGTTTGATTTGTTGTTAACTTTTATTTGCTTCTAGTTATCCTAACAATACTTCCGATGCTATGAAGTATAGATATTTTAATAAATGTTACAAAGTGATTTTGATTTTTAATTGACATATGATGGGTATTACTTGGAAACCTGGCTTGGCACTTTGAAACTTTGGCATTCCAAAGTTGTTAAAACATCAACCATAAATGTAATTTAGTATAATATATAAGTATTTTAAGTAATCAGTCTCAAACATGGCTCATTTGCTATCTCATTGTTTCATTGGCTAGGTTTAGCTTTCAGGAATCGATTGACATACTTGTCTCAAAATTGTCATTTTTCATTTTATCTCGCTGTTATTTTTAGTTAGTGACATATGAACACTTTTACAATGACCCACGATAACTCTTTTAACCTTTGAGTTCTTAGCGGCGTGCATTCACATTGTAAATTCTTTTTATTTCAACGATTCGTTAAATACCAATAATATCTAGCTGATATTTATTGTAATCTTCAATGATACATTAATAAATGCAACGTAAATATTATGCCTATTTGCCTGGGGTCATTTTGTACCCCCTCGTTCCCCGGTCCTAGTTTCAACGTTTCGGTACTCAAGTGTTAATGTAATATACATGAATAGTGTCGTTTAAAGTTTAGTTTCTCAGTAATTTTCATTTTCGCGTTAAAATCAGTAGAAAATGTCCAAACTTGGAACATGTCACTCAGAAATCTGTGCCGGCACTACAGCGGAGCGCAAAATAGAGCTGACAAATGTTTGCGTCGCACGTGCCTGCGTGCAGCGTTATCGGGTTTTTTCTTCTTCGTGTATGTAATACAAAATACGTGCTGCCCTGCCTGCACTGCGTCGCTTGCGTCTGTGACGATTCCGAGACAAATTCTCAAAACATCATCATCATTTTCAAAAGTTCAGCATTCATCCAGTATACAGGACAGCGATTCCAATTCCGGGACAATCCCGGCTAATCAAGGATGGTTGGCAACCCTACTCAGCATACACTTAGTCTTAAATGTACTTGTCCTAGTCTCATTATTATAACTGTATTTGTTCATGAAATGCACAACATAAATTATAACTTCAAGTGATCTATTGGATTTTTTCTGTTAATAACGTATTTAGAATTATTAACTCCGAAATTTGCTAGTTCCAATACACTTATGCCACAAAACATGAAATGTTAAAAAAATACATTTTACGTGCAATAAAAACATTGGATATTATAAAATATTTATTTACGTACATTATTTATTGCTCAGTAGTTATTACTTTACGACATCTCAACAGTACGTTGCTTATGATTGATCATACAATATCGATTTACTCAAAATAAGCGTTGGCAACACGACGCCGTTCGCCGGCTATATTCAATAATATTTTTACAAAATTGAATATTTTTTTTCATTATGATTTAGAATTTTTATGCGACAAAATACGCAGACATCGATTAAACAAGATAGAAGGATTCTACTATAGTTAATGTTTGTGCTCAATCGGTTAAACAAAAACGGACAAAATCATAACTTTGGTTTTCTAACATATTTCTATCTTTTGTTGACACAATAAGCGAATAAAACAATTCGACCCATTAGGTTCAAAGAAACGTAACTCGATTTTTGGTGTTTTTGAGTTACATACATTTCGGCTAAAATTATCAAAAAACGCCCTTTGGGTCTCCTGTAAAATTAGTTATGTTTGTGTTACGTCATTTTTTACTTTTTACAGTCTATTTGGCATTGGAAATAAAATAACATTTTTCATAATATTTCAATAAGGAATTTCTGAAAACAATTTTATAAAACATATTAACACATTTTTATTTAACAAATAAATAAGGCAGCCAAAGCATAACCATTTAATACATTGAAAAAATAATTCGAATGATTCGTAACAGATTACTAAGGAAACCTGTTTTTTTCTCTCCTGAAAAGTAAAGAAAAATGAGATACGTTTCTTTGACTCTAAGGAGCCGCATTAGCAATACCGTGTGTGTCTCATATTTAATGTAAGTATCAATTATTGTCGAATTTTAGTTTATTTTTTATCTGCTTTAGTATCTGGAATTAAAATTCAATTAGCAACGTTTGATATGCATCGATTCGGGTAATGTACGTTTTATGCAATATTGAAAATTATTGTCTGCATGGAAATTACTGTTGTATTGTGCCATTCTGTCTGTCAGCGAAAAATATCGCCGTCTAAATATGGGCAAAAATAAAAAAAAAAACAGTCAACTATGATGAGATAAGAATTCTAAACATGCGATTGTTGTGCATGTAAAATTTTAAATAAAAATAATATTATAAAATATTATTTCTGGATATATTTTTACGAATATCTTATCTGGTCGTAAAAAGATAGAATAACCACGATACTGGGCCTTAGTATGTATTGTAATTTCATGATGAGTGTTTTGTTTACTAATACTTAAGTGTTTTGACGTTTCTCTAAAGTAGACCTGCGGGGCTATTCTCAAATTTATTAGGATGTAGAAAATCCTGACAAAAATTAATTGGGTTTATAATGTTTTATTGATAACTTTCAATTCACTGCGTAAAGTCTGTGACTCACGGCTGTACTCAGCAAAACCAAGTGCCTCCTGTTTAACGCATGCATTCTGACAGTGCTATTTTACAGTTGCGAGTCATGGCACCTTACAAAAGCACCTAGCAACCGTTTACTCTGCTTTGAAAACAGATGCCTGCGCCGAATTCTGGGCGTGCGGCTGTTTGACCAATTTCAGAAACACGGAGATAAGGGAACGGACTAAACAGCCGTTAATTACGTCCAAAGCGAAAAAGCGAGGATTGACCTGGCTTGGACATGTGCTGCGGATGCCTCAAGAAAGCCTGAATTCTGCTTGTCTCTTCTACCAACCAGGTGGATTCCGCCGTCGTGGAAGGCCACTGATGACCATCTATCTATAGGATTTACTCGGTGGAGTTATGGGACGCTGGAATGACATGGGAGGAAGCAAGAAGACTGGCGGGGGGCAGAGAATCTTGGAGGAATCATGTGGTTATATGCTCCGACTAGGGAGCGGATATGGAAAAAAACTTGAATATCTTGATATTAAAAATTATTTAATAATGCTATGCGATATAGCTACCGTCTTCCGGGATATGTACGCCGAAGTATCTGAAGCTGTCAACCCTCTCGATGATCTTGCCTGCCTTTTCTTCCGACCGGTGGGATTCCGGTGTCCTGGACGACCGTTGGGTACTATCCATAGGATGTACTGGCGGAACTGAGGGATGCTGGCATGTCATGGGAAGAAGCAAAGCAATTGTAGAGAGACGGGGAAACATGGAGGTACCGCGTTGAGGCCATATTCTTCACATAGGGAGCGAATATGGTCAAAGAAGAAGCAGATGTGACAATAATTAATTCTGCATTCACCCTAAATAGTTAGGACACTCGAGGAGAATTTTCTTAAATAATCCCTTAAAATCAACGCAAGGAATAACAAACATCCCTTGTTACCATCCATGCCTGAGATCTCAAATTATAGACTAATAAAATCAATCTTGACTCGAATCAGAAGCCTAATGGTCACTGAGAAAAACCTTTATCGCTGAGCTACGGTGACCAGGGAGGTATGTGTGTTTATTACATGCGTATTCAACGAAATATGTTCAGTATTTATTATAAGAAACATGCATTGGCTATTAATGTTTATTGCATATAAATTACATTCCCTTATGTTGGCGTGTTCTTTTTTGGGGTAGAAAAATACAGGTGGCTCAGAAGCAAATCCGCTCGTGTAAATTTACTTCGTCACTAAAACATCAATATTATTTTTTTCGGTTTAAGTGTTTTCGTTGTAGTTACGAATCACGTCACATTTTTTTTCAACGACCACCCCAATTTCGAATCAAAGTTATGTGGATTTATTTGGTAGATTTCCTGGGTGGTGGATGAATTGTTTGAGAGATACTTGGTTTCTCGCCAACCTCATAACTATGTTTGAACTAACTTTAGTTTAGTTTTGTGTGTTGACTTAGAGGAGATACACATGATGACACCTTACTTACTCTAATATCCTAAATTAGTGATGCGAGCGATAGTGATTAGTTAATCAATTGTTTTGTCCTAGCCCTATTTTTCTATCCCTACTCTATTCGAAAAAGATAGCTTGAGCAACTAAGTAATAAGCAGTTTTCGTGTAAACACTTATGTTGAGATAAACTCCAGTAGGAACCCATATGCTTCCACATCGGAAGTACAATGGTAAAAAAACAGAATTTGCAGGTTACTAAATTTTGATAGAATGTTTATTAACTTTTTCGTTGCCGTAAATAATTAATAGTAATTACCTAGCAGGCCGGCTATAATTTGCGGCTATTAATTTAATTAGTTATTGACGAGATAACTCGTATTTGGCCTGTTGAGCACGAAAAAATTCACGAGATATCTCGTATGTGGCAACCATCGAGTTAAGTTGTATAACATTGTAATTATCGAAAATAAATATTTGAAAAAAACTTTAGGATACGTTCTTTTGCCTTTCTATTGTCGATATTATAGTAAATAATAATATGCACATGTGTGTTTAGCTAATAATTCTGTGATTACAGATAAGAATGTGCCCGAATACCCGAGTATCGATCAATATTGTACTCATGAATTTAAAAAAACTCGAGTACTTTGAGTACAACTGCTTATCTTTAAACTAAAACATAATATATACATATTTTAATTCGTCTGTCTCTAACGCACAGCACATACTGTCTGCGCGTTGAGAGAATGTTGAAAGGTGACACTGCCATCTGGCACTAATATTACTTAAAAAATAATTGCACATTTGTGGAGTATACCTTTCTCATCACATTCTTAAATCCTATACAAAATTCTATGAGAAGTTGTATTTAAACAATACTAAAATACTCTTTTGCACTTATTAAACAACTATTTATTGGGATTTGGACCAGTTTTTCTCAACAGCTTAATATTAACTGGGGTATCCAATTCCGGACCCTTTTTTATGATCCTGGATTTAGAATTTTTCCAATTTTGGAATCCCAGTATTGAACATTCAACGTAAAATCGTGTATAAATTGGGATTCTGGATTGAGAAATGTTATCTCGGCTAATTTAAAATCTTGAGATTTTTCAAGCAATTTCATATCGAATCCAAAATCCCAGAAATTGGCGAATTTAAAAAATACCTAAATTTAGCACCTTCTTTTTTCTAAGACCTCGCTCAACTTTCTGTAATTTTCTCAATCCCGAAATCCCGTGATTAGTGCTGTCACAAATGTTAGTGCTCAACACGCCTGTTACGAGTTAACTCGTCAATAACTAATTCAATTAACTTTTCCGGTTCAAAGCTCAAGAAATGCGACCCCAATACCCACATTTTCTTAAATATCTATTTTAATATGGGTGATACAATGTTTATAATTAAGGTTTTCTTATATCATAGTTTTTTGGACCTTTTGTAGTTTATATTAATACGCGATAACACGATAAGCGATCGTTCGTAAGATAGCTGGGCTAAACTCGTCAGTTGCAATTTCATATGTGTGCTGGGATGACGTCTTTTTTACGCACAACTTACAATATGATTATTCATTAAAAAACCACGGATTTTTATAAAAAAAATGTATGAGGAATGATGCAGAAAGATATTTTAAAACCCTTAGACTATTTTTTTTTGAAATTCATAAGAATAAGGCCAATAGTGAGAAAACCACTGGGGTCCCTAAACGACCCCCATCGGCAGAGAGTTAATAAATGCATGTTATAGCCGGCGTGCTAGGTAATTACATACTTTTTTCTACGGCAGCCAAAAGGTTACAATACTCGTGTGCTAAATCAACTCTAGTTACTTGAAATCTCTCGTTACTCGCTGATAAAATTTACCATCTCTAGTAGATAACCTCCTAAAGTGATGATTTATTAATATATTAAAAACGATAACATAACAATAATATTTTTTGTATGCGTTGACGCGGGCGACACATTTTATTGATATTAACTACATATATGCCCTCCGAGCATATCGCGTGTTCGATACGTCATTCCGGTATTCGATCGACCTGTCAGAATATTTATATTATTATTTACAATGGAAAAAATCTACTGAAAGTGACGTTGATGTGCTGCTATAAGGTTGCCAAAAAAAAAATACACAAAAGACATGTCTTTTTTGGTATTTCAAAGCTTTTAAAATATAACTTGCGGTCTTTGTGTGAATCTTGGTAAATATAACATACTATTTCTCGTCGACTCTTGGCTAAACAGTTATTTTCTATGTAAATGGTTTAGCTACGTTTCGGTGACAATGTTAAACGGTGATTGATTAATTTCGCGCAGTGGAACTATTACAGTATCGCTATACCAAGCGTTATTGTCGTATCTACATTTTAGACAAGTGTGTGGAATAAGGAGTAAAAGTTTTTTTTTATACATTACTTGATTTCGGTTCGGTGATTTTTCTGAACACGATTTTTCTATACATTTAAATATTTTTGATTTATGAAATTGAACATCAAGAATATACATAGTATTGAAACATTAAAAATAAAAAAATAGACATGCTTACATACTTATTTTAAATCTTTTGTTTGTTCCCAATCTGAGTGACTTAACTTAAAATTAAATATATAATACATTTTTGGCATAATTTGTGTCCGGAGTTTTATTGTACGGTTTATCCTTTATTCCGACTACATAAATTATATAAGTTTTCGTTACCGTTTCAATCTTGATTTGACTACGCAGATTAAAAACAATAAGAATATATAATAAATATATCCAAAACAAAAAAGAAATATTATTATAAATAATTAATTTTATCATACAATAACGTTTCAAAACTATACTAGTGTATTTTCATTGGAAAATTAACATTTGTATTCATTTTTCAATGAATTATATCTAAAAAAAGATCTTAATTTGACACGCCATTTAAACTGTGAGTGTGTGAATGAAAATTGTATATACCTTGATATGAATCATTTGAAAAATAAAGCATCGTATCGTCTCACTGCACTATATAGCCACTGTGGTGATCTGAACTTTTCAGTAATCTTCCTCGAGGTACAAGTTTTTCCCATTAAATATCTAAATATTAAAATACTTTACAGTGGAACCTCTTATAACGAGTAATTCGCATAACGAGCAAAACAGATTGTGAAACAAATGCTCCCTTAACGAGCGACTTTTCGCATTGCGAGAGACGCAGGGTTTTGGAAAGATCACTTTCACATCGTTGCTTGACTCAAGATGATTGACGATGGGAAGGGGTTACCAAGAGAACCATAACTTCAGCTTGGAAGAAGCTTTGCCAAGGAGCGTTGACGAATGTGATTTTGAGGGGTTTGAAACAGTACCTGTGAAGTCTACAGTCAACGAGATTGTATCTGGCCAATACCATGGGACTGTAGGTGGATAACCACGTTATCGATAAGCTTTTATCGTTTTTTGCAAATCGAAATCGCATTCCAGGTTGTTACGCTCATTAACAATTCATAAGTATGTAATTTTACATTAATTCACGTTAAAAATATAACACATGTTTTTTCCGGCGTGGAACGCATTATTGTATTTTACATTGTTTTACATGGGAAAAAATGTTTCGCGTAGCCTTTTAGTAGCCGTAGATAATTTATAGTAATTACCTAGCAGGCCGGCTATAATTTGCAACTATTAATTTAATTAATTATTGATGAGATAAATCGTCTTTGGCCTGTTGAGCACGAAAAAATTTACGAGATATCTCGTCTGTGGTAACCATCGAGTCAATGAGTGTTTCATATAACGAGTGAGATTCCGAAACGAATTAAACTCGTTATGAAAGGTTCTACTGTATTTGTATATTTATATCTTCGCTGTGTATAGTTTTCAATTACTTATTTTTGGAAGCTTGGACCTCTCCTACACTGCATGATTTTCGAATTTTAATTAAAAAACGGCGGCATAATGTTAATTATCGACAGTCGTTAAATGTCCTATAAAGAAAATACATTGCATACTTTGGAATTAAAAATAAAACATTTTTGTTCGATATATTTTTAGCTTTTTTTTATTTTCCGTTTCTTGATTACACTTATGAAGAAAAGCATTTCTCTTTGGTTTTATTTTAATTAAAAGAAATCGATCGCACATGTTTGAAATAACATTGGTTAATTTAGAAGCCGCTGGGCGACAACGCCGCCTTCAATCAATCAATTAATTAATTAATTAATTATCGAACAATTCATAAAACTCGCCTGCAGCGTTATGTTAGAATATGAAAAAATATTTAGCTGTCTAAATACGCCAGTCTGATTTTATTTCATTTTATAAAAAAATATTTTTGTATAATGACAATTGATGCACTGTCGAATTTTTTTTTCAACCATTTTAATTTGTCGCCCAGTTTTTTTTTCGACCAATATTTGTCGCCGACTTTTATTTTATTTTTAATACAATTTTAAATATTACTATTAACCGCTTGAATACCGCGCAAATAAATCATTAATATGTCCCACAGATACTGCGTGTTTTTGAGAAAAATATTTTTGCCTAATATACACTCGAATTCGATATTTTAAAAACTTATATTGACTCAGTATAGATAGCACTACACATATTCATCAAAATATTGCTTTTATTCTATTAGATTACCAAGTATTTGATTTTTTAAATGTCTCGGACATCCGTGTTCGCTTGGTATTCAAGTGGTTAAGTAATCAATCAATTCAGTTTTTTAATGTTTTGATTATTTCAATATAATAATAAATATTAATTAATTCGGTTGAAAATATGGTGATGTTGTTAATTGTGTTAATTGTCAACCGTGGATTAAAACGACACTATTTTTTACCTAACTGAGTTTAAATCATTTATGTCGACAAGTTTTTTTTTCATTTTTTTCTATAGTACGTATACATATTTATTTATTAATTATTTAAATTATTGAAAAAACTTAAAAAAATAATTGTCGCCCAGTTTTCGCCGATCCTTAAATATATGCCGAATACAGTATTTAAATAGTATTATCAGTTAAATTAAAATTGTGATGGTGATTATAAATTCTACATGAGTCAGTTCCAGCCGTTGACTGATAGTGTGTATGATGTTTCACTAGTAGTAAAATAAACAAGATAGGTAATATTGATGATTAAATTATTAGTTCGGGTAACTGGTGTGTAGTGGGTGTCGTTCGTTGGTGATTCGGTGACAATCCTTAAGGTGCCTTTGTTCTCCATCACGCATTTTTGGATTTGCCACTGGAGCTGGCAGCTGACGGAAGTGCCTCTGAGTTGTACGTGTTCTTGAAGAAGTCGTAGAAGAGATAGTATATCAGCACCACGTTGGGAATGTAGAGCCAGACGAGGATGCGCGGTGCCGGGCAGGACGGGTACAGCGCCTGCACGCTGTGCACCAGTATCATGGTGAACTGGACCTGCAGGCAGTTGAAGAGTGTTAGTTGTTTATTTGATTTTCATATATGACTAAAAGTAGGGTTGGCATCGCCAGACGAATGTATTAATACCGGTATTATTAAAAAAGTTTTAACAAAGCAAAAAAAAATGAGATTAATTAATCGCAATACAGTCGAACTTTGTTATTACGAAAAAGATGAGACTGACTGAATCTGCTCGTTGTATCAGAGAATATGTATTTTTAAATGCTTGCAAACATACCCATCAAACGAAGACATGAAGTATCTGGAGCGGTCACATAACACAAAAAGTCGCAATTCATACAAAAATACACAATTAAAATTTATTTACACCCCCGTTACACAAATATTACATTTTTCTATCAATCCACTTTTCTTATGAAATTTAAAATTGATGCTTGTTTCATTGCTTCAAATTTTTGCTCGGAGAAGTAGTTCGTTATAAAAAGTGAATAAATGTATAGAGAAAAACATAAACTAAAATGTCAACGAACGTTTCCTCGTTACATCCGAGATCTCGCTATTTCCGTTATCGTAATAACCGGGTTCGACTGTATATTATATTTAATCCATTTTCTTCTTCCAATGTGAAAAATATCGTCGGTTTGCTACAATAATTCATTAATTCGAGTTCTTAGCGCCGTCATTCTACTTATTTCAACCACTCGCTGAATACCAATAATATCTAACTGATATTTGTTGTAATCTTCAATGATTCCTCAATAAATGCAATGTAAAAATTACGCAAATTTGTCTTGGGGTCACTTTGTACCCACCGCTCCTCGATTTTACTTTCGATGTTTTGGTACTCGAGTGTTATGTGACATTTCGGTCAAAACGTACATAGTTAGATGTCACAATTTACTATTTTATCATGCTTTTACCCAGTAAATAAGTCATTATTGAAATTGAACACCCCAAATGTCACTCAGTGCATGTGTATTTACATGATTTTTGCAAAAAAAACTCACTATCTGCGGTAACTTATTATTGAAAACTTCTCTGGAATCGAGCGAGTAAATATTTCTGAGTGTATTTATGATAAGATAAATTTTATCGATTTCTACACATGCTTTTCAAGTCGTGGAAGCATGCTTACCCTTACAAATTTTGCCGTTAGTAATAAACCAGCGCTTTGGCCGCGAAACTCTTTCGTTGCTCCGTCTTCCATGAGTAAACTTCGAAAAGTTTCCTCTAATTTATTATGTATGTATATTTAATATTAAGATATAGATTTTGATGTGAATTCTATAAATATATTTTATAAAGTCACACACACAATGTTGTTAGAACCGATATTTGTAACAACCTAAAAAAACTACAGTGGAACCTCGCATAACGAGCAAAACAGATTGTGAAACAAATGCTCCCTTAATGAGCGACTTTTCGCATTGCGAGTGACGCAGGGTTTTGGAAAGATCACTTTCACATCGTTGCTTGACTCAAGATGATTGACAAGGCGTGGGAAGGGGTTACCAAGAGAACTCTCACTTCAACTTGGAAGAAGCTTTGCACAGGAGCGTTGTCGAATGTGAGTTTGAGGGATTTGAAACAGTACCTGTGAAGTCTACAGTCAACGAGATTGTATCTTTGGCCAATACCATGGGACTGGAGGTGGATAACAATGATATTGATGAGCTTTTATCGTTTTTTGCAAATCGAAATCGCATTCCAGGTATAGTGTAATCTTACATTAATACACGTTAAAAATATAAAAAATGTTTTTTTTTCCGACATGGAACGCATTATTGTATTTTACATTGTTTTATATGGGAAAAATTGTTTCGCTTAACGGGTGTTTCACATAACGAGTAAGATTCTGGAACGAATTAAACTCGTTATGAGAGGTTCCACTGTACTACACCTGTTGGCAATAGAGTCCAGTATCGCCACCACTGCTGAAGTCTGTTTATTTCGTAACGTATTGCTTACCCACTTTAACATTGCTTTGTCAAAAGCAGCAATGTGAGACAATAAATGATTCACAGCGAACACAATAAAATTTTATTCTGAGCCATGCATTTCCTGGCACATATCAATAGTAGTCAGAATGAAAACACTAGTGATTCACGGAGAATCCAATCAAATTTTTGTTTTCGTTACATGGTGGTTTGTTCGAATATACGAATCAGGAGTGGTAAATCGACGTCTAAGCGAATCAATTTCATGTATTTTTTACATACCATTTGGATGACTGTAAGCCACATTTTCCACTTGTTGAGAGTAGCCTTCAGCTTTGGCCCAGCCTTGGACGATAGCAGGTAATACGTGTACATGATCACGTGAACGAATGTGTTGATCACAGGTGCAAAACTTGCCATTCCACCTGCAAACAAAAACAATAGTTTGCCTTTCAAAGTAAATGCCAACGTCTAATTGAATGATAATACTTAAACCAATATATTATATCGACTAAAGATGCTCACGAAATTTCAATATCTTATTTTTCACTCGTAACATTATAAAACAAGATGTTTTAAGTATTTTAAAACAATGCTTAATAGTTTCTTAGGGTGTTGGACTACTTACCACAAAAATCGAAAGGCACTAAAAGGGTTAAGGTGTAAACATTAATTATTTAAACTCTTAACGGGTAACCAATAATGCCATAATAACCAATAAATAATTAAATAATGAATGCCTTTTAAACCGCAAGGAAATTATGAACCATTAAAATATATAATGCAAGCAAAGTATGCGAAAAGGGTTTGCCACGTTTTCCATACTTTTCTCATCTGCGGATAGCCTTTTTGTAACCACAAGAGAGTAAGGATAGAAGGATAGGGATTGCAATACCGGGCGAATATTTCTATAAACGGTTTCTTCGGTTAATAAATACGCCTTTAAAAAGTTCCATCAATACTAGAACATGTCAATATTGATACAACTCTTAGTGGATTTAAAATATTTCAATTCATCGCGAACAATTGTATTACAATATGTGATAATTCGGGTAGTTTTCATGTTAAAAAAAAACACTGCAAATACCGGGATCTTGGTTTCGATATTACCACTATCGCGATCTTTAGCTAAGATATGGCAATAATATGACATAATTATTGTGCAGTTTTTTGGATCTCGTGTATGGGAAGAAATTCCCACACCACAGTAATTCACACCATCGAACAAAAGTCCATAAATCAAGCAGCCAAAGCCAACGATGTGTAACATTCGATTACAGACCCGAAAAATAGCCTTTGCCTTAAAAAAAGGTTTTGTGTGTAAACAAATTACCCGGTGCATATTTGACGCCCACCCAAATAATGCTCATCGTGGTACAGTGGTGATAGATGTGCAGGAACGACGCCTGGTTGTCCTTCTTTCTCAGGACGAAGAACACCGTCTCCACCAGCTCGATCACCTTCAACATCAGAGTCCACCACATCCAGTCAGCCATTCGCATCGTCATCGGGCTCGTGTCTGTTGGGTCCGGTATCTCGCAGCCGAATGTCAGTGTTGTCGTCCACCCTGACGTGAAAAGCTGGGGAAAAGATTTTACTAAATCAGCGAACTCGTTACCCCATTCATAATCTAAATTGTGGGTCTTCAACCTCGCCTCTACCATACATTTTGTATCGTTGTTGATGATATACTTAATTACCTTACAGCAGTGAATCAAGTTTACACTTGAACTTACATTTACGTGCGAAGTGTTTTTTTTTGTATGGGGGGGGTTTGTGCAAATAATTACGTTATTTTATTAGGAATTCATTTACTTATATGTAGAAAATTGAAAATGTATTAATTATCTACATCTCCAGGTTTATTGACTGTTTTAATTAAATCGATACATTTTATTAAAATTACTTATAAATTATAATTAAAGATTATTTAACCGTTTGAGCAGTATGTTGTCGTATATTATAAATTGCCATTGTCATACGTTTTATTAAATTATTGTTATTACTTCAGATATGGATACTACACCGGCCATCAGTGATTTTTGGCTTATTTTATTTTGTAATATTTGTCGCAAAAGAATAACAGATTTTTTTGAAAAGGTTAATATTTGTAAAAATAAAACGGTAGCCATATAATATTAAGCATAAAATTCCATTTCGGGTCGATCCCTTCCCGACGTCGGTAGAATATCACATGCCCACAGATGAAACCAAAAAAGATTATGGTCCAAATTACTAGTAATTGCTTCTAGAAAAATATTAATAAAAGTAATAATGAATTAGTTTTCTGTACAATTTTAACTCTGCTATTTATAATTGCAACAAATATCTACTTAAATTTAAGATTTCTTCTGAAGCTGCTTGGCAGAATTTCAATATTAAATTTGAATCGTTCAAACTATGTACATTCTCACAGATTTTGTCACTAACGACCCGGGTTTCGCCTTTCGGCATCTTCAGGCGTTCAAGTGCACGGATGAACTTGAACTGACTTGAACATCCGTGCACTTGAACGCCTGAAGATGCCGAAAGGCGAAACCCGGGTCGTTAGTGACAAAATCTGTGAGAATTTACATAGTTTGAACGATTCAAATTTAAAATATCTACTTAAAATATTCGTCCCATATTGATCCGTATACAATAAAAAAATGTTTATTTTTTATTTTAGTGTGTAGCAATAAATAACTCAAAAAGTACAATCAGTCCCGCACAGCTCTACATCGGAACAAGAACATAATGAAAATATAAGCTTTTTTTTAGATCGTTTGGGTTATGGACAGTAGCCGTTAAACAGAGATTGTATATACATAACCGGGTGGTGGTGGGAAAACCATCTATATTTTAAATTAAGGTATGGAATTCTAAGTAAATTACAAAATCGTATTTTAAAAAGTCACATTCATTCACAGTTTTCAGCAATGTATTTGATATGTGAAGAAAGAGCATTATTTGCCTAACATGAAAGGTTGAATCGCCTAATAGTAGAATAATCCAAAAACTTAATTTCATAGACAATCTAGTTCAATACTAAACTAAAGAAAATGAGAACAAGTATTTTTTGTCAAGTGAGGTTATTAAAATTTTAATTTTAATGTTGGCCATTTTGACTAAATTATACTTACCGTTGAGCAAGTTCTAACCACTCCATATCGGTCATTACTGAAATCTGTGTTACTTTACTAAAAAATATATTTAATGAAATACCCATCAAACAAATACTTGCGTATCGTTGATAGCATGATAAACGTTTTTTTAAATTTGTTTTAAATGAATTATTTTGTTGTTAAAATATAATAATAACTTTTATCAACAATCCTGTAAATTTTATCTGTGTTTACGTTTCCAGCAATAAAATACGATATTCCGATGGCTTTTACTACATTAAAAAAGTACTAAAGTGTATTATTTCATCGCAGTAGGTAATCAAATTTAATAATGGTTCATCGTAATTAAGATTATTAAATTATGTTTTAATTTTATACCGTTTTCTGACAACTCTTGGCGGAAGATAAAGAAGATAACTCGTTGCAGTTTTTTAAAAAGAGTGGCAACAATTCGCTCTATTAGGTTCGTTCAAAAGTTATTCCGCAGAAATAGAACGAACAGGCGGCTAGTCGACGAAACATGACATGAGTTTTACCACTGCTGATCTTATTTTCAAATTTTTAATTTGTTGTTAAAATTGTTCATCTCATAAACACCTATCACTCACCCCCCAGCAGACGATTGAGTTGGCTATGATCTGGAAGATGTTGTAGAACATGATGACTGTAGTCAGGTCGAAAGCTGGTCTTCCTTTCATGAAACCGGGCAGAGCGACTTTAATTCCGTACAGATATGTTGCCAGGATTGAAATCGGGAAGCCACCCCCAGACATCAGGGGCCATTCTGCAACTCTGGGGTCTGAAAACGATAATTGTATGTTATATGGATTCAGTCGTACACTGTCATCAAATGATTTATTTGTGCACAATATTTTTTGATTAAATGTTAAATTCTTTGAGTGCCATATTGCTCACATATACGAACAACGGAAACACCTGACACCAAATTTGATTGAATCAGGGGTAGGCTGGAAGGGGGCTCCATGTTAACTTTGACTTCGGCGAGCCCCTTGTTAATTTAAGAGAAAACAATATTATCAGATCAGATGAAATTTCTGGCTTATATATGTTATCTACGACAGCTTCAGTATTCACAGCAGTACATTTTTAGCCATTTAGATAGTTAAGTTTACGGTAAATTGCACATTGTTACATATTAAAAAAATCGATTGCTTATTTAAGTTTTGCATATACTTAATATTCACTCCTTCCCCAGAACACCGAGAATCGCATTAACTCGAAGGCTGCTATAGACGAGATATCTTGTAAAAATTTTCGTGCTCAACACGCCAGTTATCTCGTCAATAATAATTTGAATTAATAGTTGAAAATTATAGCCGGGGTGCTGGGTAATTACTATTAATTATCTACGGCAGCTAAAAGGCTAAGATTAAGCGAGCTCCTTGATAGCGTATTGGCAGCTCACCGCTGTATTGAATGACTTGTATAGTATACTATTCGAATGGTATGATCACTTTGTTGTGTTTGCACAATCAGTAATTGCAAATTTGGTAAAAACCGTGCATTTTGATAAAAAAAACGTATAAAATAATGCATTTGAGGCTAAAATATTGCTTATACATAACAGCTAAAAGAAGACTAATTTTTTTTTAAAATTAGTTAAACCTTGTGTAGTATCGATATTATCTTTCAGTGATATTAAGGTGTGGCTATTTTGGTAAAAACTATGCATTTTGATAAAAACGTGTAAAATAATGCATTTAAGGCTTAAATATTGCTTACTAACTTTTTTTTAATTAGTTTAACCTCATGTAGTATCGATATTATCTTTCAGTGATATTAAGGTTATTATTACAGGTGGATTAAAAAGTAATCATAATACTTAGTTTAATATTCTATGAATTGTTTTGATAAAATCAGCGAGATACGATGTATTGATTGTTAAATATTATATCATATCACAGCGGTGTGATTCCGTCCTTATCGTGTTATCACTGTATTATTATCAGTGTATGAAAATCTATTTTTGTGAGGAAGCGCGTTCGTGATTTCGGCGGCTCGCGTTTTTTTTTTTGTTCTGATTTATTTATGAAACGGTTAATTAAATTATCAGAACGATCCTCGATAGCGTAAATCAAACATCGCACCTGCGTCTCCAGGGCTGGCATAAATGTAAAAACAGTGGCCGGAAAATAAATTAACTCTCGCGGCTCGGAGACTAGAAAAATACTTCTCTGCCGATGGGGGTCGTTTAGGGACCCCAGTGGTTTCCTCATTATTGGCCTTATTCTTATGAATTTCAAAAAAAAAAAATAGTCTAAGGGCTTTAAAATATCTCTCTGCATCATTCCTCATACATTTTTTTTTTATAAAAATCCGTGGTTTTTTAATAAATAATCATATTGTAAGCTGCGCGTAAAAAAGACGTCATCCCAGCACACATATGAAATTGCAACTGACGAGTTTAGCCCAGCTATCTTACGAACGATCGCTTATCGTGTTATCGCGTCATCGCGTATTTATATAAACTACAAAAGGTCCAAAAAACTATGATATAAGAAAACCTTAATTATAAACATTGTATCACCCATATTAAAATAGATATTTAAGAATATGTGGGTATTGGGGTCGCATTTCTTGAGCTTAGAACCGGAAAAGTTAATATGTAAATAGTCATTTTTTTTTCGAAAGTTATTGTGGGGCTATAATGCAAAACGTACTATTTCCAAAATGATCATATTGAGTTAGGTATGCAGATAGGGTAATTCAAGCCTAAGGAATCGACTGGCCCTATTAGTTTAAATATGAAATGTCTAAAAAACTGTCGTTTTCAAATTGGAAATTATATTTTTATGCAAATGTTATTTTGTTTGTGTTATTCGTTATAGTATTTGACTCTACTGAATAGTTCGATTCTTGCAAATAGTAAGTTTTGCATTATAAACCCACAATTATTGTCGTTAGCTTCAGTTGCGGATCTCGCAGGTTCGAGTCCCAGTACGAACAGCAGTTTTTCAATGATTTCATCGATTTCTGTTCGAATGCATTGGTGTTTGTGTTGTCTAAATGTAATTTCCTCCCATCCGTTAACCACTAGAACTGTCCTACCGTATTCTTATATGCCTACTACTCTCTCTGTAAAAGCAATCAGAGATTGAGCAACTAATTAATACATAATTCTCTTAAACGTATTTTTTATGTTTAACGTATTTAAAAATATGAAATACGCATTTTACTAATTCCACTTTTATTTAATATGATCAGAACCGGTTTCGCTCACGAAGAACATTATCAACTGATAAAATAATCTACTACATATTAGTGTTATGTATACAAAAAAGCGGGGAAACAAACAGTTGGTAATGTAATAAAATATGAATAATTAACGCTAAATTGACTATAATTAAAATGAAAATTTGAATCGTTCAAATTATGTATATTCACACAAGTTGTGTCACTAACGATCCGGGTTTTGCCTTTCGGCATCGTCATGCGTTTAAGTGCACATATAAACTCGAACTGACAGTTCTAGTTCATCCGTTTCAAAGTCTTTCAATATAGCCGAAACAATATCACAATATACGATATTTTATTTTATAAATGCAAAAAGCACTCGGCAGGGCACCCCTTGCCAAAGTTCGTTATTTGTTTTTTTTTTTGCGTTACGTCGCGTTAATTGTGATGAATTTTCCGATTTCACGCTACTGTTTGGACACCTATTCCTAAAAAAATTACAATACATTAGCGGGTATCGATTTTTAACACTGATTTATATTACCTTCCAATGACACTGCGTATTATATAGTTGGCACGGAACGTAAAATCATTATGCTCAGTTGCTGTTTTGCAGGGCTGTGGAGTTAAGTAAAAAGAAGACGACTCCGACTACGTATTTATTAATTCAAATATTTCCGTATAACTAATATATCTGTATACCAGCCATACTCAACCTTTTTTTCCTCCGGGCCGCATTCCGATATTTGCTTCTCTACGTGGGCCGCAACATATTTATGGTATACTCCTTTTTTTTTTTTTTAGCTCACCGAGGAATTTGAAACCCACGATTTGGTAAGAGCTTACTGGGCCGCACATTAGGGCTTAATGGGCCGCAGGTTGAGTATGGCTGCTGTATACCATCAGATGATCATTTTAGTTACTGGAATAATTCTAGATTTCACCTATCAATATGATGGATAGACGAATAATTTTTCAATATCCTTAAATTATTTTTTTCCGGTTGTGCTGAATCCAAAGACACGACTCCCGAATCAGACTCTTGACTCCGCAGCCCTTCTATTTTGACACACCGATGTTATATTCCGTCGTCGTTTTGGCAAAAAACTTAACTTCAAAAATACTACAATCGATTTATGAATTATATTCAAATTACATACGTGCTCACAATTCTTTCAGGTCTGTTTTTTCTTTACTACCTGTTAATATTTAATTTTATTTTAATCACATAAATAAAGGTTTATGCTCACCCCCAAGTTCCGTGAATAGCCAATGATACGAGTTCTTCAAACAGTCCATTTTGTTGTGATCTGTAAATATTAAAAAAAAAAAATACTTTCAATTCAAAAACTGGTATTTTGGTATCTAAAATAACAGTCACCAAGTCAACAGTAAAAGTTACCGCTTAGGGCAGTGGTCGGCAACCTACTACCCGCTGGTAATTAAATTACCCACTGCGTTATTTTGAGTTACCCGCCAAGAAATTATGATCATATTTTTTTTTATCAAATTACTTATTTGATAAGACCAAGGACGCCACCAATAACAATATTATATATGTGTTTTGTATTTACACATATATATCATGCAAATATATTATGTTTGATACATAACTATTTATTTTATTTTCTAAAAATGATTTTTTAAAAGAATAAATTGTATAAAAAATATTTTTAACTTTTACCCACTAACCAATTTTGTTTTTACTCAGGCTCTCAAAAGGTTGCCGACCACTGGCTTAGGGCATCCAATCCCGGACACATTTTGTGATCCCAATATTTCGGGATTCACAATCTTTGAATATTGATCATTCTTCATAATTCATGCCATAATTGTTTGAAATCATTACCAACAATTGGTAATTAAGTGAATCCAGATTTATTGTCAACTCCAAGTGACAAAGTGATAGATTCCACAATTATTCAGAAGTCGTATACCTTGAAAGAGTGTCAAAATGACAGATTCCTGATTTTTTGTGACGCAGTTTTTTTAGCTCTATTTAGGATTTTTTACGTGTTATAGTAAATTCCGAAATCTCGGGATTGGTGCTAAAACGATCCGGGATCAAGACGAGAGGTTAGGTGAGCGGAAAATTCAAAGGTTGCGCGGTCCATGACAACAAATCTGCGGCATAATTTTGATATAGCTATTAAAGTTATTAACATATTTTCTAGTTTTTTACGTCGTTTCTTACAACTAATCTTTACATTATTTACGCGGTAGTTTGCGCGCGCAGTTTAGAGGGCTACATTGGTCGGTATCCTTCATTCCAAGATTGGATGCCCTCGTGCCGTTATTACAATCTCATCTTGACACTATATTAATCATGTTATATGTTCAAGTCCATTAAATCAAGATCTAACATCAAATCAAGTTTTAAATGAATAACTAAAAAAAATCCGAGTGTTTATTAATTCACTTATTACCAAATCTGTAAATTTAATGTCACCCATCCAACTCCGCTCGCTACCTCTTGGCATTTTATTTTATTGTTATATTTTGTCCCGAATTTGTTCTCTCGCATTCCCTCTCTCGTAATGCGTTTTTTTCCGCATCTGTTCTTGCTTGTGCGGAAAAAGGGAAAACGGTGATCAATTGTTTGGCAGGCTAAATTGGCTTCATTTTTTTATATGAAAAAATATGCCACATTTGCCGGTAAGTATGAACCCGTTCTCAGCGCACCAGTAAAGGAAAATGCTTGATGAAAATTCTTACTTATTATTTTGAAAGCTTTACCTCTCTAGTGGAAATAAATCACGTTTATTACGTCAATATCAATTCTGGCAGAAGTGACTGTGTTTTATTTTTAAAAACTTACAATTGAAATCTCCATTAAGTTTTTACTGCCTACCGATTTATTTTCCGGTTCGTTATGCAATGTAGAGCTCGAATGTCAGCTGAAAATTTTCATATAGCGATTGCAATTTCGGTATTACTGAAACCGGTATTCATGGTGTTATTTATATACCGGAATACCGGTTTTTTAAATGCAAAAATACTAGTATTTTATAATCGAAAATTATCTAAAATGAAATTCCGAACTTATAAAAACAATCACATATTTTAATATATTTTTTTGCGATGAATTGAAATGTTTTTAACATAGGGTCCAGAATTGATCGTGATGATGATGTATTATTATTTTAAGAAACCGTAAGCTGAAATCGTCCGTTTATGATTTTCATATATTTTTTAAGACAGTGTTATATATAAAATATCGAAATACTGATTTTGGATTTAAGGATATTACGATCCTTATTGGCCTTATTCTTTACTTACGGTATTATTATTTTTTTGTAATACCGTTCTTTAATATGAAATGCCGAACTACCGATATTTGTCCCTTATTGCAATCCCTATTTGTATACATATTGTTTATTTTGATTAAAATATGAAATTAATTAAAATCTTCTTTTTTTGATATTGCTTGAAAACTCATAAAGGCATAAACTCGACAACTACACATGGAGCATCTCAATAGAAGATTTTTAAAAGAACTGATTATTATTCACTCGTTAAACCTCTTTTTTCGCCGAGGGTTGCGTTATTGCGATAACGATTAGTTGTCACCTAATCGTTATCGCAATGCATCGTTTTAAGAATCAGACAAGCAGGACACCACAGACATCCATGACTTTTAACACAAAGCTATAAATTAATTTTAAAAAGTGTCCAAAAGGGGATTCGAACCTAGTAGACATCGCAAACAAAAAGGAGAAACGCCCTAGAGCGTTGACCACTCTTACTTATTATTGTCCTTTTTTTAAGCTATATTCTTCTTGTCTTACTTTCTTAGAGAAAGAAGGGCCAAGCTGTTCTAAAAACAACTCCGTATATACGTCTGCGTTTTATAATGGCATCACTCACTTATTTCGCTTTATCAGTGGGCTATTATTTAGGCTACCAATCTACGCTGATCAATTAGCTCTTTCGTCTCCGGATTCCTTAGTCCTTCTTGTCCTTCTTCTCAACCAACTTGGCCACGGCGTGGGGCAAGAACACAAACACTAGCATTAGAAAGATGAGGGTGGGCCACGTCGCGTCCACGGTCCTGTCACCCGCTGGACGGTATGGGAAGTCGAACCTGGTGTACTCCTCGCACATCTGTGTGAACCAGCCGACGTACAACTTGTTGGGCGACTGTTATGGGTGTTCGAGGCGGTGCGCCTAGCTGAGCGACTGTCATTTGCATTGAATGGGTTGGACTTTGATTTTATTTGATTTCGGAATTATTTATTGGTGTTGCAGTTGTTGGTAAACTTTTTGGAACGCAATCATCGCATCGGACTGTCGACTACGCTCGTGGGTCTCTTATTTTGTGATCCATATTCGTTCCCAAAGTGGAGCATATCTGGCAAAACGATATATCAAAAAAGAAAAAAAGTTTTCAGAAGCTCTATAATGGTTTCATCCTCAATATCTGTGATGAAGGCAAAGGAAGCAACGATATTTCCATCCATGCCATCATCTCCTTCATGCCAAAAATATACAGCACATGACCATATTATTTGCTAAATTATTTCTTTTGCAAACGTTTTTTTTTGTATTAGATTAAATAAATCACGAAGTAAAATATATTTTGATATACACGTTTATGGAATATGTATATTGTTTGTATTTAAATGCTGAATTCATTACGTGTTTGTAGAAAATTAGCGACAATATGACCTTATGGAGGTATATCAACATAAGTTTTTCTCTGCGAGAACTGCTTGTTACTCAGTTGCTCAATCTCTATTTTTGCGAAGAGAGAGAGAGGGATAGAAACGATGGTGTAAGGGCAGGACAAATGGTTAGCTAATCGCTCTCGCTACGCCCTGTTATTTTAAGATTGGAAGGGTGGGAAGGAATATTTCGACATCACAGTCGGGTGCGTAGCGCAATGGTCAACGTCGTTGGATTCCATGACGGATCTTACGGGCTCGAATCACAGAAGGAGCAGGATTTTCTATCGAATATTTAATAATTTATTTTGAAAACCAAACCTAACTTAGCTAACATTTTTATAAACATAACAATTGACCAAATTTTAAATAAATTCTGACCTTTCGCTTAATGAAAAACTTTTAAATATTTAAATACTGACCAAATTCTATTGTATACCGAAATAGCATGCATTTATTATACTGATTGAATGACCTTTCACAGTCCGGTAATTGGATTATCGTGCGAAATTAAATTGAAATAAATGTACAGTTTGAGAAACGTTGTTTTCAATTGATCAGAAGGGCTTATTTTCTCTGATATCTAAAAACAATACTCCACTTATCATGCAGTCACTTACGTGGTTGGTAGATTGTCACTAGGGATTCTAAAGCCTCGGGGTTTTCAAAGTCCCGGAACTTAAGCCGTGATAAAGTCAAAGTCCCGGGACTTTTATTTCTCCTTCGATAAAATTATAAATTTATTAAAATTAAATATTTGTATGTATGTATGTATGTATTACATACACTCGTCGCCTTCTAAATTTACGCATTAGTAAAAATCGCGTTTTTTTAATACAATGTTTAATAATCATTATTTTTCTTATGTAATAGATATATGAAATGCTTACGGTTGGTTTTTACTAAGAAGGGGTGATAACGGTACACGTATTGAAAAACTATCAATGAATTCAGCCGCAGTTAGAAGTAAATTTACGACCGTAACTTCACAATACAGCTTTAAGATCTTTTTTGTCATATTGAGACATTGGTACTTTTGTATTATAATGAACAAATATTTGTTAATAAAACAACATCAGGTATAAATATTTAATTTTAATATTTTGTAATTTGCTTTTGCTACAGTTATATTTTGTATACAGTTACGTTTTTCTTGGAGCTTCCCTCTTAAACCTGTTTTCATTCCATACACATCAGTCCTTTTGAGGGTTTCTTAACCGCAAGAATCGTTTTTTTTTAATTAAGCTGTACAATTTATTAGCAAATTTTAAGTCAGTCTCGATTCCCAGGACATTTTACAACAAAGTCCCGGGACTCAAGACAGTAAAAAACCGGACAAGTCCCGTGATGTCTCGACACAGAATCCCTAATTGTCACGTTTCGGAAAATTGATAATTAGCTTTACTGCCTACCGAATCAAAACGATTTATAACTTTTCAGGGGCGGTTCAATTTATCATGCATATATTTTCTTATTCAAATATTAAATTATTCAGAATAATTTCATTCTACCAGCATTGACGCTAGATATACACCAACTCTATTTTTACACGGTACAGATACCATATATTTAGACGAATTATTTGCTATAGCACGATACACGGAAACAAAAAACAAACAAATGACAGATTTCCTAATAACTAGAAATTCAACAACACTGGACGATTATATAAAAAAAACAAAAGTCTTCATTAGATTCGTACACATTAGACGTGCTTAGACATTTTTAGCTATGAAAGCGATTTATGTCCAGTAACTCATAAAAGTCCCCGTATATAATCAATTAGCGATAGTTTTTTTTATGAAAATACATATGTTGTGTTTTTGATAATACATATGTACCTTTTAAGTTTTCATTATTAACTTTTTTACACGATTTTACATGTTTTTTTAAAACTAGATTTTACCGTGTAAAAAAAGAGTTGTGTATATTAAATTTAACAGAAAACTTTATTATGGATGGAATGATATTAGGTGTCCGGAATTTTCTGCGTACGGAGTTTTCTTTTACGGAAAATTCGTGTACGAAAGAATCCGTTCAAACTTATTTTGGGTGATTTATCGATCTTGTCAAATATGTAGACATGATAATTATCATCAATACAGTAGATATTACGAGAGTTTCAGCAGATCACGCTGTACTGTGACACGGCGAATACATAATTAGGTAATTGTTTCACTCATTCTTAAATCACTCGACTTTACCAAAATAACTGCGGTAATGTGATTCGTGGAATATTTACCACACAAATGAAATGAAGCTATGTAAAATGTACAAGTAGCTGATAATATTGAAACCGGGGTTGTGGAGTCGGCAGTTAGAGCCTTGAAATCGTTAACCACTTGAATACCAAGCGGACACGGGTGTCCGGAACATATGCAAGCGAACACGGATGTCCAAGACATTTAAAAGATCAAATACTTGGTATTCTAATAGAATATAGGCAATATTTTGAATATGTTTAGTGCTATCCATACTGAGTCAATATAGGTTTTTAAAATATCGAATTCGAGTGTATATTAAGTAAAATTATTTTTCTCAAAAACACGCAGTATCTCTGGGACATATTAATGATTTATTTGCGCGGTATTCAAACGGTTAAGAAACGAACCAATTTTTCATTGCTTTAAATTTCATTTCACGAACCAATTTTTCATAAAATCTAGAATCTTTTCATTTTGTCGTTAGTGGCGGATTTAGCAATTGAGAGAACACAGGCGCAATAAAACTTTGTTATTCGGATAACAAGAAAACTAAATATATGTGTTAAATATAATATAAGCTTTTTTGAGGACCCCAAGATTCGAGGGTCCCAAGTGCGCGCCTCGTGCGCTTATGGGTTAATTCACCACTGTGTCCTTCATTACGTTATAGGCAAAACAAATAATTTGCACAAATGTACGAATTATACTTAAAATGGTTTTTTTAAATTCTTTTCGATGAGGGATTAGGTTCCATGCAAAACAGTATTCAGCGAACATACAAATAAGAATGAAAGATAAGGTTCCTGTACAAAAAGACAGTTTATATTGTTAACTTTTCCGGTTCTAAGCTCAAGAAATGCGACCCCAATACCCACATTTTCTCAAATATCTTTTTTAATATGGGTGATACAATGTTTATAATTAAGGTTTTCTTATATCAGTTTTTTGGACCTTTTGTAGTTTATATAAATACGCGAAAACATGATAAGCGCCCGCGATAAGCGATCGTTCGTAAGATAGCTGGGCTAAACTCGTCAGTTGCAATTTCATATGTGTGCTGGGATGACGTCTTTTTTTACACGCAACTTACAATATGATTATTTATTAAAAAACCACGGATTTTTATTTAAAAAAAATGTATGAGGAATGATGTAGAGAGATATTTTAAAGCACTTAGACTATTTTTTTTTGAAATTCATAAGAATAAGACCAATAATGAGGAAACCACTGGGGTCTCTATACGACCCCCATCGGATGAGAAGTATTTTTCTAGTCTCCGAGCCACGAGAGTTAAGCAAAAGACAGTCCATAAACCTACCCATCATCAATCCGAATCGTTTACAATGCGGACAGTAATTACTACTATAATCTCGGCATCAAAAGCGAGCGACCCGACACGATGTTATGTGTTAATGGGTTTTTTTATATGTGCTGATAATGTTTTTACGGAATTAATTGTATTTTTATTGTGTCACACCAAACAAATTTTACTGCCTCGCTTGTCATATTATCGTATGCGTAAAATTAATTAATTTCAATTAACAATATCGTGGTGCTTAATGCAGATTTATTCGCCCAGTTTTAATTTTATGCACAATGTCACGGCAATGTTTTGCAAGTTCATTTCCGTTCAAAACGAGTCTACATGAGAAACTGTATTAACCGCTTCAGTACCGTAAGGCCACTGAAGACCACGAATGTAACTTGAACATATTAAACTATATATATCATTTTATAAGTAAACTTTTAATATTCATAAATTCAATTCTATTTTTTAAAACTATTCAAAAAATATTTTAAAAATGCGGTAGGTATGTGAGTGAATGTTTTTTTAGCTTAAAACATCGCGGTCTGAAAAGGTTAAAAAAATTAAGCGACGTTTTTTTTCGTAATTGCGGTACTGTCCGTTTGGAAACAGAATTGTTTTTAGAATTACTGGGTAAAATTAAGTCGTTCGACTTATTTCATTTTTAGAGGGTCAATAAACTCTCTGTTTTTTGTTACCTAATCGAAATTTAAAAAAAATGTTTTGCATTTTAGTAAGACTTTTTATTTCATATATATTTTTTTAAATCGGAGTCGGAGTCACAGATTTTTTTACAACTCCACAGCCCTGCTATATCTATCTATAATACCAACAATATTGAACTGTTGAAAATTGAGAAAGCACCAATATTATTTTTAGTTTCGTAAGTCACTCGTGATTAAACTTATGGAAAAAAGTTTTTCGCCAAACACTCTTGGCCAAGATGAAAAAATGTGGTGTAGTACGCTTAATTCCTTCAATGCTAACTGTTTAAAGATTTTTTGCAACAGTCAAACACACACACTTAATATACATGTATTAACTTCTTTTTCGGCTCCTATGGCGCAGCGGTTAGCGTTGTTGGCTTCTTTGCCGGATCTCACGGGTTGGAATACGAACTGCATTTTTTTTGATCGATTTCTTTTCGAAGGCATGGGTGTTTATGATGTCAAATGCTCTCCTACCTTTCCGATCCTTCAATAACTCGGCGTAGCGAGAGCGATTGATTAACCACTAGTCCTGTCCTAGCCTTATTCTTCTATCCCTACTACTCTCATTGGAAAAAAACAGGTTGAACGACTGAGTAACAAACGCCATATACTCCACATCGGGAGCGGACATGGATTTAAAAAAACTTTCTACTTTATATCAGATATAAAATCAATCACTTTTAGGGTGTTCACTGTCAATACAATACTTTGTATTCAGTTGATAATGCTCATCATGAGTGAAACCGGTCCTGATCTTAATAAATATAAATGGGAATCAGTACAATTGTATATTTTATTTTTCGAATATAAAATCAATGTTGTAAAAAATAAACATTGAGATGCCAGTGAATAATACCCCACTTCAGTAGGGTAGCAAGGGGGCTGCGGTAGGGGCGGACCGTTTTTTGCGGCGACATTTTCAAAAATTAGTACAATATACTTCGAGAAATTATATTCATACATGAACAAAATTTAGTCAAAATGACACACCCCGTTCTCCTAAAGTAGAAATTGAGAGAGAGAAAAAAAATAATTAAACTCTCTCTCGCCTCCGACTTGTCGGATTTGGTATGAACAGGTGGTCTCAAAAAGGTATGCAAATT